>CM070770.1:171234355-171729355 GCA_036346955.1 Dipus sagitta
AGTCATGACAACAACTAGACATCACATTCTAAGCCCTACTTTATAACTGAAGAGCTTGGCTCACTACAGACCTCTCTCCTCACATTGGAGGTAAGAGAAGGCCATTTTCTACCTGCTGGATTCAAAATTTTCCTGATTTTCAGCCTGCTGACACTGTTAGAAAAGTAAGTGATGACCTTGCAAAAACAGATTTTGGATTTCAGAACAAGTTTAGTCCATGACTCACAGTGATCTATATCCAGTAGACTGAAGTATTAAGAGCTAATCACAAAGAAATGTTTGGAGAATCAAAATGTAAATTTTGATGAGTTTAAGGTTGAATAGAAGCACTGCCCTTATATTGTTTTCATGAAATCCTCTGCTATGAAATGGATATTATTTATATAATACCCATAATAGATTCAAGAAAGGAGGGAAGAAAATAATTACACACCTTCATAGGTTTCATACATTAAGCCAGTGTTCTAAATACCTCATCTTATTTAACCTTATCATAGCTCCATTAAGTAAATATTATTTACATATTTTAAGCATAAGGAAACAGAAACTTGCATGAGATGATCTGCCCAGGGGAATATGATATTAATAGTAGACTGAGAATTCAGCTCTGGTCTGTTGAATGCCAAATCCACTATCTCCCTTTTTAATAGAATAGACAGAGAAAATCATTCTCATGACCTTTTTGTTACCGGGTTGTGCTATCTGGAGGGGTAAGATAGAACATGAGAGTGACACAGTACTCTAACTTCATGCACTTCGAACTGGGAGAGATTTCTGAGGATGATCCTGAAGCATTCTTCTGTCTGTTGCATTATATTCAGTAACCACTTGGAAGAGTAAATTAAGTTGATATAATCTTTACTTTCTTGGGAACATGAATTTCACAATTTTTTCTGTCTAAAATTTTTTTGCATAGGTACACAAATGTGTGTTCATGCTTGTGTGTGAACAGATGCCACATTCATTTATGTGCATGGATGTGTGGGCATGCATGTGGAGGCCAGAGGACAACCTCAGACGTGACTGCTCGGGAATCAATCACTTTTCTGAGATATAGTCTCTCACTGGCCTGAAACTTCCCAACAAGGCTAGTGTAGATGGCCAGTGAGACCCAGGATTCCATCTGTCTCTGCCTTCCCAGTGCTGAGATAAAAGCATGAGCTACCATGCCCGGATTATTTTTTGGCATAGGTTTTGGAGATTAAATTCAGGTCCTAATACTTTCATAGTAAATACTTTACACTGAGCTATCTCCAAAGCCCTAATGTTTTTAATACATGTCATGTACTAAATAGTAAACTGGTAAGGAGCTCATGTTCCTACAAATAATCTCTCACCCAGGATCCTGAAAGCAACCATAATGAAACTCTCAAGGTCATGAAAAAATAAACAACATGAAAATGTAAAAATAATGGGGAGAAATGTAAAAGGAACAAGAGAGAGTAAAGAGAGTAAATATGATTTTTAAAATGCCTTATATACTTGTATGAAAAAATCAAAATGATACCCATTATGAGATATAGTTTAAAACTGGGAAAGAATACCTGGGAGTACATGGAAAGCGCTCTATAGTTTCACGTACAAATTGCTACATTACTTAGGACAGAGTGACTATGTCAAAGCCTGACAATGGAAGGTTTCAGCTGAGCACAGCAAAGAGATTCTAGGGAATCACATCTTCCAACAATGAAGTGACAAAGCCAGGAAGATTTGGACTCACTGGGCATTCAAGATTTCTTGAGGTCCAAATACTGTATTCAAAATTCAAGGATCTGCAAGAGGACTGAGGTAAATAATTTTTTTAATTAAGGAGAAATTTTGAATGGATACAGAATATGTTGGTACCGTCATTTCTTTCCTCCCTGCCCCCACTCCTCTGAGGGCCCTTTTTAGTGGGATTGCTGGTATTCACCAAGAAGTTATGGGTTATGAATTGTGAGATCAGCACAGTCATTGTGGGGAGGGGGAAATACCTCTGGATATTTCCAACCACCTTGTGGCTCTTACATTCTTTATGCCCACTATTCTGCAGAATTCCCTGAGCCTTGGTGGGTGTGCTTTAAGCCTACTTTACACTGATGAGCTAAGTAATTTTGAGGTCCCTTTCAGTACTAAGAACTCATAACTTCAATTACTCCCATATAAATATTTTATTTTTGTCATGGAGGGGACCATTTACATGAAATGAATTTGATGGATTTCAATAAAATTCTCACAAGTCATCATTTTGCTAAGCATAAAACTACCATAAGATCTAATTGTACCACTCCTGGAATATACCGAAAACTCTACATTGTGCCACAGAAATACTTGCATACCCATGTTTATTTCTGCTCTTTACACAAAAGAAAGGAAATAGAGCCTGCATAGATGGCAATTAGCAAATGAATGTATAATGAAAATGTGGTATATATGCACAATGGAATTTTATTCAGCTATAAATGAAATTTGTAGGAAAATAGAGCAACTGGGAAATATCATGTTATATGAAGTAACAGGCTCACAGGAAAAAATACTACATCTCTCTCACATGTGGGTCTTAGCTTCTTATTGTGGATAGATAGATAGATAGATGATAGATAGATAGATAATAAAGATCAGTAAACTATAAAACATCCTTGTACTTGAAATGCAGGGGGGGGGGAGTAGCTTTAAGCAAGAAGAGTAATAATATAGGAGGTATTAAAGTGGAAGGTGGGATACTTAGGATGGAATGATACAGTGGGAAAGGAGGGTAGGGAAGTTGAGTGAAGGAGAAGGGGTGGTAAGAATCAACCAAAATCAAATATGTGTGGAAATTTCTTCAGGAAACCTGTTATTTTATAAGTTACTTTGAAAAGTGGAATATTTCAAAAAGAACCCATTGTTTTGACGTGGACTTTAAAGCCCTCTGTCATCATACAGATAGGCTAGCTGTTGGATGTCTCTGTTTACAGGCACTGACATGCTATCATCTCAAGAAATAGTTTATTCTCCATAGTGTAGCCCAAATGCTACTTGAAAGTTGTTTTTCATGAAGGTTCCTAAGCAAGTAATTTTATTATAAAATAATCAAAAAGTGAAAATATAAAATGCCATATTTTTCAAAGTATACCTATCCAATGTGTAATTGTTTTCTCTTTAGTTATATAATGTTTGGCTTAGTGACATAGTAAAATAGAAATGTAAAAAGTCAGGGGATTGTCCTTAAATTTACATAATGGTCATGTTTTATTAGGTTGTTATTATTCTGAACTAGCCATTGTAGTGGGTGTCTTACATTAGTATTCCAACTAAATTCACAATAATGCTTTGAAATAAGCATAACAATGATTATATGCATTTTTAAAGTAAACAAGGTAAATCTCAGGGAAATGATATGTTGCCTAGCGTAACAGACCCAGGAGAGAAAATGATATAAACCATATCACTTACTGCCAAAGTTTATTTCATACTCACATAATATCCTTCCTCCCCATTTCATTGTAAAATACAGTGTTCTAAGTTTCATTACAGACAATTCAAAGCATTACTGATATGCACAAAAGAAAAGATAGTAAATGGAATAGGTGAAGTTCTAAAATGTAAGGAAAACACAAAAAGGCTGAGGAGACAGCCTTGTGGATTAAGCACTTGCCATGAAAGTATGAGGGAGGAGTAGAGTTTAAATCCCCAGCATCCTCATAAATGCCAGATGGATATGGCAGCCATATTGTAATCCCAGCTAATAGGCAGATGGAAAATGAGGATCCTTGGGGACAAGCATGCTTTGAGTTCAAGTGAGGAAGCCTGCCTCAGTAAATAAAGTAGAAAGCCATTGAAGAAGACATCTGATGTCAACCTCTAGGCTTCACCTACACATGTGCACACACCTGCACATATGTGAGCCCACACGCAAGTGATGTACATACACATGTACATGCACACCTCACATATATACCCACAAAGAAAAACACTAGAGAGTAATTCTATGTCCTACATGTTCTAACATTTATGAAAATCTCTAATCATATTTGTCTCTAAGCTTGTGATATTAAAATCAATTTGCATGATGATGTCACTCTAAAGAGGGGTTTAGAGAAATAGATTTCAAAGATCATATTGACAAATGGGCTCTATTAAAATTTGGCAGGTTGAAGTAAGGTAACATGTTACATTTTTCCTGCTTTCTTAAATACAAGTTGGTTTAGAAAAATAAGTGAAATGAATATTACTTATGAGTAATGTCTGTTCAATAATAGTTGTAGTTTCTATTTTGTTTGCTCTTGCTTTTTGTGAAGCCTACATGATTCCCCAAGATTTCAAATTTGCTCTGAACAAGTGAAAAGAAATATAGAAGGAGAATCTGGATTGAACTTGAACAGACATGCCCATATTCATACATAGTGTTCTTGGGTTTCCAGTAGCTTTTAATCACATTATTTCATATGTTAGGATGAAGCCTAAGATAGGCCATCATTTTCTTCAATTCCTTTACGTTCCTGGTGAATAAAACTACAGAAACCAAGAGCAGTGGTGGGACTACGCTTCCCACAGCTCATGCCTGACACTGTCGAGCTGAGTCTTATGGGATGCTTTGCCCCACAAGCATTTCTCCCATCTTTCTTCCTTCCTTCCTTTGTATTTTCTTTGTCTTCCTTCCTCATTTTCTTGTATCTCATGAACTTTGATTGTTATATCAATGAATTTAATAATTTAGGAGTGAAATATATAAATAATCCAAACCTACAAATGATAAATATATGATAAAATGCATGAATAAATGTCCTCCCTTCCTTACCAGGAAGACTTCTAGCCCCAAGAATTCCTTGGTACTTTGTTGTGAGTTTGTTGAATTCAATTTTGACCTCATTCCTGAAAATGTTTCCTGACTTCTACCCACTTTCTCTGCTTGTTTTACCTGATAGTATCTCATTGCCCAATTGCTAACAGTTAGGAATTAATGTGTTAGTATTTTTGTGGAAAATTTATAAATGTGGACAAAAATGGAATGACTCCATTTCTTCCTGTATTGAATGTCATTGTCCATGATTACAAAATTTGATTCAGTCCATCATGTAAATATAGCAAGAGTCTGATAGCTGCTTCTGTTCTACTCAGAAGAGAACAGCTGTCAGCTCAATGAGCTGGGGAAACCAGTCAGTGTTGGTGGAGTTCGTGTTCCTGGCCTATCCCTCCTGCCCAAAGTTGCGTGTGGTATGCTTCCTGGGAGTCACCCTGGCTTATGCACTGATCATCACTGGCAATGTCCTTATCATGGTGTCCATCCAGATAGAAGCTCGCCTACACATACCCATGTACTATTTCCTGGGCAGCCTCTCAGGGATAGAAGTATGCTACACTGCTGTGGTGGTGCCCCACATCCTGGCCAAAACCATGCAGTCAGAGAAGACCATCACCCTGCTGGCCTGTGCTACTCAGATGGCTTTCTTCATTGGACTTGGCAGTGCCGATTGTTTTCTCCTGGCTGCCATGGCGTATGACCGATATGTTGCTATCTGTCACCCCTTGCAGTACCCTCTGATCATGACTATGACTCTTTGTGTACGCCTGGTTGTGGCATCTGTGGTCATTGGTTTGTTCCTGTCCTTTCAACTGGTGGCCTTCATCTTCTCTCTGCCATTCTGCCAGTCTCGGGTATCAAGCACTTCTTTTGTGATGTTCCACCAGTCATGAGTCTTGTGTGTGCCCGCAGCCACATCCATGAGCTCTCCGTGCTGGTAGCAGCCACACTAGCCATCGCTGTGCCTTTCTTCCTCATTGCAGCCTCCTATGCCTTCATAGTCGCTGCACTGCTGAAGGTGCACTCAGCAGCCGGCCGCCGCAGGGCCTTCAACACCTGCTCCTCCCACCTCACCGTGGTACTGCTGCAGTATGGCTGCTGTGCTTTCATGTACCTGCGCCCTGTCTCCAGCTACCACCCCAAGCAAGATCAGTTCATCTCACTGGTGTACACACTGGGGACGCCACTGCTCAACCCCCTCATCTACACACTGAGGAACAGTGAGATGAAAGGGGCCATAGGGAAAACTCTTACCAGGAATTGCCTCTCCTCCAAGAGCTAGGTGTGGAAAGGACCAATCAAACTGGGTTTGGCCCTACCCAAAGAAAATTTTTATTCAACTAAAATTTCTCTCAACAGGTGTTAAATGTTTAAAGAATAAACAACATAGAAGATTAGAGGTTGTCTCAATGTGACCTTATGAAGGATTGAGTCAAAATAACAAAAAAAGGGGATTAGATATACTCAAAGCAAGCGTTAGATGAGGGATACAGATATTTGAAATTGAGAGATTTCCAATGCCCACATCCCCTTTCCTCTCCACAGTCCAAAGGAACAAGTGACCTGACTGAGATAGTATAGAATAGACCAGATTGCAAGAGATCAGAACCCAGCAGGAGCTGACCTCACCCCACAGGAATTCTCCAGCAGAGACAGCTAAGCCACTCATAGACACAACTATAGAGAAATGGTAAGGAACACTTGAAATTGGGAAACTCACCACACACACACACACACACACACACACACACACACACCGACAGTATAGCATGAAACAAGAAATCCCTTGCAACCAGAGGAAGTACCCAGGGAACAAGGGGCATTTTGCTGCATAGGATTAAGGATAACACACCAGAAGACACACAAAATGTGGAGATAGCAGAAATGTGGTAAGGAAGTCTGAAGCTGAGAGATCAACACTCACTACTCAGTTCACAGCATAGAGAAGCACAGGAAGTTGTGACAGAACTTAATGCAGTGTCCTGATGAATAGAACTAAGGTAAACACTGTGGGTGGGCTCTCTTCTGATGAGAAGGAAGCATTGACTAAAAACATAACACCTATTTCAGATTATTACTCATTTGTGTTTATATTTCTTAAACGTTTTATAGACATATTTTGTGATGGTTGATCAATGGTAAATTAATAAGATTTAGAATCACCATGCAAACAAATCTCTATGTATGTCTATGAGGAATTTTCTAGATTAGGTTAATTGAAAGACATATCCTAAGTGGAAGACATATCCTAACTATGGGCAACACCATCCCATGGGCTGGGGTCATGAACTGAGTAAAAAGGAGAAAGTGGACTTAACGGGAGCATTTGTAATCCTCTGCTTCCTCACTGTGAACTGAATATGACCAAATGCTTTAAGCTCCTACCACCATGCCTTCCTCACCATGACAGACTATAATGTGTGAGCTAAAATAAACTTTTCCTTCCTTACACTGCTTCTTGTCAGATATTTTGTCACAGAAATGAGAAAGTTATATATATATATATATATATATACATATATATATATATATATATATATCTTGTTGAATTTTTCAATTCTTCAGTTTTATTATTTGTTTTTTTTTAGCATGTACACTTTGGTATTTTAAGTATTAAGTTAATATGCTATAACTTGTATAATATTCAACAAAGCTTCTGTGTCAATTATTCTTTTCACCAAACATAATATCCAATGTTTTCTCTACTGTTTTTCACAACCTTAACCCATATACCCCGTCTTCATGCCCCATCACCATGCCAATTCACTACTTGAATATATTACATTTTCCACAACCATGACCTTGGTTCACCTGTCTCTAAACCTTATAGGGTACTTAAGTCAAGGTCACAGGAACTTCTCATGAAGCTAACACTGACACTGTCAAATTATCATGATTGTTACTGTAGTCAACTTTATCTCTGAACCTCAATCCAAGTAAAGACAAGCCACCAGAAGGATGCAAATAAAATAAAGCAGACAGATAAACAAACAAAAACAATGGAAATTTTAGGGAAAGCTAAAAACTGGAGGACACATTCGCCCCAACAGATATTCAAAACACATTAAGGAAACACACAAAAAAATAATAAGACCTCATTCCAACAATACAGCCACTACAAAAGCAGACAGCTTCTTACTACAAAAAAGGGGGGGCTGGAGAGATGGCTTAGTGGTTAAGTGCTTGCCTGTGAAGCCTAAGGACCCTGGTTCAAGGCTCGATTCCCCAGGACCCACGTTAGCCAGATGCACAAGGGGGCGCACGCATCTGGAGTTCGTTTGCAGTGGCTGGAGGCCCTGGCGAGCTCTCTCTCTCTCTCTCTCTCTCTCTCTCTCTCTCTGCCTGTTGCTCTCAAATAAATAAAAATGAACAAAAAAAATTTTTTAAAAAAGGTGCCCAGATAGCTGAGAGACCAGAAAAATACTTCAGATTCCTGATTTTTTAAAGCTGCAAAGACAAAGTAGAGAGCTCAAACTGATAAGAAATTTAATTTAAGAGCTGGAGAAGCAAGTTATGAAATCAGTTCAAGACAGGGATAAAGTCACCAACATGGATGAAAAAAGTCAGCACTTTGCAGGAAAAAAAATTAAAAATATGGAGAAAAACTCAGCAAAGAAGTAGAGACACTGAAAATAGCAAACATGTATTCTGGAAATGAAGGAAGCAATCAATCAAATAAATACATAGCAGTAATCATCAGCAGTGGACAGAATGAAAAGAATAAAACTCAGGAAAGAAGGACAAGGTCAAGACAATAATACATATAGATATGACCAGAAAACATATCATAATCAGTGTCAAAAATGCAAAGCAAAGTCAATATCTAAAGCTGTGCAAGGAATTGCAAAGTATCATCACAAACATACGGAAGTAGTAACATCAGTATAACACAAAATCTGTTGTCAACAATTATAAAAGCAAAAAAAAGCATGAAATTATATATTTCAACCTTGGAAGTAAATAATTGTCAAACAAGATTGTAATACCCAGAAAAATTATCTATCAAAATTGATAGAGAAATAAGAACATTTCAATAGACACAAAGGCAATTTATGATAACTGCGCCAGCACTGTAGAAGAGTCTTAAAGAATACTATACATAATTGAAGAAATACAGATTCATACATGAGAGTACAGAAAAAATACATTTTACTATAGCAAGAGATGAATAGAGCAGACCTGGGAAGGGATTAATCATGTCCAACATAACCAGTGAGAAAAAAGTCAGTACTACCTAAAGAGGGAGAAAATAACTACTAATTACCTAACCAGCCATAACAACAAATGAAATCATAAACAATAGCAAACCCTTCCCAATTATATTTTTGAATGCAAATGATCTTAACTCACCAATTATTTAATTGGACTAGTTAGATAAATTAAAATATGTAATTCAACTATTTGCTGTTTCCACAGCACACACAAGTAGGAAAGACAATCATAAGCTAAGAGTCAAAGGTTGGTAATCACATTACAAACCAAACTTGATAGTTTGTTTGTTCCTCATAGCCACGTATATTTTAGATTAAGCCTCATACTTATCCCCCGCTGGTGGCACCAACTGGGAAGTTTGTGAAGCCTTTAGGAGGTGGAGCCTTGCTGAACAAGGTGTGCCACTGGAGGTGGGCCTTGTATTTTTATAGTTCAGCCCCACTTGCCACATTCAGCCAATTCACTCTCTGTCCTTCCTCCCTACTGATGTGAAGATGTGATGCCCATCTGTCTGCTCCTGCCATGCTTTCCTCATCATGATGCAACTTATGCTTGAAAGTGTAAGCTAAAAATAAACCCTTTTCTTCCATAAGCTACTTCTGTTTTGGTCTTTTGTCCCAGCAATAAGATAACTGGTCCAGCTTTAAAATAGGTGCCACAGAAATTATCACATCTGATAAAGTAGACTTCAAACAAAAACTATTCAGAAAGGGCAAAGAGATCCACTTCATATTTACAAAAATGAAAATTCATCATGAAAACATAGCTATTGTAAAATTTGTGCCCTATACTTTGGGATCTCCAATTTCATAAAACAAATACTAAAAGCCATAAAAGAGTACATAGCTCTGGACACAATAGTAAGTGGTGAAATTCCAATGTCCCTCTCTCACATCTAGATATATATTCCAAACTAAAAACCAGCAAAGAAACCTCAAAGACCATACATAAATTGGAGTTAATAGATATCTACAGAATATTCCACCAAACAGACAGGGACACACATTCTTCTAAGTGGTGCATGGAGTGGAACACAGCCAGTGACATCACATTACCAGACCTCAAACGATACTACAAAGCTATAACGATAAAGATAATATGGCATCAGCACAAAAACATATATGTAGAACAATGGAACATAGTAGACATCTGAAAGATAAATTCATGCAGTTATGGACAACTTTTTTTTTACAAAGGAGTCAAAAATATACACTGGAATAAAAAGCAGCCCTTTCAATAAATGGTGCTGGAAGAACCAGAAATCTACCTATCTATCTCTCACCATGAACAAAAATTAACTCAAACTGAGATCAAAGACCTTAATTTGAAGACACTTTAAATTTAAAACATTGAAAATGCCAAAGGCAAACATAGGATAACTACCTCAGAATATATGTACAGGCAAGAAACTTCATAACAGTAACCAAATAGTTCAGGAAATAGCTCAAGAGCTGGCAAATAGGATTTCCTAAAATTAAAAACCTTCTAGAGCAAAAGAAAATATCAACAGAGTGGACTAACAGCCTTAAGAATGCAAGGAAATCTTTGTCAGCCATATTTAAGATGTGGGGTTAATACCTAGAGCTACAAATAATTACAATTAAAAATAATACAATTAATAAATGGGCCAATGACCTGAACAGATTTCAAAAGAAGAAATACATATGACCAATAAATATTTTCCAAAACATTCAGTAGTCCTTTCCATAAAAGAAATGCAAATTAAACTAATTTGAGATTCTATCTCATCCCCATAATGACTATTATCAAAAAAATTTATGAATCTGGGCATGGTGATGTGTGCCTTTAATCACAGCACTTGGGAGGCAAAGGTTGGAAGATTGCTGTGAGTTCGAGGCTACCCTGACTCTACATAGTGAATTCCAGATCAGCCTGGGCTAGAGCAAAATTCTACCTCAAAAAAAAAAAAAATTAATGAAAGTCTCTTGACATGAACCTACTGGTATATTCACGACCTCATAGTAGTTGGCAGTACCCCCACAAGAGAGCTGCACTGTTCTGAGTCCATCAATATTTTGTCTTTGTGTTTATTTATGCATTTATTTATTTGCAAGGGGGAGAAAGAGAGAGGGGGGGGTATGTCAGGGCCTCTTGCCACTACAAACAAACTCTAGATGCATGTACCACTTTGTGCATGTGGATTTAGGTGGGTACTAGGGAATCGAACAAAGGCCAGCAGGTTTATGCAAGCAAGTGCCATTAGCCACTGAGCCATTCTCCCAGCTCTCCAACAACATTTTGACATAAAGTATGGAGCAGGACAAAAGAATGAGACAACAGAGCAGAGGACGGACTACCCTGAAGAGAAGGGTCCTTGGTTAATGGGGGAGGGGAGAAGGGAAAAAAGAGGATAATGGCACAGGAACATAATCAAATTACAGTATATTCATTCATTAAAGTTCTTAATAAAAATGCTAAAACATAAAAACAAATGCAAAAAATGAGAAAATTAATGACAACAAATCCTGGTGAGGATCTAAGGAAAGAGGAACTCTTTCCACTGTTTGTGGAAGTGTAAGCTAGTGCAGCCACTATGGAAATTAGTGTGAAGATTCCTCAAAAACAAATCAGGCTGGAGAGCTGGCTTAGAGGTGAAGGCACTTGCCTGCAAAGCCTAAGGACCTATGTTTGACTCTCTAGGTCCCACATAAGCCAAACACACAAGATGACACAAACACACCAGGTAGCACATGTGCACAAGATGGCCCATGCATCTGGAGTTCCATTCCAGTGGCTGGAGACTGGTGTGCCAATTCAACTTTTTCTTTCTATCTCATAAAAATATTACAAAATAAAACAAGAAATAGAGCTACCATATGACACTGCTATGCCAGTCTTGGGAGTATATCCAAAGGCCTCAATATTCTACCACAGAGATCTTGTGCATCCATAGTTATTACTGTATTTGTTCTTTACATGATAGCTAGGAAATGGAATGACCCTAGATGTTCATCAACTGGTGATAAAATGTGATAGATATATATACAATGTACTTCATTTGTCTATAAAGAAAAATGAAATATGAAATTTGCAAGAAAGATAGGTAGAACTGTAAAATATTACATTGGGACAACCCAGGTTCAGAAAGACAAATGACATTTATTCTCTTTCATATGCATATCCTAGCTTGTAATTGTTAAATATGTATATCTAGGTGGCACTAAATGTGGATAAAGGACAGAATACTAGAAAGGGGTTCATGAGACAGAAAAAGAGGCATTAAGGGAGTTGGGTAGGAAAGACAATAGAATACATGAGATAGAAAGTGGGAAGGGTGATACTAGGCCAAATGTGCACATCAGAGAAAGGAGGGCAGGGAGATGGGGGGAGGGGTCAAAGGGGGAATCAATCAGGAAGCCTATAACTTTGTAAGCTAATTTAAATAAATAAAGTATATACATACTGTTTGCCAATGTATAACAAAGTCCTTTAAAATGTTTCTACTACTATACTCATGCTATATTATACTCAACAATTGCTCTTGTAAAACAAAAGTATGTATAAATGAATGAGCAGGAAATAATACAAAGTTTAAGACTGTATGCAGCTCTCAGCTGCACAGACATGACTCTTTCATAGGTTTTAGCTAAAAAAATGATTACATGTAGCAGCTGTGAGTTAAAGAATCAGAATACAAGTACTCAGGAGCAATTGCAGGGACTTAGATATATACACAGAACCAAATCCAAAATAAATTGGTATCATAGAAACCCTCCTCCTGGATAGCTGACTAAAAGATGTAATGCTCAGTAGAAGCATGGAGGGATCGTCTGGTAAGAAGGACCATGGCAAGGTGGGATGAAGCCTAAATCTAAAACATTTGGCCCTGGCTTGTAACTCCTATTACCAGAAATTGGTTACAACCCATCTTGAGCTGTTGATCAGAGGGACCTATGAGGTCCCCAAAACAAGATAGGCTTCTGTCAAAGCACTTGATTACCTGCTTGAGGTAAAAGATAAGATCCTATTGCTAAATACACCACAAGCTGCCAACACAGACCATTGTAAGGTCTGGCTGAATCTGGAAGGAAGCCAATTCCCAGATGGTTAGCCTGTATAGTGCTGAGAAGTGCAACAAGAGCAGCTGGGGAAAACTGGCCAATCCTGTGCAATAGTGGCACACAGCCTAGGTGGGTAACGAATGGCTCTCTGTTTGGATCAGAGATCCACTCAGTGGAAAGGAACCCATAGCTGGAACTGGAAACCAAAATCAGAATCTTATGGAGACCAACATTCTGAACTCCAATGAGAAGCAATGTTTTTGTCCAAAAGTGAGGCTACACTGATCAAAATATCTCTAAATTAATAATCCTTATCTCCTTTAACCTATCCTGATTTCATTTTCCATTGGAGAATCTGCTTTTCTTTTTTAGAAAGAACTGAGGATAACAAAAATCTATCAGCAAGACAAGGACAACTGACCCCTGACAGGTGATGAATCACCTCTGGCCCAGAAAAACTGGCAAGTTGAGTAAGTGTGCTACTTCCACCGTAAACCTGACAACCTGAGCCAGGGTGATGTAAACAGTGGTACTGAGGACACTCAAAATGCACCAAAGCAGAAATCTAGAAGGTTCTTAGAGCTCAACACTAAAGTAGACTTAAAGCATACCCACCAAGGCTCAGGTAATTTTGTGGAAGAGGGGACAGAAAGAACGTAAGAGTCACAGGATGGAAGGGAATATGCAAAGACATTGCCCCACCCCCAAATGGCTGCTGCTCTCACAACTTATAACCCATGTTGAATACCAACTCAACTCCATGTTGAATACCAGCAATACTAGCAATCCTACTAAGGAGGACCCTCAAAGGAGTGGGGACATAGTGGGAAATAATAATGCCAACATATGATGTGTCCCTACAAAGTTTCTACATAATAAAAAAAAGAAAGGAAACATGAATTTAGCTAAGATAATACAAACAAAAAAGCCAAATAGTGTACAAGTAATAACAAATGTTCTACACTCCCAATGCAGACTTAAAATAAACAAGTAATTAAATAAATAATATTTTTGAATTAAAATACAAAAGTATGTTTTGGATATGTTGTATTTTAAATCCTTTGGACATTATGTCAGATACATTTTCAATGTTGTCAATAAATACCTGTCAAAACACAACCTAAGGAAGGAAAGTTTAGTTGGCTTATAGTCCATCATGGCATGGAAAGTGTGGTGGTAGGGGACTGGAGGAAACTGGTCCCATTCAGTCAACAGTGAGGAAGCAAAGAGTAATGAATGCTGGTGCTCAGCCATCTGTCTCCTTTTTATACGGTCCAGGACCTCAGTACATGGAATGTTACTGCCCGTAGTTAAAATGAGTCTTCCTACCTCAGTTAACCTAATTAATATAATGCTTTACAGGCAATACCAGAGGCTCATTTCCCAGCTGATTTTAGGTACTGTCAAGCTGACCATCAACATAAATGATTACAGAAACCTAGATCTGTAGTTTATTAAAAAGGTTATGACTAAAAACATGAATTTAGAAATCATCAGTATATACATAATATTAAAATCTTACTCTAATGTAATAAACTTTTACTGAGTCCCCCTTCTTCTTAAAAAAATACTTTATTTATGTATTTATTTACTTACTTATTTGAGAGATAGAAGCAGATAGAGAGAAAGGATAGTCACACCAAGGCCTCTAGCCACTGCAAACAAACTCCAGATGCATGCGCCACCTTGTGCACCTGGCTTTACATGGGTACTGTGGAATCCAACCTGGGTCCTTTGGCTTTGCAGGCATGTGCCTTAACTGCCAAGCTATCTCTCCAGCCAGTGAATCCCTCTTTTCTCCTTCCCTCTCCTTGGCTAAATCACAATATGCCCCAGCATTCAATCATTGCTTGTGTTCTCTCTGTCTTTACTGACACCTCAAGTAACCTTATTTGGTGCCACAGTTTTGACATATTTTCAATTATCAAGCACCTACAAATCACTTGAAAACTATTGGCAGTGTTGTCCACCATTACCTCTGTCTTGTATTCACTAACCACAGCATATTTCAAACTACTAAACTCAAACCAATACACCTTTTCAATTACCATGAAACATGCTTGGTTTTATTCTATTGGACTCAGGAAGCAAGGGACTATATCAACAAACCAGATGAAATGAAAGTTAAGTCAGACCACAGTCTCCTATACCCTGAACTACCCTTCACATATGCATGTTCTCAGAACCAGTGAGGTCATGCATTAACCATCACCATGAGTATTAAAGAAAACCTCACATCCATTTTACAGACATTGGATCTTCTAGGTACAGGCAAAGTGCTTACACTGGCTTCAGTCTTTACTGAAAAGTTCTTTACTTTTCACTTGCTGCTACCCATGAATACCCCTTCCCTCCACTTTTCATTATTGGCTTGCCATTTCTCAGATCAGCAGCTCTTATTCCCTCAGAGAACTTTCCCGAGCATATCACCTAAGAATCCTCTATACTTGTCCTAGCTATCACAACACTCTCACTTGTGCCCTCCCGGTGATCTTACCCTGTCCTATCTTATATCTTTTATTAATTTTTTTCAAGGTTTTATCTCAATCTAGTCCAGGCTGGCCTAGAACTCATTCTGTAGCCTCAGACCAGCCTCAACTTCACAGGGTTCCTTCTACCTCAGCCTCACAGGGTCTGGGATTAAAGCTATGAGGCACCATACTTATCTCCACCATAGGTTTTTGTTTCCACTCCTTCAAATACATGGTTAAATCATTCTTATTCTTGCTTATTAACTGTCTTCTTCCAAAATGTAATCTATATAATAGTAAAATCTCTATTTTGCACACTGCTGCATTCCATGCCTTGGGAACAGAATCTGGCTTATAGTAGGTATTCAATAAATATTTACTACATATTGGATAAAATTGTATTATTGATTGTGGATATGAGTCAAGGTAAGTAAACATGGCTGAGATAAAGTGCAAATAATAAGAAAGTACATGATTTTAAATGTGAGGATGAGAGGGAAGTAGACAGGAGGAAACAAATAAGAATACACATGGCTGGTCTAAGAGTTGGGGTACAGCTATCATCCCCAGAAACATGAAAAAAGAAAATGTTTTAAGGACTAGAAAAATGGCAGTAGAGGGAAACATGACTAAGAAATGAAAAGCACTGGATAAAGAACAAGGAATCCAAAGATTATAAAGAATGATTGTAAGGGGGAAACCTTCATAAATTTTCTGTTTCTCATGAAAAAAAAAGTTACGGTCATGGTGGAAACCAACTGCCCTCTAGTTGGACTGGAGGCCCATTCCAGGAGAGGGAATATATCCCTGATACTGAAACCTACAACAGGGGTAGTCATGAGCCCTAGGGGTGTAAAGTCTGCTGCTGTCTGGCTAAATGTATATACTATGCTCATCAAACTGCCCAGTAAGCACTTCTCTTAATGTTCATACCCACATATTAATGCTACTCTCACTTTTGGTAGAGAACCTCCTCTTTTCAGGTGGCAGTGACCTTGGGGTGACTCAGAAGGCAGCATGGTACTGGGAAGAAGTGACAGGAGTGCTCAGCACTGCAATATCTCTACCATACCTTCCAAGGCTCAGGGTCCATTGTGAAAGAGGTGGCAGAAAGAATGTAAGAGCCAAAGGAAGGGTAGGACTCCTTACAATTTGCTTCTCCAGACACAAAATGGCCTGGATATCCATGACCTCACAGTGCCTGACACTACCTACACAAGACCATCATAATAGGAGGAAAATATCATGACATCAAAATAAAAGAGAGACTGATTCAGAGGGGAAGGGGATATGATGGAGAATGGAGTTTCAAATGGGAAAAGTGAGGGGAGGGAGGGCATTACCATGGGATATTCTTTACAATCATGGAAGTTGTTAATAAAAAGATTGGAATTAAAATAATATAAAGAACAAAAGATGCCTGGAATCCACAGAATCCAACATATTGTATCCAGATGAGAGAAGTCTGCATAAGAACTTTGCTATTGGACTGAAGACAACTTTTATCACATACTAGAGCCTCAGCTAAGATCCCAGGTCTCCAGATGCCGGGCTAGTATTGGGAATGGAATATACATTTCATGACCTTTAAGATAGAATGAATATCCCCCTTCAGGAACTCTAGTTGGGTATCCTTTCTGGAAAATAACATTAGTGAGTCCCTGTTGGGTATAGGAAAGGAACTATGGATACCTGCTTGGAATCCCCAGGCAAGAACTATCTACAGTGTCCACATAAAAGAATAGCTCCTTAATTTTTGCCTTAGTTTATAGAATATGGAATTTCTTTTCAATTATTTTCTCCTGTTGAGTTCAGTTTAAGTGAAACCACCAGGGAAAGTTGGCCTCTTCAGGGACCCATTAATTTTAAGGCTATCCCATTAAGGATACCAATAATCTGACAAAAATCAGGCAAGACTGGACTCTGAGTAAAGTTGTCTGAATCTGCTTTCTATGATTGAGGAGAACTTAGGTCCTTTCAGACAGAACTTAAATTTAAATTGTTCCAGAATATCACTTTTTCTGAAGAAGTTCGTCTCACTCTATTCCAACCCCAATCATTTCCTAAGAAGCCTCTCTTCTCCTAAGTGTCAGCACTCCAAGGACGCTTCCCATGGTCGTCTGCTATGATGAGGACATCATTCACTGCCTCCTTGTTCTCTCCAGGAGATGCTTCATTCTCCTTTTCCCTGTGAGAGGACAGAAAGCATTTCTGTAGGTGAGCTCCCACTACCGTCTGTAGAAGGAACATCTCAGCAGAAAAGTTAACTTGCTTTTTAGAGAATTTCCTTGGATGGCTGATGGAATGAAGCAAATTTTAAATTGAAAAAGGTTTGTTCAAAAAGACTCCATTTCATTGGTTGATTTTATTTTTATTTCCTTTCCAAGAATAATAAAAACACACAACTTTCTATAATATACTATAATTTGAAAGGAATGTTCATACATATCAACACTAAAATATGGATTACAGATCATTGAGAACAAGCAGTCCAATTGTTCTATATGAAAATTATGTGCTCCATGATGAATTTTTGTGTAAAATCACTGGTTTTATATCAAGACCTTACAAAACATTTTTATGATAATGCACACTGTAAATCTATGAGGAAAAATGGCTGTTTCCAAATTGAGCAGCATAATTTTCATTTCTGGGGTGTAACGAACAATACTTGCTCTGAGGAGCACAGTTTAGGAATTACTTCCTCAGAAAATATTTAATATCATAGCTTATATGATGTGTTATCTCAGGAATCAGAAATTAGCAGTCGTGCCTCTTAAACTCTAGTTGAGCTCAATATTGAGTTAATAGTGGACACTCAGTTAATGTTTTTTTTCTGATTGGTTTATGCCTTAACAAGAAGCAATAACTTTGCAATTGAGACGAAGAAGAAGCTTTCTGCAAATTTATAAAATTATCTGACATTAGAGCTCAAGAAACATGAGAATCAGGGAGATGGCACCTGAACTAACAACTGAGGAAAAAGTAGGGTGTATCTAGGAAGTAGAGAGGGGTAGGGTACCCAAGGCAGAGGGAGTGAATGATGTGAACCCCCAACTTGAGTGAGAGACCATAGTAAAGATCTGTAAAAAAAAAAATTTTTAAGGGGGTTGGAGAGATGGCTTAGCAGTTAAGCGCTTGCCTGTGAAGCCTAAGGACCCCAGTTTGAGGCTTGATTCCCCAGGACCCATGTTATCCAGATGCACAAGGGGGCGCATGCATCTGGAGTTCGTTTGCAGTGGCTGGAGGCCCTGGCGTGCCCATTCTCTCTCTCTCTCTGCCTCTTCCTCTCTCACTCTCAAATAAATAAATAAAAATGAACAAATTTTTTTAAAAAAAAAAAAAAAAGATCTGTAGCGGGTCTGATTAAGCTAGGGCAAAGATTGCAATAAAAAGAATAAAAGGGCTGGAAAGATTGCTTAATGGTTAAGGCACTTGCCTGCAAAGCCAAAGGACCCAGGGTCAATTCCCAGGACCCTTGTAAGACCTTGTAAGCACAAGGTGGCACATGCACCTGGAGTTCATTAGCAGTGACTGGAGGCTCTGGTGTACACATTCTCTCTCTCTCTCTCTCTCTCTCTCTCTCTCTCTTTCTCTCTCTCTCTCTCTCTCTCTCTCAAATAAATAAAAATAAAAAATTTAAAATGTCCTTTGTAAGTAAAAATCTAATATTTATAACTTTATCAATGATTATAAAACTACTCCATGAAAATCTACGACTTAACATTATTGTTGAAAGATCAAATATCTTCTTATCTTCTAGATGCATCACTAACTTGGGTATTGCGCATGCTAAGCCCCATTCGCTGCTAGCCATTACAGAAGAGCATGCATTCTAGTTCTAGCCTTAGATATGCCCATCACTACCAATGCTTTTGAATAAGGCTTAATCTCTGAGGACCTCTGGATTTTTTCATGTAGTATATAAAATGAAAGGACTATATATCTCTTATTAATACTTATTAATACTTTCCAGATATGAGGACTCACTTCATGCATATTTTACACATGAGCACACATTCAGCTCATTTGGTTTTTATATGGTTCCAAGATATCCAGATATTTTATAGTATTTTAGTTTATTATGTACACAATTTACATATCAACAATATGTATGCATTACATATCACAATGCTACCCATGCAAACAGAGGGATAACTGCTACATAGATGAGTATCCCATAATAACAAAGCACACTGGTCCAACATGTGCATCAAATTTTTAATTGCTAAGCTTTCCAGTGTCCATTGCTCACCTGAGTCCATCTCCCCCAGGTGTTCTGTGATTGTACCAATCAAGCATGAACACATAACAACTGGATGTAGAAAAGTTCCAATCTGTGTGTGCTAAATTAATTATAGCATAATCAGACTACAGAAGGAATCCTTGGACATTGGCTTAAAGAATCCAAGGTTTAACTATATATCAATTAAATCTAGTTCAAATGAAATCAATGGGTGGGGGATGTGAGAGTGAACAAGCTGGACATGTTGGACCTTGTGGGATTTAAATATAACCCTGGCTGAAATGTCATCAAACTGCCACTGGCAGGAATTGAGTGGTTTTTAAGCACCGGCTTCCCAATGAGAGAACAAAAAGACTTGAAATCAGGTGTATTCTTTTCATAGTGAGGATGGCAGGATTGGGGTGGTCTCCAAGAATAGCTGTGGGGAAAGCGTAGGCCGCAGAAGATGATAAATGCATAGACTGCTAAGTAATGAGATGTTGAATGTCTAACATTTTAGAGTAAGAGATTTTACTTTCACTTGCTTCTTGTACACATGGAATAGAATTGACCTGTAAATGTTTCCAAGAGAATTCTTGGCAGTGTCAACCTCTCAGCCATTAGCTAGACAAACACATTGGAATGTTACTATATTCTACCTATATTAATGGATAGATCACTTCAAGGAGATTGACAAAAGTATTGTGTTTTAGGGACAGAACTTATTGATTGAGTTATAAATTTAAACAAGCCGGAAAATTTTACAAAGATTGTACCACACAGTCAGTATATCTTGAGTGAGAACTTAAAAGCAGTAATGGCCCCTGTTCCTATACTTCAAGTAAAGCCAATCTCATCCTCTCTCATTCTGGTCAAATACTATAGTCAAAAATGTCCAGTTTGTCCATAGTATTTCATTTTACTGTGCCACAAATCTTCCATGACTGATGTATTTAGTAAAAAATCCCTTGAGGTGCTCTAGAATTTAAATGAATTGAAATCATTATAGTAAGTCAAAGCTCCTTGATGGTGACCATTGGAAAGGAAAACACTAAAATTCTGATTTCTATGGATTTTTAAAGATATAGTTTTACCTTGAGTTCATGCACTATTTTTCTTTGCCATCACCCTATCATGATATGTCCTGGAAGACATTGGGATCTCAAGACCATATCTTATTTTATACATACCAAAGGTATGTTTTGCATTGGATTTTAAATATTTATTTATTTATTTATTTATTTATTTAATTTGTGAGAAGAGAGAGAAAATGGCACCACACCTTCTTGCCACTGCAAATGAACTCCAGAAGCACAAGCCACTTCATGCATCTGGCTTTATGTGGTTATTGGGGGATCAAACGCAGGCCAGCAGGTTTTGCAAGCAAGTACCTTTAACTGATGAGCCACTTTTCCAGCCTCTGGCACAAGATTTTGACTGTCTTCATTTATTCTGCCTTTGGTTTTTATATCTCAGTAAGACAGAAGCATTTTTAAATGTTTTCCTGAGCCAAGTCCCACCTTATTTGGCTATGGTAGTATATATATATTATTACTTTCTTGAAATCTGTTCTATTTTGTTTTATTCTTTCTGTTCCTTTTTATTTATTATTCTGTTCATTTTCTTATTATTCAAGGTCACCCAAGCAACTGCAAGCCTGAGGAGATTCAGCTGTAGAGAAAGCTCACTGTCCACTCCAGGAATGAGAATGTGAAGGAGTAAGTATCTATTGGGAATGCACCATCATGAGAAAAGAGTTGGAGAAGGGCAGGTACACATACTAGATCCCTGCTTTGTCTAAGGAACATTAAACATTTTGAACATTTGGTCTTAATAAATTTCTCACAAAACTCTATAGTCACATTGCCAATCATACTGGGGAACCAAGTAATGTCATGAAATGTGGTCAATGTGAGCATTAAATTAGCATATGAGAACACTGGGTGTCAGACTCAGATTTGACTACAAAATGTGTGTCCTTGCTTTCTATTACTTCATTGAAAAGACAACCAAACAAGATTTTTGTTATTATATAACGGCAAAACTGTGTATATTCATTGTAACAAGCATAAATACAGAAAAGCAAAGCAATAAACAGCTTCACAACTCTACCAACTTAATAAGATCCAAAATTAATATCTTAAGGCATTTTTTCTTATTTTATCAATAAATATAATTGTTTTAAGTGATGTTGTAATATACTGTTTTACAATGTGCTTTTTCATGAGCCTTCCTAATCATGTTAAATACTTTCTACAGTGTCATCTTAACTGACTTAATAGTGTAGCATCACATCAGTGGGCTACAATTAATAAGCATTCTTCTATTGTTGATTTTAGAATGACACAACTGTGCACCACTATAATGAAAATCATGAAGCATTCCTGCTGATAATTTTACATGCTTAGCTAGTTTATAAGGATAGTTTCCTGGGCCTGGGGAGATGGCTTTGTCATTAAAGGAGCTTGCTTCTTTACAGAACTTTTACATATTTTTTCCTGACAAAATATCAGTATTCTAAATAACTCTACCTTTTGATCATTTGGTTAAATAGATTTACATACCTTGGAGACTGAAAAGAAAAAAATTTCATGTATACCTGCTCCTCGTCTTCATGTACAAAACACTATTTGGGGTACAGTTGTTCAGACATGTTGGGGAGAAAGATACAGGATCCTGCATTCAGGGCCAAAGGCAACATAAGGCATGCACAGAGAAAAAGAGGACCACTGGTTGATGTGACATGCCCATTAAGTGACGATTAGTTAAGACACTCTTCCCTATATTTCACTTCAGAGTGCTCCCCATCCTATCTTATCAAACCTGATGTTTTCAGTTGATTTGGTATGTTTGCAGCCGATCCTTTGTGTCTCTTCTGTTTCATCGCTTTGGGTAGATGAAGCATGGTACTACCTTCTGTGTCACTACATTCACCTGTGGTTGGATTTTTGCCTTACAGGAATATGATTTTGTCTCTAGCAGAATATAAATCTCATTTAAACTTATATGCATTAATGAAATAGTTATTTCCTGAACATATTGCCAGCAATTTTATCTTATAAGCTGGATCACATTTTTGATCTTCAGTTTTTTGCTTACTACTATATTTATTTTTTTAAAGATCTGACTTTTAGGAATAAATACACTGGGTTCTATACTATCTGTTTATTCAGAAATAAGTCACTAGTTAGTCACATCTAAATGAAATAATTCCTGAATTATTCTTTACATAGAATGAAGACTTTAGTATACTTTCCTTTCTCCTGTTCTTCCCAATTATATATATTTTAGTTTTAAATATATATAATTATTTTACTTTGTAATTTGTATTATGTATGTTTTCAAGAATTATTCCTAGAAATTTTTTCTTTTCATAATATTTGCATTAGGCAAGTAATTTGTACATTTTATTATGTAGTTATTCAAAGCCTATTATTTCACATGGCCACTTGGCATTAAATATTCTAATTAGTCACTCAGAAGCCCAGAATCTTTGTGGAGAAGTCATGGTGATTGTATTTAATATGATCTATTTATCAAGATCTTGTAAATCTGAGAAATCTTTATGTTGCTTTGAAATATGGATCACTATAACCTGGTATAAAAGTTTTCACAATTTGTTTTTCTTTAAACACTTACATGGTGTCCTATTGTTTCTTGGCCATACTGAAAATGCTTAATTAATAGGTTTCTTTCTATTTCCATGTGTTTACAAAGCACTTTTTATTCACTTTATGGTTCTAATGCATAATTTAATCGTATCACTGTACTTTTAGTCTCTCTATTGTCAATTCTTATCTCAGGAAGCTCTACTCAAAACCTGATTCTCTACAGTTTCCTGTCATGCAAACTTTTGTCTCAATCTAAAAAATTCTGTTCCCAGTTGGAAATTTAGCAAAATTTTTCAAATAAGGGAACTATATGAAGAGCATATATTACAGAGGATACAACAAAAATATGGAGTCTAAACAACTGGAAATGAAGTGAACACCACAATGATGCAGGATGTGATAAAGCAAAGGAAAGAACAGAACATGGCAACATAGAAAAGCAAGACAACCATGATGTTGAAGGCAGGCATAAAGTTTATTCTTCATTAGCACATACAAAAACTAAAACACAGTTAACATAAAAAGCATGATTATATTTCCGGTAAATCAAGTTTGAAAGGGACACCAAAAGTACTTGTGCACTACAGGCATTATTCTATATCTGAATCTTGATAATGGTTAAGTAATTGTATCTTATTTGCAAAGAAAAAGTCGATCAAATGGTATACTTGGTCTTTACATACTACTCTGTATACGTAATATTTCAATAAGAATGTGTACCAAAGCACTGGGCAAAGCATCCATTTATCTAATTATAAAAAACTATACCTTTGTACTTTTACAAATACCCAAAATATTAGCTCATATCACTTGTATAAAGATGACAGAATTTTACAAAAGGTATTTCACCAGGACTGTCTACATGTTTTGTCACAGTGAACTTCCCAAAGGTGAGTATCTGCACCATCCTTGAAATTTCCAAGGGAAAATATGACATCTCCTATTACAAATTCCTTCCCCAGCACTGTGCTTGAAAACTGAATACTGAATGGATAATTACAAATCAAAACTCAAGCAACTCAGCCAATGAGGTCTCACCACCCCTCCTCTTGTTGCAGAAGACATGTTGGCTGGGAAGCCTGTCCTCAACCACTCCGGCCTCCCCGAGTTCGTGTTCCGAGTGTTAACCACCATCCCTGAGTTCCAGGTGCTTCTCTTCCTTCTCTTCCTCCTCCTCTACCTCATGATCATCTGTGGCAACACGGCCATCATCTGGGTGGTCTGCACACACAGCTCCCTCCGCACGCCCATGTACTTCTTCCTGTGCAATCTGTCCTTCCTGGAGATCTGCTACACCTCAGTGGTGGTGCCCTTGATGTTGTCCAACATCTTCGGGGCCCAGACGCCCATTACACTGGCTGGCTGTGGGGCCCAAATGTTCTTTTTTGTCACTCTGGGCAGCACCGACTGTTTTCTCTTAGCAGTCATGGCCTACGACCGATATGTGGCCATCTGCCACCCACTGCACTATAGCCTCATCATGACCCCAAAGCTGTGCATCCAGATGGTTCTGGGCTCCCTGGGCCTGGCCCTCTTCCTCTCCCTGCAGCTCACCACTTTAATTTTCAC
Organism: Dipus sagitta; assembly: GCA_036346955.1. Classification (NCBI taxonomy): domain Eukaryota; kingdom Metazoa; phylum Chordata; class Mammalia; order Rodentia; family Dipodidae; genus Dipus; species Dipus sagitta. Next base: position 171,259,228 of record CM070770.1, read on the forward strand.
TTTACCCTTCTGTGGACATCACAGGGAAATCAACCACTTCCTCTGCGATGTGCCCCCAGTTCTCCGCCTGGCCTGTGCAGACACCCATGTTCACCAGGCAGTACTCTATGTAGTGGGCATCCTGGTACTGACGGTGCCCTTCCTGCTGATCTGTGTCTCCTACGTGTTCATTGCCTCCACGATCTTGCGCATGCACTCAGCAGAGGGCCGCCAGCGCGCCTTCTCCACCTGCTCCTCCCACCTCACAGTGGTCCTGCTGCAGTATGGTTGCTGCAGCCTGGTCTACCTTCGGCCTCGCTCCAGCTCCTCCGAGGACGAGGACCGCCAAATCGCCCTGGTCTATACCTTTGTCACCCCCTTACTCAACCCTTTGATTTACACCCTTAGGAACAAGGATGTGAAAGGGGCTCTGAGGAACGCCATCTTGAACAAAGCAGCCTCTGACACCAGTTAAAGGCTTGAGGTGGAGGTGGGGGGACTGTGGTGGGGGTCTGGTCTGTCAAGGACAAATAACTATAATATTTAGTTCTGCAAAGTTCCCATTTTATTTTTCCTGTATTTTTAACATATGTGTGTCCAACCATCTACTACACTCATTTTCTTGTTCTTAAATAATTTTTAAATTTGGATAACATTTTCAATACGGGAGACTTCCAACTGTTGCTGTTAGGAACCTCCCTTATCTGTTGCAAAAAAAAAAAAAAGATTGATGTGGTGTAGACATGCAGCTTCCTTAGGCAGAGGTGTTTACTCTATGAAAAGGGCTTTACTTCGATAAAATGTGTTCTTTTCCAGAATCTATTTTGTGTTCAATACGAAGGTATGGTAAACAGTAGCTTATTTAATGCACACACTTCCTTCATTTCAGACAACCCCCACTGATGGCTTCATTTTCTTTCATTCTGTCAGGTAGGAGACAGGAATGAGCTTCCACTCACTAAGCACTTGTGTGCTGGCTGGGTGAGGGTCCCTAGAGGAGCTACCTCTGGAGGGTGTGGGTCCTGCTCGCATGAGCCTCTGTGCTTGTGACTGGCTGACAGAGGAGTTTGCTCTTCCATACTCTTCTCCATTTCCAGTGCCTTAATGGTGGTAGCTGTTTGTGCATCTGCTCAACAGATGGCTCTGCTATCTCTCTTACCTCAGGACCAAGAGATGGCCCCACTTATTCCCATATCTAACTTCCGGTTCAAAAACTAAAACTGTTTATAATACTCAACTAGCTATACAACCAAGTAGAATATGTTTCTTTCTCTGGTGTTCACAACAGGCACTCAACTACTCAACTTCAATGTGTATCTGAGGAACAAGGTTAAGTGGCCTCCAGGAACAAGCAGATCCTGTCAGGAGCTACCTCACCCAGAGAGTTATGGGGGGTGTGGGGTCCAGCCAGTACCTAGATAAGGAGTGAGATTATAATGCCCTGTTTATTAGAACTGGCCTAAGAAATGATTATAAAATTTCTAAATGTCATGTGAATTATATATCCAAGATCTTGAAAAGCTTCTGCTCTTTGAGTCTTTAATTTATGGTTGTTTTCTTAAAATATCACCTAAGAAAATTAGCAAGGAAAACTGAAAATATAAGATTATTTCTTAGGGGCTGGAGAGATGGCTTAGCCGTTAAGTGCTTGCCTGTGAAGCCTAAGGACCTTGGTTCAAGGCTCGATTCCCCAGGACCCACATAAGCCAGATGCATAAGGTGGCACATGTGTCTGGAGTTCGTTTGCAATGGCTGGAGGCCCTGGCATGCCCATTCTTACTCTATCTATCTGCCTCTTTCTCTCTCTGGCTGGCTGGCTATCCCTCTCAAATAAATAAATAAACAAACAAAAATTTTAAATAAAAAAATAAAAGATTATTTCTTAAGTTTATAAAATAAAAAGTGATTAAAATCTAATTTCCAATACTATTCAAAACAGAAAGACTCCAAATTTAATATAATATTTAGTAATTAAGAGCAAGGGCAATGTTTGTCATTATGCCTATAAGTGAAAAGATTCAAGATTTTAAATTTTTATTTATGACAGGATCTCACTTTTGTTTCATTTTTTGCCATGACAGAGATGCCATTCAGGGCCTCACTCACGCTAGGCACATACCCTACCACTGAGCTACAGCATATGCACACATATACATGTATAGTGTTATGACAGAAATACAAACATAATATCTGTAATTGGAGTGATTTGCATATCTTAAATTTTTCTTCTTTAATCCTTGATGCATATTTCACATTTTCTAAAATCAGATTATGTTCCCATATTCCCATGAAATTTTCTAAATATTTCTAGGGTTCATGTAGATTTACTTGGCTCCTAGAACTCTCATCATCACATCTTAAGACTACTTATATTTTTATAGAACTAGGATGTTTTGTTTGGATTCCTGTTTTATTTCCTTCAAAACTGCTTTTCATGTATTTAACTTTTTAACATATTTTATTTATTTATTTGAGAAAGAGAAAGAGGCAGAGAGTGAAAGAATGGGCATGCTAGGGCCTCCAGCCACTGCAAACGAACTCCAGAGGCATGCACCACCTTGTGCATCTGGCTTATGTGGGTCCTGGAGAGTTGAACTGGGATCCTTTGGCTTTGCAGGCAAATGCCTTAACTGCTAAGCCATCTCTGCAGCCCTGTATTTAACTTTTTAAGCTGATTTCTCTTGGGAATAGGGAGAAGAACTACGAAGTGTACCTTATTCTGATGACAGCTACAGATTTACTATACATTAGACATGCCTTTGTTCACATAAATGCTGGGGGAGAAACATAAAACTCACTGGTTGACAGGCTGGAAGTAAGAGTAGTTCTTTGCTTTTTAAGGCTAAATTCCACCCTCTGTGTATATATGCCACAATTTCTTTATCCATTAGTCATTTAGTAGATGTTGAGATTGATTTCATACGTTGGGTATTGTGAGTAATGCCTCATTTAATGTGGGGAGCTCCTGCTTCCTAATTAAAAGTATTCCTTTCATAGGAGAGTTTCAGTGAAATTACATTTTGGAATTGGACAATAGATTGAAATATCAATATATCATGACTTAGGAAATGGAATGGGCATGTCAATCATGATGTTACCCATGAGAAAATACTGGTTGCCCCATAACAAAGAAGCTTCCAGAAAGCACAAGTGGAAAACAGAACATGAAAAGCAACTAGAGGTTTCCTCCACCCTTTCTCCTTGGAATATTCACCACTGCTTTCAAATTCTATTTCTTCTTTCAAAACCTTCATCATTCCCTACCTGCAGACTTTTTGGGCATGCAAGTCTGTTTTTGATATAAATTCCCTTACAATGAAGTACTTGTTTAAGAAGTAAATTCTTTTACTACTACCCACCTTCTTGCATCTTTCATTGGAATTTTATTAAAATAAGTTTCATCTTACATTGTAATTAAGAAAGTATGTGTTCCCAGTACAAAACAGTAAGCGTTCACAGACCAGCCAGAATGCACATCAAAATTATCACTCTTGGGCTGGAGAGATGGCTTAGTGGTTAAGGTGTTTGCCTACAAAGCCAAAGGACCCAGGTTCAATTCCCTAGGACCCATGTAAGCCAGATGCACAAGGTGGCACATGCATCTGGAGTTCATTAGCAGCAGCTAGAGGCCCTTGCATGGCCATTATCTCTCTTTCTCTTTCTCTCTCTCAAATAAATAAATAATTTTAAAATACTTTTAAAAATCATCACCCTTGTCTGGCAGCTTAATGGTAGAGGTAGCCAAGGGCCTCACAGTGGGGTTCTCATGTGTGAATTCCTGCATGGCACTTCTTGCAGGGTAGGGGTGACAATTCTTTTTTTTTTTTAATTTTTAATTTTTATTTATTTTTTATTGACAACTTCCATAATTGTAGACAATAAACCATGGTAATTCCCTCCCTTTCCCCACTTGCCCCTTTGCAACTCCACTCTCCATCATACGCCTTCCCCCTCTCAATCATTCTTTTATTTTGATGTCACCACCTTTTCCCCTATTATGATGGTCTTGTGTAGGTAGTGTCAAGCACTTTGAGGTCATGGATATCCAGGCCATTTTGTGTATGGAGAAGCCCATTGTAAGGAGTCCTACCCTTTCTTTGGCTCTTACATTGTTTCTGCCACCTCTTCTGCAATGGGCTCTAAGCCTTGGAAGGTGTCATAGAGATGTTTCAGTGCTAAACACTCCTCTCTCACGTCTTCCCAGCAGTATGGTGCCTTCTGAGTCATCCCAAGGTCATCACCGTCTGAAAAGAAAAGCTTCTCCAACCAAAAGTGAGAGAAATATCTTGTTAATAATAACAGTAATAATAAACATTTAAAAAAGAATTAAGTCTAATTACATCAAAGACCCTAATATCAGACCCAAAACCCTGAAACTGCTAGAGGATAAAGTAGGGGAAACTCTTCAACATATTGGTATTGGCAAAGACTTTCTGAATATAACCTCAGTTGCTCAGGAAATAAAACCAGTGATCAACCACTGGGACCTCATGAAATTACAAGATTTGTACAGCAAAGGACACTGAATAGAGCAAAGAGGCAACCTACAGAATGGGAGAAAATCCTTGCCAGCTATACATCTGACAGAGGATTAATATGCAGGATATACAAAGAACTCAAAAAACTAAATAATAAGAAATCAAACAACCCAATTAAAAAATGGGCTATGGAACTAGATAGAGAGTTCTCAGAAGTAGAAATACAGATGGCATATAAACATCTAAAACAATGTTCTACATCCCTAGCCATCAGGGAAATGCAGGTTAAAACTACCTTGAGATTCCATCTCACTCCTGCCAAAGGGGTGACAATACTATTAAATCCAAATACTGAGAAAATAAAGTTGAAAATCAGGGGGAAAAAAAAAGCAAAACAATGGTTTGAGAATTCCCTTGCAAGAATTAAAGCATAACATTCATCCCAGAGGCATTACTCATTAGCATGAAGCAAAGTCAAGAAGAGGCAGTGTCCAGAGCCAAAGGTTCTGTGCTCACGTGTTTCCAAGACCAGGACAGGACATGGGCAGAGCTGCCATCACAGCTACCCTGTCTTGCTTGGAAGTGAGTGTTCTATCCAACACTTCTACCTGAATGCCCATATATGTGTTCATGATCATGTCTTTTGCTAATAGTGAATCATCCTTTTAGGAACAACATCTTTAATGGGTATTTTGAGGTAGGATTGTGTATAGTTGGAGATATCAAGGTTTTCTTAATGGCTGTGCTACCTGTAATCACCGCCCTCCGCCCCCCCCGAGTTTTCCAGTATCTTTCTGTTCACTGTAGTCTAGTGTGTTTCGAATATGCTAATAAACCTAGAATCCATGCATATTATATAAATTTTAGATGTCTATAATAGTAAGTAAAGCTGAAATACAGAGGCTGGACAGATTGCTCAGTGGTTAAGAGGTCTTGCATTATAATCATGAGGGCCTAAGAGACTATCTGAGTTCTATTTTTCAATACCCATGGAAATAGCTGGGCATGGCCACATGTTCATGTAACCCTAGTATGTAGGGAGGGGAAAGTGGAGAATCTCTAGGCTTCATGAACCACTAGTAGAATAGACACACCATAAATATCTTTCAAAACAGCAGAAGAGGTGAAAGAAAATTAGCCAATTGAACAATAACTGAGAGAACTGTGAAAATTTTAACATAGTAGGTAGGAAATAGAAAACCAACATCTAAGTAGCCCACATTAAATTCATATATTTAGATTATGTGTTAAAATCCAGACTTATTTTCTTGTTATGCAATAGATGTAAAAATATTTAAGTAAGTAGATGGATATAGATACATCCAACTAACATTGACTTTTTAAAAGCTGAAAGTACTGGGCTAGAGAAATGGCTTAGCAGTTAAGTGCTTGCCTGTGAAGCCTAAGAACTCTGGTTGGAGACTTGCCTCCCCAGTACCCATGTAAGCCAGATGCACAAGGTGGCACATGCATCTGGAGTTCATTTGCAGTGGCTGAAGGCCCTGGCATGCCCATGCTCTCTCTATCTATCTGCCGCTTTCTCTCTCTGTATGGCGCTCTCAAATAAATAAATAAAAATAAACAAAAAAAGTTGAAAATATCAATATCAGATATAGTGGAGTTAAAGTATTAATATTAAATATATTTTATAAGACTAATACTGATGAAAGTTTGAATAAACCAATTTATTTTAATAATGATTAACACCTCAAGTAATATCTTAAACTAAAAAGAAAACTATTGGCATATTTATATTAATAGAGATATGAAGATATTATTATCATCATTGTCATTTAAATGTCACAGTGCATCAAAATGACTGATAGACTTTGGCTAAAATAAATGTTAGAAGCATAATATGGTATAACATTTGAAAGTCAGTTAATGTAAATAACTATATGTTAAAGGAAAATAAGCTAGCAATGGCAACAAATATTTTAAAAGCTTTGAAGAATTCAATATATTTAAAGAAAATCAAATATTTTTAAAAGTCAAAAGTCAATCAAGGGCTAGAGATGGCTTAGTGGTTAAGGTGCTTGCCTGCAAAGCCAAAGAACCCAGGTTCAGTTTCCCAGTATCCACATAAGGCCACATGCACTAGGTGGCATATGCATCTAGAGTTCATTTGCAGTGGCTAGAGGCCCTGGTGTCGTGTGTGCTCACTCTCTCTCTCTCTCCCTCCCTCTCTCTCTCTCTCTCTTTCTCTGTCTCTCTCTCTGTCTCTCTCTCTGTCTCTCTCTCTCTCTCTCTCTCTCTTTCTTCCTCTTTCTCTCTCTAATAAATAAATAAAATAAAAATATATTTTTAGAAGTCAAACAGGTGTGTGTGTTATTCCTCATTAGAACTTATTATATGCAGATCCTAGCTTTGAATCTCCAGACATGTAAGTTTAACTTGAAATGTCTCTAGAGACCAAACAGTTAGAAAAGTGCTAAGGTGAGGGCAGGCCTTAAGGGGAGGAGACAGTAGAACACAGCAATATGAAAACAATGGCAGGGGGAAGGAAAGGGTACTAGTGTTGGAAAGGATTAAGTATGAATGAGAGTGGAGAGATGGGAAGAATGAATGAATGGATGGGGTGAGGGTTAACAAAAATGTAGGAGATTTGAAAATGCTATAAGAAAACCCACTACTTTGTGTGTGTGTGTGTGTGTGTGTGTGTGTGTGTGTGTGTGTGTGTGTAGAATAAAAGGAGGTATACTACACAGATCAATAATATGAGTGGGTACCTCCCTGTGAGTTGTTGGTTAGGTAAACCTCTGAGACCTCGCAGAAAATGCAAGCTATTGCCATCCCACCAGAATTTCATGGTAAGACCTTATTGTGAAAACACTACACCGATTCACTGTAGGGCATAGTGAAACCAAACTGGAGCTGAAGTGGGCACTTCCTTCCTACTGGCTAGTTTCCATAGTGCCAGAAGGTGTTAGGCAAGATGTTGGCAGAGAAAAGTCATCAACAGCATCACCCAGTGGCATTTCATGCATTCTGCAATACTGATCCACCCAGTGTCTTTTAGTGCAATAGACATGACTATGATGGGGATATCCAGCCACACTCTGATTAGATTTAAGGCCCATTCCACAGGAGGGAAACTCATGTCTCATACTGAAAACCAGGTCAAAAGCCCATGGCTGGGGCTGGTGGGATTGCTTAACGGTTAAGGTGTTTGTCTGCAAAGCCAAAGGACCCAAGTTTGATTCCCCAGGACCCACGTTAGCCAGATGCACAAGGGACCACATGTGTCTGGAGTTCGTTTGCAGTCACTGGAGGCCCTGGCGCACCCATTCTCTCTCTCTCCCTCTTTCTCTGTCAAATAAATAAATAAATAAAAATATTTTTAAAAGCCACTGCTGATGAGACCATAGGCCCTAGGGGAGACCTACTACCTCCTAAATATTCATCTTTATATCCACAGATTAGATCTGTTCTCATCCCTTGGCAAAAAAAAAAAAGTGTTTTATTATTATTGTTTTAATTTGGAGCATTTTTGTTTGTATGCTTCTTTGTTTGTTTGTTTGTTGTTTGCAGTGGGAGGCAGTTAACAGACTCATAACTAGTCAAAGTCCTGAAAATACTGACTAATGAATGCTCAGCCCTACATGAGACATATACATCATCCTCTCCAGGGCTCAGGGAACATTGTGGAAGAGGGACAGGAAAAAAATGTAAGAGCTAGAGGATGGGGATATACCACTATAGAACTCTGTCATCTGGACATGGCAAGACCATTTCACTCATGCTCTCACAGCAGCTGTGGTTACCTACATAAGGCCTACTCATGATGGGACCATTCTGTCAGAATGTCAGTCAACATTCTGTTATTGATAGGGAAGGGATTTATGAGGCCTAAGGCAGTTAATAGCTGCTGGGAAAGGGGAAGTCATTCGCTTCCATGACATAGCCACTAGTAAGTGGTTAGAAGAAAAGGGATAAAATGGGACTGGGGAGATAATGGAGAATAATATGAGGTGCATATAACCAATACAATATATATAATAATTATATATAATAGTTATTAAATAACATGAGAAAACACACAAGGAGTGGAACTATTGAAACTTAAGAAAGAAATTTCCATTTCACTTATGTTATTATAAAACTAATAAACTACTGAAAAAAATCACTAAACTAATAAAATAACTTCTAGAAAACATGATAAAACAAATTAAGTTTGCAGATATATGTAAAAGATATGTGCAAATTTAATTTTGTAAGAAATATCATAAAGCACCAAGAATAAGTTAATAGCATGTTGTTAAAAGTGGAAAAGAAACTGTAACATGCAACCAAAAACATTTAACAGTAGAGGATTTAACTTGAAAAATAAAGGGAAAAACCAAACTGACTGTATTTGCTGAATACAAAACTAACTAATAAAGAAAAAAATGTAGAAATTGTTTCTTTCTTAAAAAAAAAAAAAACATGGGGGAAATTTTTAAATTGCAAACAAACTTATCACATGTTTTTAAGTCCAATTCTTTTCTAATCAAAACTCAAGGCGAAAATTTTAATTTTGTGAAAGTAGTCTTGAAGTTCATTTAGAAAATCAACTACACATTAATAGCAAAATTAATTATTTTTTTAAAGCAGGGTCTCACTCCAAGCCAGGATGACCTAGAACTCACTACAGTCCAGTCTGGTCTTGAGCTCACAGTGATCCTCCTCCTCAGCCTCCCAAGTGCTGGGAATAAAGGTGTGCACCACCACACCAGGCACATTAAATTTTAAATGTAGAAAAAAGGAGGATAATTTGAAAGTAATCAAATTTACTGTAAGTTCCATGGTATTAAGAGGGGTAAAGGCCAAAAAATTAGAAAAGGGAACAAAAAAGGAAAGTATTACACAAATCTATACTTAGAAACTCAATATTTGGCAAAAATAATGGTTTATATTATTCAATGAAAAAAGAATCAATTATTCACTATATGATACTGAATTTCAAGTATATTAGGGCATTTTGAAACTATATTTTATTATTTATGATATATTTTAAGTTTTATTAGTATATTTTAATTTTGTACAATTATACTTCACTGTGGTACTTTCACATAATGCATGCACATAATATGCTTTGATCATAATCACCCCCATTGCCCTCTCTTATCCCCTTCACACCCTGACCTGATCCACTTCGGTGTCTCTACTAGCTCTCCTTCTCCCATGTGCTCATATTCTAGAATTCACATATAAGAGAAAACATAAAATATTCCTCTTCTGAACATGATATCTTCCAATCCCATTCATTTTCACGCAGACATAATTGCATTCTTCTTTCTGGATGAACAGTATTATATACATATACATTTTCTTTATACAGTTATCCATTAATAGCACCTTGTCTGACTCCAAAACTTGGCCATAATAAATATCTGTGTAGATATCTCAACTGAATAATGATTTTGACTTTTTCAACTACAGTGAAATAGCTGAATTATGTGACAATTCTATTTTATTTATTTTTGGAGGTTCCATACTTATTTTCATAATGTCTAAATGATTTTACATCCCTACCAAAAGTGTATGAGTTCTTTTTCACCCACATCTTCATCAGCATTTAGTGTTGTTTGTTTTCTTAATTTTGATTTGGAGTGAAATGGAATCTCAATGTACTTTAGATTTGTTTTTGCCTAGTGGTCAAAAATTTTGAACATGTTTTCATGTACTTATCAGTCACTTGTACTGCTTTTGAGAAATATCTGTTCAGTTCATATGCCCCCACATATTGATTGATTGATGGAGGGTGTTTGTTGCTCTTTATATATTTGTGGTATAAAACTTCAGTCAAAAGGATAGTTGTCACATATTTCTTATTGTTAATTGTACCTTTTATTATACAGAAATTTTTGAATTCCATGAAATCCTACTTGTCAACTCTTCCTATTTTTTCTGACTTATTAGTGTCCTAATCAGAAGATAATTGCCTAAGCCTAAATTTTGAAGTGTTGTTCTCTTGAAATTTCAGAGTTCCAGATCCTATATTAAGGTTTTTGATACATTTCCAGTTGATATTTCTATGACATAATATATAGAGATTGAGTTTCATTCTTTTATATATTGTATATCCAGTTTTCCCAGCAGCATCTGTGTGGAGGGTTGTCTCTTCTTCAATGTATTTTTTTTTAATTTTGTTGAGGTCTATAGTATAGTTACACAATGGCAATTCCGTGTTAATTCTTTTTCTGGGTGTCTCATAATTGTTGAGAATTATTGAAGTCATGCAGTGTGGTGATTTGGATCAAATTCCCCCATAAACTCATGTGTTTTGTATCCTTGGTCCTCAGGTGATGGAAATTTGGAAGATGGAGACTTGATGGAGGAGGTGTGCTAACCAGACCAGGTATGTATAAAAATTCCTTTCTAGGGCTGGGGAGATGGCTCAGAAGTTAAAAGTTAACATTTCAAGAGTATAGTGTAGTCTAGTAGTGAAAGTAACACTGAATTTCCTCAGTTTGTCTTAAATGTTTCTCAGACAATGCATCATCTCTGCACCATCCTCACCCATTGGCATGCTCTGTCACTCAGGAAGGCCAGGAAAATATGTTGGATACAAAGCACAGGAAAACAGAAACAATACATGCTGGGAGACTTAATCTCTGACTATCACCATATGGATCCTAGGTGTGCCCTTTAATAATGGCTTCTTTTGACTTACCTGACCTACCTTACCAATGCTTTGGAAGTTATTATGCTAGCTACTTTTCTCACAAATGTGAGAAAATACATGGTTCAGACTAGAAGTGGTCCCAGTCTATAACACTCAAGGCCTGCTCCCCAGAGACACACTCCTTCCAATAGGCCCAGTATACTTTAAATGTATTGCCCCATAGACTACCGTGTTTTATTAAAGCTTGTAACTTGGGTCTCCAGCCTCCTGGCTGGAGGAGGTGTTACTAGGAACAGATTCTGCAGACCAGCCCAAAGGTATAGAGCTGGATCAAGGTTAAATTTGAAAGTAATAGACTGGTGTGCTTAGCAGAAGATACAGAACTGAGAGATATAAGATTTAAAGTTCTAAAAAAAATTCAAAAAATTTAAAATTATTGGCACAGAGACAAGTTTTAAGTTACTAAAGCTGTTATTGTCAAGAAGCTTATCACCATTATCTGCTTTACATTAAAACAATGGAAAGAGCCTAGAATCATGGTACACAACATTACTGTTAGCACTCAGCAGACAAAGGTAAAGGGATTGCTATAAGTTCAAGGAAAGTCTGAGACTACATAGTGTATTCCAGGTCAGCCTAGGCTAGAGTAAGATCCTACCTCAAAAAATTTAAAAAAATGAAAAGATGCCTGAGATAAATTCCACTAAGGAAAGTCTGAATGATAGAAATGTAAACTCTTTTGAAAGATGACTTGAAAGAAGAAACCTTCTTTTCAAGGTTGAAACTTGTTTCCTCCCTGCATTGACAAAATGGCTGTCTCTTCACATCTGATATTGATTTTAGAAGCATGAAAAATGCTTGGAAATAGGGTCATGAAATTCACAGGGTTCCAGGAGCCACTTCTGGAGTGCAGCATGGGAAGCAAAGCAATGTCCCTTTACAGAGAGGTCAATGAGGCCATTTTAAGATGGACAATGATTTGCAATAGAGACTTGAAGATGTTTTGGATATACCAGGACTGTGCAAAGGATACCATGGAGCACTGTTGGCTCAGAATGGAAATTTTCCCATTCTCAGCCCAGCTGGAGGGATGGAAATCAGAAATCCAGAGTCTGTCATCACTGGTTATGGATGCCATACTTGAACTACAGATGTCTGATATTTACCTGATGGTTATTGATTTTTCATTGGTCCAGTTTCTCCTTTTTATGCCTTTTTTCAATGTAAATGTTTTATTTGTGTCATTATATGCTAGAAGTATGTAACATGTTTTGATTTTATAGGACTCACACTTAAAGGACAATCTTAAAATTGGTAAAGACTATGGGGATCTGGAAGTTGGACAATGTGAGATAGTTATGAGTCTATGGATGCCAGAGGCAGAATGTGGTAGTTTAAATGTATGATCCCATAGACTCAGGTGTTTTATTAAATATGGAACTTGTGTCTCTAGTCACCTAGCTTGAGGAAGTGTCACTGGGGGGTGGATCCTGGGACGTAGCCCAAAGGTATGCTTGGGGACATATCAATTCCAGCCCAAGGGCATGCAGAGAGGTTTGAGCTCAGGGGGTCCTGTTTGTTATCAGGTCATTCTTGCTGCTTTTTGGTGTTTGCTGACTTTTAGGTGGTTTCTCTCTGCTTGTATTTATGAAAGGGGGCTATCTTATTTTGCCATTGATGAAACTTCCCTTGGATCTGTAAGCTTGAAATAAATCCCTTCCTATCAAAAAAAAAAAAACTGTGTTTAATTTGGATGTTCACCCCAGTATTGTGGAACTAACTACTATAGGCCTTGTCTCCTAATTGTTAACCAACCTGCCAAAACAATAATACCAACTGGGAACTAACTGTTCAACCAACTGAACCTTAGGAAGGAGCTTTCACGTTCAAGTCATACTGTCTAACCCTGGTGCCCATAGACTCATGGCCATCTCTTAATGCAAAATATATTCATTCCAACTTCAGAAGACCCTATAGTCTTGACAGTCCCAATAATGTTTAAACCCTTAAAGTACAAAGTCTCATGTGAGACTCTAGGCAATTTCTTAATTGTTTGCTCCTTTAAAGCCAAAAATCAAGTTGAAATAAAAACATTTGCATGGTATTGTGGTGCATACCTTTAGTCCCAGCATTCAAGAAACAGAAGTAGGAAGATGGCTGTGAGTTTAAGGCTAGCCTGGGACTACAGAGTGAATTCCAGGTCAGCCTTGGCTAGAATAAGACCCTACATCAAAAACAAAACAAGTTATATTCTTCCAATATAAAATGACACAGACTAAACACTCTTAATTCCCAAAGGGACAAATGGGAGCATATCAAGGAAAGATCAGACCAAACCAAAATTGAAATCTAGCAGGGAAAAAATACCCAGACATTCAGCATCAACATATAGGGCTCATGTGGACATCATGTGAGCTCCAATGGGCTTGGGTAGCCCTACCTATTTGACCTTGCCAGAGGTTATGAACCCCTTAGGAGACTGGGGCCTGTGAAAGAACTATGTTTCTGAAGAGCAGGCTGTGAGTGTTGTCACCTGTCATCACCACTGGACTGAGCAGCATATGGGAGCTCTCTTTTGAACTGAATCCTCTTCATGTCTGCAGGTTTTCATGACAGATGTTCCATCTTCCTACCATTTACAATACACTGAGGTCACTACTAAAACATAGGTTTTTTACCATCACAGCTTCACAAATCAACCTCTCAGTATTTCTCTTCAGAAAATTTGATTCACATTGTCTGGCTTCATTGGCTTTATTCCGAAACCTCAGTGTAAGCCTACACAACATTTTGGTTGGTTTGTTGGTTGGTTGGTTGGTTGGTTGGTTAATTTGTTGGTGTGATGGTTAAGTTCTGTTGTCAACTTGATCCTGTTAGAAATCCACAGACATTCCTCTTGGTTGAATCTCTAAGGTTGCTTCCAAGAAAAATTGACTAAAGGAGGAAGTCCTTCTTTCATAGTGAGCCCTTTTCCAGAGTGGGGATCCAGAGGATATTTAAAGAAGTTCTGGAAGAAAAGAGTCTCTTCTTCACACGTGGCTTCCTTTACTGCTTATTGGTGAATGATGTCACTTGTACATGCATATATCCTGTCCATCTATCCTTTAAGGGCATTGGAACTACATTTCCTCAGCCTTCCAGCTTGGACAGAAGACCAGAAGCAATCCAGAAACCCTTGAGGCCTTCAATGCTGGATTGGAACTATTGAGGCACCCAGCAGAGTGGAATGAGCAGCTACTGGGTTTGTTGACTCTCAAGCCTACATACTACTATTGTTGGACTCCTGTAAGCCAATCCAATAAATTCCCTTCTTAATATATTGCATTCTATCAATTCTGTTTCTCTAGAGAACCAGGACTAATATAGATTGTGGAACCAGGAGTGGTTCTAGAAAAACAGAATTGTAAGGATGGGTAAGGATGGATTTCTCTAGTGGGGCTTGGTGCTATCTGGAGTTGGCTCTCCAAGTTCAGAGCTACTAAAGGCTTTGCTGGCAATAAGGAGAGCACTGATAACCCATAGTGTGAACTACTTAAAGAGCTCTATGAGATAGATGATGTTAGTGATATTAAGTCATGCCTTGTGAACAGCAAGAAATTTAGTGATCCTGTACCTAAAACTTTTGAATATTTGTAGAGAAGTAAGATGAATGGTGATGTTTGTTGGTTGCTGCTAGCATCTCTTGATAAACTATTAAATGAAAAGCAGAAACTTAGAAAGAAAAATTTTTAGAAAGAGAAAAAAAACAGGGTACAAATTGAAAAAGAAAAACTCAAGCTCTAATTGTAAGGTTGGGATCCTGTAACTTGGGATGGAGATGTGTGGGAAGACCCTGAAGAATCTGGGGACACTGAATTCTCATATTCTGATGACGTTATTTTGCAAAATAATATAGCCTCCTACCCTTAGCAGCATTTGCAGCCCATATGTACACCAATATTAAAATGCTTTTGTTTTTCTTTCTTCTGTTGCTCTAGTATGTAATTAATGTTGATTGAGATTACATCATTAGTTAACTATTGTTGAATATATATTTAAGTCATTGGATATTAGAGACTATGAAGTCCTCAAGGGACCTTGCTTTGTGTTTTGCGGGAAGCTTGTGCATTTCCAGTTGTATGTGGGATAGTTATATCATGTTAGGTGAAACTATGACTTTCTACTGTCTTCATCTGGAAATTAAATATGATGTAAGAAGATATGGTTTGGTGTCAAGTTGACAAGGGGTGGACTTGTGATGGGTAAGTTCTATTGTCAACTTGATCAGATTAGGAATCCACAGACATTCCTCTTGGTTGGGTCTCTTAGATTGCTTCTAGGGAAAAAAAAATGACAGAAGACGTTATTCTTCTAGAGTAAGTCCTTCCCCCAGAGTGATTGGCCCTCTTGGAGGGCAGGGGCTTTACGTAAGAAAGCTCTGGGAGAAAAGAGCCCCATCTTTACACCTGGCTTCCTGTGCTGCTTGCTGGTAAATGCCTTCACTTGTATGTGCTTTTATTCTGTTTGCCTATCTCCTTTGTTGGCATTGGAACAAAGTTTCCTCAGGCTTCCCATGTGGACTGAAGACCAGTGGATCTCCAGAAAGCCTCCATATCTTCAGTGCTGGATTGGAACTGCTGAGGCATCCAGCCTCATGGACTGAGAAACTACTGGGTTCTTTGATGCTCAAACATGAGAATGTGATTGTTGAATTTCTATAAGTTCACCCAGTAAATTATGTTTTTAATACAGTTTATTCTATTGGTTCTGTTCCTCTAGAGAACCCAAGCTAATAGAGTTGGTTGATTGGTTGGTTGGTTGGTTGGTTGGTTGGTAGGTTGGTTTGTTAGTTGGTTGGTTGGTTTTTACAAGACAGGGTCACACTCTAGCCCAGGCTAATCTGCACTTCACTTTAATCCTAGGCTGAGGCTCACTGTGAACCTCCTACATCAACCTCTCAAGTGTTGGTATTAAGGGCTTGTGCCACCATGCCTGACTCCCTATAGGAACTTATGACTCTTACATACTGAATGCCTGAAAAATCAGCACTTAATGGATGAAGCCAAGTTCTGTTGCCAGCTGAAGCTATAGCCTGCCACCTCCAAATATGGTGGCACTGGCTTCTAAGTGTTTGTGTGACCGATGAAGAGAAATTATTTCCATAGGCATCCCTGTTTGCACAGGGTGACCTGGAGGCTCTTATCTCAGACATTCTCAGTTTAGCATTCTCTTTATAAATGAAACTTTGTTGAACTAGTTTGAAGTATTATTTTTGTATATTTGAAGTAATGAACTAGGTGGAACTATTAGATCCTAGCACTTTCAATGGATGGGATCTTGCTCAAGAAACCATTTCTCTTTTTTTAATATTTTTATTTCCTTATTTGCAAGCAGACAGAGATAGAGAGGAAACAGAGAGAATGGACACACCAGGGCCTCAGGCCACTGCAAATGAACTCCAGATGCATGTGCCTCTTTGTTCATATGGCTTTACGTGGGTACTGAGAAATCGAACCCGGGTCATTAGGCTTTGCAGATAAGTGCCTTAACTGCTGAGCCATCTCTCCAGCCCCCATTTCGTTTTTATGATTTTTTTTTCTTAAGTAAAACTTTGTATGGATACATGTGTTGGTACCATCATTTCCCTTCTCCCTCCCCCCAACTCCACTGAATGCCCTCCTTAGTGGAATTGCTGATATTCACCATGGAGTTGTGGGTTATGAATTGAGAGAGCAGCAGTCAGTCATTGTAGTGGGTAGACAATGCCTCTGGATATTCCTTCCCACCCTGTGGCTCTTATATTCTTTTTGCCCCCTCTTCCACAAAATCCCCTGAGCCTTAGTGAGTGTGCTTTAAGTCTACTTTAGTGTTGAGCTCCTCACAACTTCTGGATTTATGCTGTGGTGCATTTTAAGTAACCTCAGTGTCTGTCTCCATTACCTGGGTGCAGGTTGTCAGACTAGCCATGGAAGCAGCATACTTTCATCTTGCCAGTTCCTCTGTGGTTTGACCTGGGTCCTGAATGATGTGCAAAGGGTGGTTTATCTCCTGCCAGGAAGTCAGATATCTATTCTTGTCTTGTTGGTACATTGTAGTTGTCCTTGATTCTCACTGCTTTCTGGAGAAAAAAAAGATTCTCTAACAGAGAGTGAGATCAGAATAGGTTAAAGGGATGAGAATTGTTAATTTAGAAAGATGCTGGTAGGTATAGCCTCACTTTTGACCAAATTCTAGTAAGAGCACACATATGCAATAGTGGTACACAGCCTAGGTGGGTAACAAATGGCTCTCTGATTGACTAAGAGTTCTGCTCAGTGGAAAGAAACCATAGCTGGAGCTGAAAAACAAGTCAGAATCCTATGTAAACCAAGATTATGGATACCACTGAGAAGCTCCCAATAAACCATTTCTATCATCTTAAGGCAACATCTGAGGTTTACCTTCATTGACACTAATCTCTTTTAAACAATTAAAGCCACTTTGTCCGTACCTTGCTTGTCCCCAACTTTAAACACTCCTTTACTCAACAAACTGCACATCACATTTTTTTTTTTTTTGCTCTGCTTTTTGTTCATAATTCTCACAGTAAAATTGGCAAAAGGGATCCAGCAACCACACCTGGATGCTGGGCTGCCTTGAAATTTTCTAGACCAATTTAGTTCATATTATATTTAATGAACTAATTTTCAGCTTCTCACATTTTCATGACATGGATTTGTGTCAAAATGTAATGGGAATAGACTTCAAGCCATGCTATAGTTACCTTCATGTTGCTGAGACAAAATACCCAACCAGAAGCAGCCGGTGGGAGAAAAGTGTTTCATTTTGGCTTACAGTCTTGAGGGGAAGCTTTATGATGGCAGGGGAAAGCATGGAATGAGCAGAGGATGGACATCACTTCTACCCCAGCAGGTGAAAAACATCAGTAAGAGAATGAACCAAGTCCTAGCAAGGAGTTGGCTTAAACACACCTGTAGTGATTTGAATGGATGTACCCCAATTGATTTATGAGTTAATTAAAGCTTGTAATTTGGATCTCTAGCCACCTGGCTGGAGGAGATATCACTGAATGTGGACCTGGAATTCCAGTCTAAAGGTATGCAAATTATCTGATCTTTGAGGTGGGTGGGGGGAGCAGAGGGATCCTGAAGTGTGCTTGCTTATGGTGTCAGTGGTGGCTCTTCTTTCATTGGTGGCTTTTCTCTAGGCATGGGCCTGTGAAAGGGGGTCAGCTTCTTCTGCCATTATGGAACCCCCCCCCCGAATCTGTAAGCTTCAACAAATTCCCTTCCTTGCATAATTGTACCTTGTTTGGAAACTCATCCCAGCAACATGAGCTTAACTACAACACCTCTCCCAGCAAGCCCCCACCTCCCAACTTGCCACAAACCAGGGCTCAATCATTCAAAACACATGAATTTATGAGAGACATCTGCTTCAAACCACCATAAGCCAATTCCCAATAGAGCCATTCTTCCCCTTTAAAGCCTTGTGACCCTGCCCTCACTGTCCACATTTCATTTATTTTTTTTTTTTTCCTTTGCAGTGGACAGAGACCCTGGTGTACCCATTCTTTTTTTTTTTTCTTGATTTTTATTAACATTCCATGATTATAAAAATTATCCCATGGTAATACCCTCCCTCCCCAATTTTCCCCTTTGAAATTCTATTGTCTATCATATCCCCTCCCCATCTCAATCAGTCTCTCTTTTATTTTGATGTCATGATCTTTTGCTCCTCTTATGATGGTCTTGTGTAGGTAGTGTCAGGCACTATGAGGTCATGGATATCCAGGCCATTTTATGTCTGGAGGGAACACGTTGTAAGGAGTCCTACCCTTCTTTTGGCTCTTACATTCTTTCCGCCACCTCTTCCACATTAGACCCTGAGCCTTGGAAGATGTGATCAAGATGTTACTCAGTAGTCCAGTCACTTCTTTCCAGCACTATGATACCTTCTGAATCGTCCCAAGGTCACTGCCATCTGAAAAGAGAAGATTCTCTACCCAAAGTGAGAGTAGCATTAATATAAGGGTATAAATATTAAGAGAAGTGCTTACTGGGCAGTTTGATAAACATAGTATATACATTTATCCAGACATCAGCAGATGTTACACCCCTAGGGCTCATGACTACCCCTGTTCTAGGTTTTAAGTATCAGGGATGTATCCCCCTCCCCAAGGAGTGGGCCTCCAGTCCAATTGGGGGCCAGTTGGTTTCCACCATGACAGACATGCCACTATTGCACCCATTGCCTCATTTGGCCTGGCTGGTCAATTATAAGGCTTGTAGTATCCACTGTTGAGTATCTTCACTGGTGGTGTCTCTTTCTCCCATTGAACTACATGTAGAATGGCTTCTTCCAGATTTCTGTCAGCTGGTCTACATGGAGGAGGTTATCAGCTCAGTTCCAGCAGGATTTCTCAGTGGCCTTGCAGCCCCAGTATGTGGAGTCTTCAGCAATAGGGTCTTACCATCTATTCCCAGTGGGAAACCAATGGCCTCGGCAATGGCCTATAATGTTTTGGGGGCATCAGGGACCTCCCTGGCCAACAACTCACTGGAGGTATCCCATCCCTGGCACTGAAAATTTTCTAACAAAGATCTATTGTGCAACATAAGGGACAATATTTAGTAGGAAGGGGTACTGTCTCCTGCATTATATGTAATCCTTGAATGAATGTCATATAAGTGCTTTACTCAAAGCTAAAACACAGAGAAATAAGTCAATGAGTGTTAATAGAAACGGCTATTCTCACTTGGATGCTAAATGAACAGTTTATGTAACTGAGGCTTTCTATTTCTAAAAATCTGGACCTGTGTAAGCCCCAACTATGAAAGAATGGAATAAACAATTAACAACCACGATCCAGCAAGGTCAAGGCAATAAGAATTCATATCCTGTTGAGGAAAAGTCTGACTCATAAAGATAAAGAACCCAAATCAGTCAATGACTAAGCTAAATGTGAAAAAATCTAAAATTATTGATGGAGATGTGAGATTAAAAAATATCAATCAAAGCCGGGCATGGTGGCACACACCTTTAATCCCAGTACTAGGGAGGCAGAGGTAGGTGGATCACCATGAGTTCGAGGCCACCCTAAGATTACATAGTGAATTCCAGGTCAGCCTGGGCTAGAGTGAGACCCTACCTTGAATATCAAATATATATATATATATATATATATATATATTCAGCAGTCTGGAGAGATGGCTTAGCAGTTAAGGCACTTGCTGCAAAGCCAAAGGACCTAGGTTTGATTCCTGAGGACTCACATAAGCCAGATGCACAAGGTGGTGGCACATGCATCTGGAGTTTATTTGCAATAGCTGGAGGCCCTGGCATGCCCATATGCCCATTCTCACTCTTTCTCTCTCTTTCTCTCTCTCTCTCTCTCTCTCTCTCTCTCCCTTCCTCTCTCCCCTTCCCTCTCTCCCTCTTTATCTCTCTCAAATAAATAAAATAAACTAATCAATCAGAGCCTCAGGGACAGCAACCAATGTGAAGACTATATAACATGTGGCTGACACTCTTGTCTTATCATTCTAGAACCAGACTGACCAGCCCTTGAAGGAGCTCTGGACAAAGCATTCTTAGCAGGGGTGATATCACCCCTATGAGCCCAAAATTAGGAAGTTAGGAAAGAAAATTATTGCAGTTTATAATAATGTGTTGCTCTCAAAAGCTCAAGCCTATTTGACAAAATCATATTGCAAAGTGTTTGATTTTGTGAAGCAGATGGTAGAAGTGATCAGGGATAAATGATTTACAAAAGATCCTTAAGGGAATCCTAAAACAAAACAGTGAAAAATACTTCTCCAAATCTGCTTTGTACAGGTGGTGGCGAATACCAGGGAGACCCAAGATCCATCAGTTTGACAAGAAAAGATAACACTAGTATGACACGAGCCATCTCTATCATGTCTGCCAGAAGACTTCGCAGAGGAAGAGGCAGATTAAACATGAATGTTACTCTCACTGTTAGCTAGAGACCTCTCCCCCAGTGAAATGGCAGTACACAAGCAATGGTTCCTGAGTCTTTGAGGGTGTGACAGAGTTTCACTTAGTGCTTAAAACTCCACTGTCCCTTCTCAGCACTTAGATGCACTTTAAGTAGTCACTGCACTCTGAAAAGAGAAGCTTCTCTAACCAAAAGTGAGAGCAACATATAGACATAAACATAAATACTTAGAGGTCAATTTGGTGGGTATCATTTAACCAAACAATAGTAGTAGCTTTTCCCCTAGGACTTATGGTCTTACCAGCCATAGGCTTTTGAATAGGTTTTTAGTACCAGGCAGGAATCCCCTCCTGTGGAGTCATCCTCAAATCTAATCAGACAGTAGTTGTTTTCCCCCATAACAGACATGCCACCAGTGCAGCACATTTTGCCTGCCTAGCTAGCTATGTAGCCTGCAGGATCCACTGCTAGTTAAGACCATTGATGACTTTTCTCTCCCAGCTCGCTGCATAGCAATTTGCAGCACTTTAACAGCTGAAGATTGAATTTCCTTTCTTAGCCATTATCTCATTATTCCAAATATTAGTCATGAACACACGTGACTTAAATACATGTCATGTCTATAGTTAATCCACAGATTATTTCCTGTTGAGAATGGGATGAATGTTTTTCATATACATAAGAAATAACTGCAAAATGTTATGAGAAATGCATAAATATTAGAAGGAGGGAAGCATTAATTTTGTCTATGTCCCTGACTATGCAGCCTCCTTTATTCCTTCCCATGTAAGGGTCTAGTATTCCATGCTTACCAAGATATCAAGAACTATCAAGCTGGACAGGGTAGCACATGCCTTTAATCCCAGCACTGGAGATGCAGAGGTAGGATGATCACTATGAGTTTGAGGCTACCCTGAGACTACATAGTTAATCCCAGGTCAGCCTGGGCTACAGCAAGACCCTACCTTGGAAAACAAACCAGGAAAAAGATATCAATACCATTTCAATGTTTCTTTTCACTATTATAAACCCAACCTCTATTTCTTTCTTTGCAGTTAAACATCCTGGGTGCTAAATCACTGGATCTCCAGTCCACCTTCCACTAGTAACATTAATTGAAGAGTACAGAGATCATTTTCTGCCCACTTCTAAATAGAAGTTCTCTCTAATTCACTGGAAAATGAATTCAACTCAGTTCTCTAGGTATTTCCTACATGTTCCTCTCTATTAGGCATAGGAGAGAACAGAAAGAGAACTCTCAAGGCTTCCAGATTTTGGGAACGTGAGACACATACAGCCAACAACTCCACCTCAGAATAGCAATAACCAAGGAAATGATAGGTAAGAAATCATGGCAAAGGAAAAACATCTGAAGAAAAGAGAAAGAACAAGGCAGAGCTGCCTGATCCCCACTTGCCTCATCCAAACTCTGAAGTGGGAATTAAAAGTTTTCTTGAGAGAAACATTTCATGGATATTGTCCCTAAGGACTTAAGAGGAGGTAAATGTTCCATGTAAGCCCAGCACGATGACTCCTTTAACTTTGGTTAAACTTTGGTTAAGAGGAAGTGTCTGTTTTTGAGAAGTCCGGGAAAGCTGCTCCCAGTCCGCCTCTGCACTAGTAAGCCCAGAAAGCTTTGTAGTCCACATTCAAGTAACTTCTGTGAATTTTTTTCCATCATTCAGAGGTGAGGCATTTGGAATTCAGTCCCCAGTGTTAACCAGCTTGACAGTCACCTCAGAGAGAGTACAGTCTCTACAACTACTTAGTAGCTTGGAGACATAGCACAGATAGGAAGACTTGATTTAAGGCTGTTAACTTGAAATTACCCAAGTCTCCACTATAGTCAGGCACAGACCAGCCATGGATTGGCAAACATGGGGCCCTCTCAGGCTGGCCTGTATCTTTTGATACAGTTTTATCCTGGAGTTTCCCCTCTCTGAATTATAAGCCAAGCTTATCAAGAGCAAGGAAACCTCATAGATTCTGCTCCAGATCCCCAGTCATTTATTGAGTTTTCCAGAGTATCAGTGGTGAGTGGTCAAATATTTTCTGAACTTGCATCTCTTTTGAGAGACTGTAATGTGTGAAGTAAGATAAGAGGAAAATGGGAGGGAAATGCTGACAGTATCAAAACCAACTACTTCTTCTTGGTTTTCAAACTGGTATTGTTTTAGAAAATCACAAAGAAAATTCATTCAATTCTATTCTACCTTCTCTAGGTGATGATATGTCAATGGTATTCTGGTCTCCTATGATTTGAAATCAAAAACTATTCTATTTTGTTACTGAAGATCCATCTCCAGGTACTGAAAGCCAAACCCAATCAAATACAGAACTTCAGTTGCCCAGAAAATCGAAGCCATATGTCCTCTCTTGTGAGCTCTGGCCTCATCTGGAGCTAGGACGGTGTAGCAGGAAGGTATAGATTCAGTTGTCCCTCTGTTCTTTAACCTGCATTTCCTGCCCCACTGTTGTCACCATCATCCTCCTCACTGCTACTGTTGCTATTTTAGTCCTTTGTGGTCTGTGTTGTACTTTGTAGCAGACAAAGACTAGAGTACAGGGAAGGCAATACTATTCAAGTCTACCGGTAGAAAGCACTTTGTACTCAGTATGTGGCAGACATGCTTCATCATGTGACAGTGACTTTTTATTTTCCTTCATTAGAGACCTCCTCTGGAGACTACCCAATTGGGCAGTTCCCTGGCAAGGGTCCTGAATTTTCTCACTTTGATCCTGAAGATTCCTCTTCCGTGAGATAGCCACCACTTCCTCTTCAGTCTTCTCTACCCCAGCAGCCAGTCTCTTTGTTGGAGTCCCATCCAAGTGGCTTGAGTTTCAGCTGCACTAACAGAATTAGACTGATATAGTTCTCTCTTATGGCCTCAGTATAAATGAAAGAGAGATCTACTGAAGGCATGTGTGTGGATCCACCTTTCTAAGCTAACGCAATAGAATATAAACTCTGGCATCAGGCATGCCAACAACTGCCCTATGCCTGAAGACTTGATCTCTGGAGACATCAGTTTTGGCACACAAGGTGAAAAAAGATAGGACTTGATGTCATTTTCATTCTTTTTAGTTCTCATATGTACTTATACAATTTTATACATGTTTTGTAAGTGACCATATGTGGTGGTTTCAATCAAATGTCCCCCATTAACTCATGTGTTCTGAATGCTTGGTTCCCAGCTGATGGTAATTTGGGAGGTAGAGCCTTGCTGGAGGAAGTGTGTTTTAGGGGTGGGCTTAGAGGTGTTATAGCTTGCTCCCCTTGCTAGAGTTTGGCTGACTCTCCTGCTACTGTTTTCCATGTAAGGAGTTGATATCCAGCCTCTGCTCATTTGTGAGCTGAAATACAATAAAAACCTTTCTTCCTATCAGCTGCCTTTGGTCAGGTGTGTTTTCCCAGCACAGAGAAGGTAACTGCAACATCATACATCTGGCCTATGCATATAGTTTTCTGTGGTTCAAGACTTGCTAAAATTTTCAAGTGTTTTGGTATTTTCCATATGGCATTTTTGGATTAGGTGCATGAATACATTAAACCCCACCATTAACAAACATACTGGGTCAACAAGTACATCAATAGTTTGTTTCCGGTACTTGTCACTGCCTACTTATCAGCTGAATCAACCAAGTTTTCCTATATTGTACGTGACAAAAAACTATATACAAATAATCATTGGATAAAGGTGCAGTCTAACTTGTTTCCCAGCTCCAGCTATGGGTCCCTGTATGACTGAGGAGATCAGTTAGCCAAATTGAGAGCAGTTGGTTCCCCACCATGGCTGTGTGCCACTATTGCACTTGTGTGGGCATCACAACAAGTTATTTGCTGCTAAGTAGGTTAAACCATGAGTTGCTTGGACAGATATTGGTCATTTTCCCCCAGTCACCCATGTAGCATCTTCTGGCACTAGACACGCTGACTCTCTTCCAACTTCCAGCCATGCCATTCTATTTTGCACGTCAACCATATAAGGTGTCTTCAGCAGTAGGGTCTTACCACTAGCCTTTGGTGGGTCATCAAGTACTCTGACAGAAATCTGTCTGTCTTTTAGGAAACCTTGTAGTTCTCTGTGATCAAAAGCTCATTGTGGATGATAGCCCCATGCTGGTACTGGGAGTTACAGGTCAGTGTCCACTAAGAAAATGAGGAAAAAGATAACTAATATACAAGAGTTAGAGAGAAGAGAGAGAGAGAGGGAGAGGGTGAAGGAGGGAGGGAAGATGTAGAAGATTAAGGTTAGTCGTGATCCTACCCTCTCCAGTGTCTTGTGGTTCAGGTGTTCTCTGTAAGGGCCTGGTGAAGGATCAGCCATTTGGTCTGTCTTTTAGTAAGTAGAAGTTTATGGTACCATTGCCGTTTGGGTCTAGATTTGTGTTTCCCACCCCTTTGATGCCCTCCCCTCACTCCCCTTCCATCCTGGTGTCTAGTCCAGGAGATGCTTGCTGGGTATGTAAGGTATCTTGGGTAGATTCAGGTTAGGTGCTGTAGATGAGTGAGACTATGTGGCGATTTTTTTTCTGTGATTGGGTAAATTCACTGAGAATGATCTGTTCCAGGTTTAACCATTTTTCCTCAAATTTCATTGTGTCATTTTTTCTTACTGCTGTATAGAATTCCATTGTATAGATACACCACATCTTAGTTATCCATTCTTCTAGTGATGAACATCTGGATTGATTCCAGCTCTTAGCTATTACAAATTGAGCTGCTACAAACATGGTTGAGCAAATATCTCTAGCCTGTGGTTTGAAGGTTTTAGGGTAGATGCCCAGTAAGGGCATCTCTCTGTTCAAAAGCTCATTGTGGATGATAGCCCCATGCTGGTACTGGGAGTTACAGATCAGTGCCCATTTGCAGTGGCTAGAGGACCTGGCGCACCCATTCTCTCCCTCTCTCTGTCTCTCTCTGTCTCTCTCTCTCTCTCTCCTTCTCTGTCTCTAATAAATAAAAATAAATCTTAAAAAAAAGAATTAATTATACTCTGCACATACTGATGATGGCAGGTTGGCATGGCCTCTGAGTACAGATTTTGGAGATTGCTTTAGAATTCCAAGAATAGTAACTAAAAACTGTGTTGGACTAACAGGTGATAAGTGGGTAAAGTGTTGAGGGCTTCACATCCTATACTAGAATTGTGCAAATCCAGAATAGAAAAATCCATTTATCCTGAGCTCTTAAAGACATAATATACAGTTGCCCTAAGCACATATGTGTTAACAACTTTTACAACTAAATAAAAGTAAAAGATTTTTAAAATATTATAGCATCTGCCAATGCCTCTTCCTTGGTGTGATGGCTTTTAGTTCATCCCTCAGTGTGATGTTTTGTGTAGCATCGCCACTGATAAGGGAAGTGCAGTTTGGGCCCCAGTTAAAACTGTAAAACCGGATTTGTAGGTATTCAGTGTTCCATTGGAATTCAAATTAGCTCTTGGGTTAAGTTTCTGCTCAGTCACCAGCAGATGTCAGACCGTCCTTGGGTTTTCCCCAGCCCTCAGCATGGAAAATTTCCATCAGTTCATGTTCCCCATGTGATAGAAAGATGGTCACGTTTCCCACAAGTGTGTTTCAAAGTCTGAGGTTCTGCTGTGACCCAGTCCATACTAATGTTACCCTTTCCCTCAGGAAATACTCATCTTACCAGGGTTCTGGCTGCCTTTGTCAGCATCTGTTTTGATTGTCTGCACGTAGCTTCAGATCTATGTGTAGTTTCTGTTTGCTTGCCACGATTATATGGTTCTGGCATGACTGTGCTGAGCTCAGCAATGCATCTCTGAGTCCCAGCCTTGCCACTCACCCAGGCAGAGTCAAGATGCCTCCTGCTCGGAGGAATACAAAGTCCAAGCTTCAGGCTGCCATGCGAGACTTTTCAGTCTCCATTTCCACAGCCTGTGCTGATCCTGAGTAATTCCACCCCCAGTATATCCAGGTCCTTGGGGACATGTCTCCAGCCTGGTCCATCTCGGCCCAGCACTGCTTTCTTCATTCCACTCTGTGTGTGGTGGGGTGGGGTGAAGCATACCATGCCCACGTGGTACAGCTGCACACACGTTGAAGGTTAGGAGCAGGTCCTGCCAGCTTCTTCGTGAGACTTCATCTGGATTATGCCTTTCCTTCAGCTACAATGTCTTATAGAAACAGAGGCGCACTTATCTTTTATTTCACCAGGTGGCACTGAGGAGGCTTCTACTCTGTCGTCTTAGCCTGCAGTCCTCTTCCACGGTAGAGCCTAGGCTGGCCTCCAACTCTGATGTGACATACTTGTATTTGTTTATAGAATGCAGTATGATATTTCAATATCTGAATACTTACTTCATAAACATTAATCATCAATTACATACTTACTTTAACCATTTTATCTTAATTTTAGACATGCAAATGAACATTTATTCATCAACCTTCTAATATAATGCCAAATTATTTATGCTGATGTTGTTACATGAAGTCAAAACTTTCCTTGCATCCATCTTGTATTTATTCCAAGTCTAATTATTTAAGATGAATGTTAAAATTAGACTTGTGCCAAATATGAATGTAAAATTGAATATTTTTTCTCATTATTCTCCTTTTGTTTTATTGTGGTTTGATTCATGCTCTATTCCACAGCAATTTTTAGCAACTTATAATTATCAAACATTTCACAAGCATTCAGTTGTCATTTCTCATTAAACACCTTTTTATTCAATATCACATCTTATTAGATCTTACAATATTTAATTAAAATTGCCTTATTGCAAGAAAGAACATATATAAGTGAAATTGGGAGATATTCAGGTGATCTGTACGCTAATGTCTTTTGTGCAGGCAGCAATGCTCAGACATACTGAAGAATCAGCTATGAGGCTCTGTGTTCAAGGCCAAGGGCAGCATGCTGTGCAGAAAGAACATTTGACACATCAATTAAGTGCACATTGCTAAAGAGTTTCTCTATTGGATTTCATTTGGAGTAATCACCATAGTACTTATTGATCTTAGCATTCTCAATTGATCTGTTGTGTTTTCCATTAGACAATCAAGTTTTCTGTACTCTTTCTGACTCATTGTATTGGACAGAACTGAATCTCAATGCTAAACAAAAGTGAAGCCAGCCTTTCTGTCACTACTTTTAACCTTGGGTGGATTTTTTTTCCCATATGTGTATATGATACATTGTAACAGAATATAAATCCTATTTAAACTTATTTTCATGAATAAAATTATTACTTTTCTCAGCTTACTTTAAGCTGTTTCATCTTTTACACTTGATCATATGCTTCCCCATTTTCAGTCTTTTATTCTGAACTATTATTTTTTAAAAAAATAATCTGACTAAAAAGTTAAAAAATATTTTAAAAGACTATTTGGAATGTATATGCTACTTTTAAATGATCTGTGAATATTCAGACATAAGACTTTGGGCAAATGTGTCTCTAGTTAATCACTGTAAAAAAAGAAAAAAAAAAACACCTGCCATATGTGATGGTACACTCAGGAGACTACCTTGTTCTACATAGTAAGCTCCAAGCCAACCAGGGCTAACTAGTAAGACCCTGTCTCAAAAGAAGAAGAAAAAGGAGGAGGAGGAGGAGGAGGAAAAAGAATCTACTGAATCCTTCTCTAGTAGGTTAAGGACATTAGTGTGTTTTAATTTCTCCTTTCCCTTGCTATAAGTTTTTCAATTATATCAATTTTAGTTTTAAATTTCATACTCATTTTAATTTTGAAGTTTCTATTATTATAGTTCCAAGACTTGTCCATGTCAATTATTTATTTCCTTTAAAAATTTATTATAAGGGCTGAATAAATGACTTAGCAGTTAAGGTGCTTGCCTGTAAAGCCAAAGGACCCAAGTTCAATTCCCCAGTACCCACATAAGCCAGGTGCACAAGGGGGCTCATGCTTCTGGAGCTCATGTGCAGTGGCTAGAAGCGCTGGCACAGCCATTCTCTCTCTCTCTCTCTCTCTCTCTCTCTCTCTCTCTCTCTCTCCTTGCAAATAAATAAAATTTTCAAAAAAAATTAAAAGATTTATTATATACTTAATTTTAAATGTATGTGTTTTGTCCATTAATTCATACTATATTATTTTAAATTACAGCTTCTCAAACTTGAATTACATGCATTAATTTCAGAATCTGGAACCTATATTGAGAGCTTGTTTTAATTGCAATTAGTATGATGTATTTTCTGAGCCTTTGAAATCTGACAAAGTATGTCTGCTGAGAAAAGAGCTCTAGTGCACTGCACACACACAATGTTTTCTCTAAATTTCTAAAAATATTTTTGTCTCTTGAATATTTTCATTAGAAACAAAGTTGTAACCCATTCTGACATTGCCTAACCTATAGATATTCTCCCATTTTCAGGGGCATATAAAACTTTCCTATTCTCCTGATTGCTCTAATGCAATATTCATTCCTACGACTGCATTTTCAGTTTCCTTCCTGTCACTTCTTATTTCAAGGAGCTACACTTTAATTTTAATCTGATTGTCCCGTTCGCTTCCATTTGCAACTGTCTGAGCCCAAAAATTGAAGTTCTTGGTTAGCATTGTAGAGAAATGTTTCAAATAAGAGAAAATATATGAGGAGCATATATCAGAAAGACTTGTAATAAATGCTTGCCTAGTTTTCCTGAAGACAAATAACTCAATGTGAAGTGAACACTTCATGAACAGCTTACAGTAAAGACATAAATTAGAGGCACAAGGCACTGGGAGGAAGAGAGATTTGCTGCACAGAGCAATAAGAAAAACTTGCACACATGATGTAAGCCAGGTACAATACAGCAAGTACCTTATCATGACATATTGAAAGTGAAACATCTTTAAACCAACCTGCAGTAATAGGTGGAGAGAGTGGTTACTTTTGTTATAGATCAAGATTGAAAAGGAAATAAATAAGAAGGATCCTTTTAGGTTGTTGGAATGGTTCCATTTCTTATAATCAATTGTGGAAAAAATTTGCAAAAAGGTCTATGCTTAGGTTCTATGATCTCCTCTAAATGTCTATCATATTTGATCAAGAAAAAATGCCTATTCACATAAGACACCAAAACAGCCATGTACCTAATGGTAAAATACCTACAACTCTCTTTTTAATTAAATGCAAAGAAAAGTATGAGTTTTTTTTTCAATAGTATTTAAGTTATCAGGATAAAATGACATCTCACCAGTAGAATCAACACATTTTATTAAGAGAACTTTCTACAGGTGAGTATCTCATTAATGAAAATTTCCAAGGAAATATATATATGACACCTTGCTTCTATCATGAATTCCTTCCCCAGCACTTGAAAATTGAATACTAAATTGGTAAATATAAATCAAAACTCAAACTTAACCTCCCTTCTTTTATACATTGAGTCAATGAGGGCTCACCACCCCTGCTCTTGTTGCAGAAGACATGTTGGCTGGGAAGCCTGTCCTCAACCACTCCAGCCTCCCCGAGTTCGTGTTCCAAGTGTTCACCACCATCCCTGAGTTCCAGGTGCTCCTCTTCCTTCTCTTCCTTCTCTTCCTCCTCCTCTACCTCATGATCATCTGTGGCAACATGGCCATCATCTGGGTGGTCTGCACACACAGCTCCCTCCTCCCACCTCACAGTGGTCCTGCTGCAGTATGGTTGCTGCAGCCTGGTCTACCTTCAGCCTCACTTCAGCTCCTCCGAGGACGAGGACCTCCAAATCACCCTGGTCTATACCTTTGTCACCCCTTACTCAACCCTTTGATTTACACCCTTAGGAACAAGGATGTTAAAGGGGCTCTGAGGAATATCATCTGGAACAAAGCAGCCTCTGACACCAGTTAAAGGCTTGAGCTAGAGGAAGGGAGCTGTGGTGGGTGTCTATCCATTAAGTAAATCAATTCCAAAGAACCCACAAAAATAAAATAGTTTCTCATGATATTTTGCAATTGATATTTCTTTTTTGCCTATGTGCTCCCTACCAACCAAATCTGTATTTATTTTCCTAAATTGTGAAGAGTAATGTAGCAGACAGCTTCAGGTTCACTGAGATGAACTTCCAGACCAGGCACAGTTATGGAGGAAGGGATATGTTGGAGCTTACAGATCCAGGGGAAGTTCCATAATGGCAGAAGAAGCTGGCCTGCCTTCACAAGCCCAAGCAGACACAGAGAAAGAAGCACAAGCCTAAAGGTCAAAAGCCACAGCACACTTCAGGAACTCCAGCTAGGCACACTTCACATATCTTTAGATTGAAATCTGAAACCCACCACCACACCTTAAGATCCACCCAGTGACTCTGCCTCCAGCCAGATGGCTGCACATGCAAACTACAAACAATAAAGAACTGAATATATTGGGGGCCATCTATTCAAACCACCACATTCCACCATGGCCCCCAATAGATTTATAACCATCACACATTTTAAATTGTACTCAGTTGGATTTTATAAAGGCACAGAGGAAAAATTTTCAACTGGTATAAGGCATAGCAAGGAGAGACTAAAACAATGCAAACTCAACCACCATCAAACAAACATCAAACTTCTGCAGTTCAAGTCCAATACAACCAAAGACTGATAATCTTCAACTTTTCCAATTTCGCCCCTCCAGCTGGGCAGAGTAGCCAGGGAACACTTCCATCTCAGGCCAACAGTATGCTCTATGGTAGATCTTGCATAGTCCTGGTATATCCAAAACATCTTCAGGTCTTCATGTAAACCACGGTCCACTTTCCAAAGGCTCTTTTAGCCTATCAGGGCATCATGCCCTGCCTCATGCCACATCTCAGCAGCAACTCCTGGAACCGTGTGCAATTCATGACCACTCCTCACATCTTCCATGCTTCTGAATCCAATATCAGGTGTACAGGACACAGCCATATTCTTAATTCAGGGACAAAACAAATCCTAACCTTGAGAAGCAGGTTTCTCCTCTAGTCAACTCTTTCCAAAAGTGTTTGCATTTCTATGATAGTCTTTCCTTAGGCATCCTTTCCATGGTAAGGCAATTGGACCATCTTCCTTTAAGATTGTTAATGTGTTTGACAATAGCAGATTCAGTAACTTAAGACCAGTCTCAGTGCCCGTAATTTTAACTTGCTTGAGGTTTTCCAGCTTAAAATCTTAAATCTCTCAGTCCAATATCTCTAGCCAAGCACATCAGTCCATTACAAATTTAACCTTGATCAAACACTCTGGGCCTGCACAGCAGGATGCAGCCAGCCCTTGTTCCAGTAGCCCAGTTCCAACAAAGTCCTCTGCAGTCTTCCCTTCCCCTTAGAAAGCTCATAATCCAAGCCTCTAAGTTAAATACTGTCTGCACTTAGCATTCTCAGACTCTCATCAGAATAGTCCATAAAACTTGGCTTACCACTCCAGAAGACATCTTCAGTTGCAAGCACCAAATCCATGTCTATTTTTCCAAAACAAAGGTTCCAAAAGATCAACATCCACATGGTCAGGTTCATCTCACCCCACTCCCTGTACCAAGTTCTGTAGCAGACAGCTTCAAGTTCACTGAGATGAACTTCCAGACCAGGCACAGTTATGGAGGAAGGGATATATTGAAGCTTACAGATCCAGGGGAAGTTCCATAATGGCAGAAGAAGCTGGCCTGCCTTCACAGGCCCAAGCAGACAGAGAGAGAAGCACAAGCCTAAAGGTCAAAAGCCACAGCACACTTCAGGAACTCCAGCTAGGCACACTTCACATATCTTCACATTGAAATCTGAAACCCACCACCACACCTTAAGATCCACCCAGGGAAATTGCCTCCAGACAGGTGGCTGCACATACAAACTACAAACAAATAAACAACTGAATATATTGGAAGCCATCTATTCAAACCACCACAAGTAAGATTTGAAATTTTGGATGAGCTTCAGCATAAGTATTCTTACCCTATGTTTCCTAAATTCTCTTATGCCAGTTGCTCTATCAAAGACCCATAGCTGGAGCTGGGAAACAAGTCAGAACCATATCCAAACATAAGCCCACTTTCCAATATCAAGCTACCATCAATTGTGGGCTACAAGAGGGCCTACACCTATTAAATTCTCTATAAAAAAAAAAGGGGGGGGTTATCTCATTTGTCCTGGTGCTAACTTACTCTCCATTGGAGAATCTGCTTCTCTTTTTCAGATAGATGTAGATCCTAAGGAGAGAGCCACCCCATCATACCTCAAAAGGGCCCCGGCTGAAACTAAGAAAAATTGGAGAAACAAGCAAGGGGGCTGTTTTCCTGATGAACCGGATACCAGCACAAGGGGGAAGGAGATCAGCACAGAGAAAAATCAACTCCTACCAAATCAGAGAGCCAGAGCCTCAGAGGCCCCCAACACCTCATCACTGAAGCAGACCAAAAAATGAACCCAACATGGCTCAGGGAAATTTTGCAGAAGAGGGGGCGGAAAGAATGTCAGAGCCACATGTTGGGTCATGATATGCGGAGACATTTAGCTTACCCATAACTGTGGGCTAACTCCACAATGCATGACCCGTATACCTCAACAAGGAGGGGCCAAGGGGAGGGGGTAGGTCACGGATGAGCCTAATAATGGTACCAAACTGACTGTATTTGCTGAATACAAAACTAACTAATAAAAAAAAAAGATCCCCATACTTCCTGCAATAAATGTAAATGCCTTCACACATGCTTTATCCTGTGAAAAGGTATCTTTTATTTTTAATCTGAGAAATAGGATGGGAAGTGTATGGACTTTCCAGAACCTCTTGCGATCACAAACAAACTCCAGACATGCATGCCGCTTTATGCAACAGATTTTACATGGATATTGGGGGATTGACCCCAGACCAAGGGCTTTGCAAGCAAGTGCCTTTGACTACTGAGCCATCTCTACAGCCCAATCCTATGAAAAGGCATCTTAAGGAAAACATATAAAGACAAGTACTTTTCTCAAAGATCCACATTTCATTACATCAGAAATCACTGTGTACAAAAAAATAATTTGGGTAATGCATTGATGTCCTATATTTTTACAACATATTTTCATTTTCTTTCTACCATGCAAGGAAGGGGACAGGAATTGGTTTTCACTGACTTGGTACCTGTAACTGCCAGTCGCTCTATAGTACCAAGAACTACCTCTGACATGAACCTATGTGCTGTTTTCTCTCGCACCGGTTTTTGCTCTTCTTCTTTCTCTCCATCTCCTATACCTTCCTAATGGCTGGTACTCATGGAGTCATTCAACATGTGAAGTTACTATTCTACCCCTTCAGCTAGTCCTGCAGCAAGATAGCTGATATGCATTTATGTACCTAGGCCCGGGTACCAGACAAGTAGATTCCATCTCCCTCTGTGGTGAAGGCATTATTAGCTCAACCTTCTCATATGCACTCTAAAAAACAACAGGCTGAAGTGGGCTCCAGGGACAGTGGCTGCCAGGAATTATCTGTCCCCAAAGAGCTATGTGTGTCAGGCACTGCATGCAAAGCTAATTTTAGTTTATTGCACCAAGAGTAAGAGTAGTCAGTATCACTTTTCAGATGCCATATGGATTCATATAATAAATGTCTTGAGAAGTTTCTGTCCTTTGAGTCCATAATTTATTATTGTATTCTTACCACATCACCCCTGAAAATCAGCAAACAAAACTGAAGCTATAAGGCTGTTTCCTAGGCCTAATTTCTAGTAATACTTGATACAAAAATACAGCAAATTAAAATCGCACTTACAATATTATTAGTTATTAATGACAATGTATATCATCATACCTATTAGTGACAAAAATCTGCATGTTAGCGATTCTGTCTCTAGAAGTCCACATGCACTGTAGGGTCTTCACTAAATAGTTCTTCTCTTACATTACCCTCTCCTCACTTTCTCTATTCATGTTAAACACTTTTCTTAATAATTTCCAATTTTGTTTCATGAAAAAAATCAAATTTTATTTGCAATAGGAGCGAATTGTGTTTGCTTTATGTTATATTTGGGACTGAATTCAGAGTCTCACTCATGCTCTTAAACTCACTCAAATCCTGTAGATCCATGTCTGATTCTTATTTTTAAAAACCTATCTTAAGCAAAGTTATTTTACCGACCTTGGGTCATCAACTTTCACCATCAAAAACTTTAGGAAGGGCTGGAGGGATGGCTTAGCAGTTAAGGCATTTGCCTGCAAAGTAAAAAGACCCGGTTCAATTCCCCAGGACTCACATAAGCCAGATGTACAAGGTGGCGCATGCATCTGGAGTTTGTTTGCATTGGCTAGAGGCCCTGGTGTGCCCATTCTCTTTCTCTCTCTCTCTCTCTCTCTCTCTCTCTCTCTCTCTGATAAATAAATAAAACTTATTAAAAATTTTTAGGAATCATTTTATGATGACCACATTCTTTCTCTAATCAATAAATTAATTAATATTAAAAAGCCATTCATCCCTCTGGAGATTGATTTGCAAATCATGCAATGACTTGTTATATCACTTACTTTTCTCACCTATTGTGACAAAATACCTGACAGTAATTCCATGTATTGAAATACGAAGTAGTTCACAAGTTTGTGTCATCCCTGAACATGGGCTTGTCAATCTTCTCTGTGTTGTTCAAATTTCAGTAGATGTGTTGCTGGAGTAAGCCCTTGTTTTTCTACTGTTTTCAGTGCATGGGTTCAGGGATTTCAATCAATGGTCCTCTTATTCTGGGAGGACAGGGAAGGAAAATATCATGGTGGCATGAACATGTAGAGGAAGAGGCTGTTCGCCTCATGGTGCACAGGAAATATGGCAGGAGAGTGGGAGCAGAGACAGAAATGACTTTCAAGGGCACTCCCCAGTGACCTACTTCCTCTAACAAGGCCCCACCTCTACAAGTTTCAGAATCTTCTAAAAGAGCTGGAGGCCCTGGCATGCCCATTCTTTCTCTATCTGTCTGCCTTTTCTCTATGTGTCTGTCTGTCACTCTCAAAAAAATGAATAAAAATAAACAATAACAAAATATAGTTTTAAAAAAGCTCCATCAACTGGGGACCAAGCCTTCAATATATGAGCCTTTTGGAGATTTTTGTAGAGGCCGCCAACTCTAGATGCTACAGCTGTATTCATGGAGCTAGTTTAAACTGTGTACCTTGTGAGTACCTGGGAAATACCTGGTTAAGAATTGGTAAATGCAAATCCCAACAACCTATCCTGACAGTAAGAGCCTGACAAGATCAGGTTCCATGTTACCTTCTTAACTTATTTTTCCTACTTCTTCATATGAACTCTAACTTCATCAGCACTAGCATGCTTTAATATATTCATAGCTCTTCATATGTGATATCTTTATCTGGCTTTTAGTCATACCATCTGCCTGTTTCAAAACCCCTCTTTGTATATTTCCACCTTGATAAACCCTACCTATTTTTAAAATGTGTTCCAGTTGGAGCTAGAGAGATGACTCAGTCAATCAAGTCCTTGCCACAAACACCTGAGTTCAGATCAATGGCACCTACACCAAAACTGGACACAGAGGCATGTGCTTGTAATCCCAACAATGTGGAGACAGAGACAGAGGATCCCTGGGGCTTGCTGGCTAGCTATCTTAGCCTAATCTATGGGCTCCAGATTCATTGAGTGACCCTGTCTCAACAAGTAAAGTGGAGGGCTGGAAAGATGGTCAGTGGTTAAAGCACTCATTGCTGAAGGCTGAATACCCAAGTTCAAGCCTTAGACCCCATGGTGGGCTTCTATAATGGCAGGATGGAAGGAGAATTCCCCTGAAAGCTCTTGGTGAGTAGAGCACAACAAAGGAACAATGGAAGAGGAATATCCACAGAAACCCTCCTCAAGTGAGGTAGAACAGTAGGGACAGAGTTGAAAGACATCCTCCTCTGACCTCCACATGTAGTTGTAGCATGTGTATGCCTGCATCATCTTTGGCCTCCACAAACATGAGCACACACAAGCACATGTGCCCCACACATGCATGTTGTGCCCAAACACACACACACACACACATACACACACACTATGTCTCAGTTCACTCCCTCCATGAAATCCTTTCTTACTACTCCAGTCCCCACCTATCTTGCCCTGAATGCCTATAGCACTTTCCATTGTGCTGGTCTCCACCTGTCAGTAGCATCTATAACTCCTCACTGCTTCACATCTTGCTATCAGTAAGTCAGCTATGAACTCCAAGAGGATAGAATCATAATACTAGCCCTCATGACTCCCATAATGCTTGGGCCATAACACGGTACGCAGTGGAGCCTGAGTGATGTTTCATTATTAATCAGTGAACAGATCAAATACAGCTAGAGGCTCAGGAGATTTTTGAAAGCCTCTTTAGATAATCATGTCAAGCAGACAGGAAATATAAGAACTGAAAGTTAAAAAAGAAATCTTCAGAATTTCAAGTTAAGACTCAACAAATATTAAAATATATTTTATACCTTAATGCACTTGGCAAGGAAACATTGCTAAAATATAATTCATACATTGAAGAATATTATCATTTGGAATTAGAGTTCCAGTGGATTTCAATACATAGAAGGTACAGGGTAAGAAAAGAAAATGGTAAATATTCAAACTTTTTTCATGCATGAAAGAATGGAACTTTATACATAATAATTGATAAACTTTATGAAGTTAAATGTACATGTCTTTGAAACATGTAAGCTCCATTAACTTTAGAGGAACAAGTCCAGCATAGATATGTTTCAAACAGAAGAGGTGAAAGGAAACTATTATTTATGAGCCCTACAGTATCATGGAAACAAATAAGATAAATTAATGTCATGGATAGGAAGTACAAATCTAATGTATCAGTGACCTTATGTTTGTGAATTGCCCAAATTTACATATTAAAGGGCATAACTATAGATTCTAGATATTAAACCTTTGTTAGAGAGATGACTGGTGAAGATTTTCTCCCAGTCAGTAGGTTGTCTACTCAGTTGGTGGGTTGCTTATCTGTACAATATCTTTTTATTTTCATGAAGTCCCAGTTGTTGAGTGTTTGTCTAATTCCCTGGGCCACTAGAATCTTATACAGAAAGTCTTTCCCTATGCTTATATCTTGGCATGTTCTCCCTACCTTGTCTTCTAGTTGATTTAGATTTTCAGGTTCTTATATTGAGGTCCTTGGTTTACTGTGAGTTGATTTTAGTGCAAAGTGAGAGGAGGGGTTCAAAACTTAATCTCCTAGGTGTGGATATCTAGTTTCTCAGCATCATTTGTTGAAGATGCTGTCTGCATTCCAGTGAGCATTTTTGACCATTTTGTTGAACATCAGGTAGCTGTAGTTATTCAAACTCATACCTGGATCTTCAATTCTATTCCATTGACCTATGTGCCTGTTTTTATGCCAGTGCCATAGTTTTAAATCAGGTACAGTGATACCACCAGAGGTGTTCCTTTTGCTGAGTACATTTTTGGCTTTTCTGAGAACTTTTGCATTTCCATATGAATTTTGAGACTGTTTTTCTAAGTTGTGAAGAATGTTGCTGGGGTTTTGATTGGAATTGCATTTATTCTCTATATTACTTTTGGTGGGATGGCCATTTTAACAATATTACTTCTTCCAGTCTATGGACATGGAAGATCATTCCATCTTCTCATGTCTTCCTCCAGTTCTTCCTTTAATGTTTTCTATGATTCATTGTATAGGTTTACTTCCTTAGTTAGGGAGATTCAAAGGTATTTGGTTTTTGTGAATATTATAAAGGTGAACAGCTTCCCTGCTTTCTTTTTCCATATTGTTGTCATTGACATATACAAAGGCTAGTGATTTTTGTGTGTTGATTTTATATGTTGCCACTTTGCTGAAAGTGTTTATCACTTCCAGGAGTTTTTTGGTCTTTTTTGGGGGTCTCTTAGGTATAGAGTCATGTCATTCATGAATAGGGCTACTTTGAGTTCTTCCTTTCCAATTTGTATCCCTTTTATTTTCTTCTCTTGTCTTGTTGCTTGAGCTAAGACTTTAAATATTATGTTGAAAGGCAGTGGTGAGAATGGGCACTCCTACCTAGTTCCAGACCTTAATGGGAATGCTTCAAGTTTTTCCCCAAAGAACTCAAAAACCTAAACAATAAAAAATCAAGCACCCTACTCAAAAAATGGGGCAGGGATTTGAATGGAGAGTTCTCAAAGGAAGAATTATAAATGGCCATTAAACACCTAAAGAAAGAGATGTTCAACATCTCTGTTCACCGGGGAAATGCAAATTAAAATAACCATGAGATTCCATCTCACTCCAGTCAGAATGACAATGATCAAAAAAAAAAAAAAATGACAGCACATACTGGTGGGATTGTAGGGAAGAAGACACCCTCACCCATGCTGGTGGGAGTGCAAACTTGCACAGCCACTATGGAAATCAGTATGGAGACTCCTCAAAAGGCTGAAAATAGTTAGATCCAGCAGTACCTCTTTTGGATATATACCCTAAAGACTCTACTATATACCACAGAGACACTTGCTTAACTATTTTTATTGCTTCTCTATTCACAATAGCCAGGAACTGGAGGCAGCCCAGATGCCCATCCACAAGTGAATGGTTAATGAAGATGTGGTACATATACACAATGGAATAATACTCAGCAGTAAGGAAAAATGAAACAATCAAATTTACAGGAAAATGGAAGAATTTGGGAAAAAAAATCCTGCTGAGTGAGGTCACACAGGCTCAGAAAGACAAATGCTGCATAACCTGTATCATATGCAGTTTGTAACCTGGTCCAGCATCAGCATTGTAGCTATAATAAATAGCTACATCATAGACATGGCATTACAATGAAGACAGGAAAACGGGAAAATAGTAAGGGAAAGGAAAAAGGGCTACTGGACAAGTCAATGATCAGCAAAAAGAAAGAAAAGGGAAGAGGAAAAGGAAAGGAAGAGAGAGAAAGAAAGAAGTGGAGGAAGGAAGGAAGGAAGGAAGGAGAAAGAAAGAAAATAAAGGAAAGAAAAGAAAAAAGAAGAAAGAAGGAAAGAAAGAAAGAGAGAAAGAGAAAGAAATTGAAAGGCATTGTGGACAGAGGAAGGGTGAGTATGAGGGGATACACAAAACTAATGGCAACA
The DNA here is from genome assembly GCA_036346955.1 of Dipus sagitta. Lineage (NCBI taxonomy): Eukaryota > Metazoa > Chordata > Mammalia > Rodentia > Dipodidae > Dipus > Dipus sagitta. The sequence continues at coordinate 171,299,210 of CM070770.1, forward strand.
TGGATCAGTCACATAGAAACCTTGTTCTGGAATACCACTCTACAAGTCAGTACCCTTAATAATGAGGAGGGGAAATGAGCAAGAGTGCTCCTATCTTGGTGAACCTGGTACTAGCACAAGGGTGAAGGAGATAGACACAGATAACACTCAACTGCTACCAATCCAGATATCCAGAGATACAGTGGCTACCAAGACCTCATCTCTGAAGTAGACTTAAAACGAACCCAACATGGCTCAGGGAAATTCATGGAAGTGGGGCAGAAAGATTGTTAGAGCTACAAATTGGGAACATGATACACATAGACATTGCCTCCCACCATAACTGAAGGCTAACCCCACAATGCACAACCCACATTCCCCAATGAGGAGGGTCCCTTCATAGGGTGGAAGACAGGGAGAAGGCTAACGATGGTACCAAAGTGGCTGTATGTGTACATAACTAATTAAAAAATTAATAAAAAAAATAAGGAGGAGGGGGATCCAAATGGAAGAATGTCATAAAAGGTGAGAAAGCATTATCCTAAAACCATGAGCACTGGCTTGTAATTCCCAGGGCCAGAATTTGGTCACCCCCCCCCACACACACACACAGTGAGCTGTTGGTCAGGGACACATGAGGTCCCCAAAATAATATATGCCATTGCCAAAGTACTTGGTTACCTGTGAGAGCTAAAAGGTAGTTCCATATTGATGAAAACACCATAGGCTGCAACCACAGGACATCAAGTGATCATGCTGGAACTGAGAGGGAATCCAGTTCCCTCCCAGCTAGCCCTCATAGAGCAGGAAAGTGCTGAGAGTGGCTGGAGAATAGCAGTTATCAACTGATTGATTAAGCAGGAAATCCTGCCAGTTACAAAATCAACCAGCCAAGCAAGAATTATACACTTGTGCCATAGTGGCACACAACTGATGTAGGTACCAACTGCTCATGGATTGGACATGAGAGCCACTCAATGGGGAAGAACTCATATCTGGCTCTGGGAACCAAACTAGATTCCCTAGAACAGGAAACAATAAGCTTCAAAGAAAACCTCCATTTCTGTCCAACTAAGAAGAATGGATATACATGCCAATATATCTTTCTAAAGACTAGGCTTATCCCCTTTTCTTCAAACTGTCCTCATTTTTGCTTGGGGAATCGGTTCTATTTTGCAAATGGAGGAGAAAAAGGGGGAGAACAAAGATACGTCAATACATCAAGAAGAGAAAGTTGACTGTCTACCAGGAGATGGATCACCTCCATCTCACCTGACCAGGGCCCAGAAGTCATTGCAGAGGATACAATGACTGGAATACTGCTCTCACTGTGACCCTGAAAACTAGTTCCAGGAAAATGGCAACAGACACTGTGGTCACTCAAACTTCATAGAAACAGAGATCCAGAGTCTAGAGAGAAAACAACACTAAGTCAGATCTCTATCTTGCCCACCAAGGCTCAGGGAGCATCACAGAAGTGGGGGCAGAAAGATTGTAGCAGCCTCAGGGTGGGTGGAAATAGCCCCAGACACCATGTTTCCCCCATCCCTGCAGAAACTGGTGGCGGCCTCTTGGTTCTCACAATCAATACTAATAACCCCACCAAAGAACCTTAGCAAAACTGGGGGAGGGGAGAGAGGGATCTATGTGTGCAACCTTTTATTTTAAAAAATCAATTTTTTTTTGTTGTTGTTTTTTCAAGGTAGGGTCTTTCTCTAGCCCAGGCTGACCTGGAATTCACTAGGTAGGCTCAGGTTGGTTTAGACCTCATGGAAATCCTCCTACCTTTGCCTCCTGAGTGCTGAGATTAAAGATGTGTGCCAGCGCTCATGGCTAATAATTTCTTAAAGGAACAAATATGAATATGATGTGTTGAAACCAACATTTATATTGCTAACACAAGAAAAATTTAAGGTACTTGTAGTGACTAGATGAACAGCAGTAGAACAATCAAGCATTAATTTTTTTAAATGTTGGCCTGGTAATAATAATATCATATACAGAAGAAGTTAGTAGCATTATTTAAATGAATTAGAAAGACTAATATTCCCAAACTGACTGTATTTGCTGTATACAGAACTGACTAATAAAAAAAAAAGAAAGACTAATATTCTATATGCTAGCAATATATTCATTATGATTAGCATCAAACGTGAAATATTACTGCTAAAAACAAAAATACTCAGCTGTCTTATAAATGCAAAAATATTAAATATTATTTATCTATATTTGAGTAACAAAACTGACAATACACTATGTTGAAATTAGATATAAGAAGTACAAGTTGATTATTAACAATAGAAAGTAATTTAATATAAGTAATTATATGTTAATTAAAGAAGGAAAAGAATCTAAATATATATTACAAATACATCATATAAATCTCAACATATTTTTAGTAAAATCATGTTTATCTCTTTATGGGTTTATATTCATTGCACATTCTGATTGGCTTCATAAAGACATTTTTAATTTTGTAGAGATGAGAGTTGATCCCAGGGCCTTGTGCATGCTAGACAAATATTCAACCACTGAGCAATTTTCTTAGCCCATAAACACATTCAACTATATCATATGCATTGACCATAGTCATCCTCCTCTACCATATCCTTCCTTCCTCCATTATCCCCTACTAGTCTCCTTTGTTTTCCCTAAGAGTCTTGCTCTTGCTTCTACTTTTATATATTTATATATAATTTTATGTATGTATACAAAATCTAGGAAACACATATGAAAGAAAACACAGTATTTATCTTTCCAAGCCTGGCTTATTTCACTTAATACAATAATTTCCAATTTCCTGCAAATGACATAAATGCATTCTATTTCATTATTTTGTATGGCTGAATAATACTTGACTATGTATATGTACATTTTCTTTATCCATTCACCTATTAATGACTGTGTGACTTAGCTATAGTGAATGGTTCTCAATAAACATGGATATGCAAGCCTTTCTCTAACATACTGACATAGATTCCCTAGGGCATATCCCAGAGTGGTATATCTGGATCATAAGACAGTTCAATTTTGATTTTCTGAAGAACTTCCATGCTGATTTGCATAGTGGCCGCACTATTTTACATTTCACAGGCAATGTATAAGAGGCTCCTTTCCTTACCTCCTTGGCCCCATTTACTTTCTTGCTGAACACTATGGTGACAGGATGAAGTAGAATCTCAGGGCACCTTTGCTCTTCACCTCCGTAACAGGTATATATGTTGAACTTGTTTTATATATTTATTATCCATTTATTTCAAATATTTTTAGTTATTTATTTGCAAGCAGAGAGAAGAGAGACAGAGAGAATGGACACTCCAGGGCCTACAGCTGTCATACCACGAAAGAACTCTAGATTCATGTTCCACTTTGTGCAAGTGGCTTTATGTAGGACCTGGAGAATCAAATCTGAATCATTAGGCTTTGCAGGCAGAGATCTGACTACATAAAAATCTAATCGTTTGTAGGTAAAGTAACATTTTAAAAACTAAATGAGAACTAGAAGACTGAGCAAAAAACATATATATTCATAAATATATATGTACATATAAATATGTATTATATACAACATACATTATTTATATATACATCATATATTATATATGCAACAAAGAATTAATACCCATAATACAACACCATTCATAACTCAAAGTTGCATGATTCTCTGGCAGGTAGGGCTGTGGGAGAGCCGGTCCTGCCAGTCTCTCTCTGGGGCTGAGTGGGATGGTGAGTGTTGACAATCCAGACCCCCTCCTAGGCACCAGAGAGAAAGCACACTGAGTCGGGAGACTTGTCAAAGCAGGATCCCACTTTATTGTAACAGGCAGGTGCTTATATAGCATTGGGAACGAAGGTGAGGATCTCAGGATGGGGTGAGGTATAAGGGCCAATAGCATACTGCAACTTTTGAAATGTTTGGTCCTAAGCGTGCACATGTGGGAACTCTAGCTTCCTTTTCGGAAGTATCAGGCCAGAGGCAATTTGGCACCCTGCTGAGTCCTAGCTGGCCAGAGACAGGTTTGCCAAACTTTAGCTAGGCTCAGGAAGTTCCATTAGGCCTCTCGTCTGGGCCTCTCAAGGCCCAACATCTCCCCCTTTTGTTTTTGTAAGAGCATCAGTCATCATGGCCCCTGTCTTAGGTTGTCCCCCTCTGGGGATCTTACCCATCACTGGGTAACATGTGTTTAGCTTGCTGAGAACCCATTCCATGGTCTGTCTTAGGTTGTCTCAGTCAGTTTGAGATCTTACCCGTCATCGGTCACATGGAGGGCAGTGGTGGTAGTGGGTCATATGAGGAACTTAATTCCTGAGTTGCCAGCCTGTGGTAATGTATCTCAACCTGATGGAGTTTTATTGCCTCTAGCCATTGGTGAATGAATTGTGTAATTTTGTTAATTACACAAGGCCTGACAGTGAGGATAAGGAGAAGGAGGGGCCCAAGTAGGGGGAGAAGATAGGGTAAGAAGCCACGTAAGCCCATCCACAGTGAGTTGTCTTGACGGTCCTGCCATCTCTTCTCCAGGTCCTCCTGAAGCCTTTTGATCTTGTCCTGAACGGTTCCTGATCTATTGGCATAGAAACAGCATTTTTCCTGTAAAAACAAGCACATGCCTCCCTTTTCAGCCATTAATAGGTCTAGTCACCTCCTGTTTTGTAGGACTACCTCAGCCAGGGAATCTAGCTGTTGTTGGAGATCAAGGATAGTGTTGGACATGGCTTTTATGTCACTGATCAACTGGAGAGAGAATTTTCTGTGGAGATGGATTGCCATACCCATCCCAGCTGTTCTGGTGGCCATGCCTGTGGTTATTCCCAATCCAATGAGTAAAGGTATCATTTGTACAGCAATCTTAGGTCTCCCTCCAATATAATCAAAAGAGGGTATAGGGTGGGCTTCATCTCCAGGAATGATATCTACATCTGGGATGTAGGTGGGATTAAGGTGGCTGGGGCACAAAGGCCCATCCAATTGGTGGGCAGAAAGTCATAGGCCATCCAGAAGGTGGGCAGTGTTGAGCACTGGGCTCAGTTGTTTTGAAAGTACAGAAGGAAGAATGTATCCCACATCTGTATTGGAGTTATTATGGGAAGGTGGGGCCCAAATGCAAGTTCCAGAAGGAGACATTGGGAAAAGCTGGGCGGAGATGGGGAAGGTGGCTGAGCAACTTTTTAGGGTCGTATGGGCAACTGTAGTTGTATCATCGGTGATTACTGCAAGCAGCCAGGGAGGCCCAGATTGGAGGCAAAGCCGGCAGTCCTCTGTAAGAGAGGGAGTTGTTTGGTTTAGCAGGGTGAAGACCACCTCAGGGGTGGGACACTCACTGGAGAAGTGATTGTCAGTGTCCCCTTGTTGGGACAAATATTTTAGGTCTCTCGCTGGTACCCAAATGGGTCTTTTTTCATCTTGATGAAAGACACATCCAAACCCTCTCCCTGCTGTGAGGAGTGGGTCTGGTCCTCTCCAGGCCCCAGCCAATGGGTCCCTCCATCTTACCCAGATAGAACTGTAGGTAATGGATGAGGACCAATGTTTTTGAAAAGGGGATAATTGTTTATCTTCTTTAGAAAAAATTAAAATATTTAGGGTAAATAATGCCTTTTTTAGTTGGTTGTGTGGGGGTAAGGATTCCCCCTTTTGTTTTTGTAATTGAGACTTGAGAGTCTGATTATATCTTTCCACGATTGCTTGACCCTGGGTGTTATATGGGATGCCTGTGGAGTGTGAGATTCTCCAGGTCTGGAGAAAATTTACAAAAGCTTTGCTTACAAAGCAGGGGCCATTATCTGTCTTAACTTGGTCAGGTCATTCAAGGGTGGCAAAGCATTGAAGCATATGGCTAATAGCATGTTTAGATTTTTCCCCAGCATGTGCCGATGCCCAGCAGGCGCGGAAAAAGGTATCAACTGAAAGAAAAATATATTTGAGCTTTCCAAATGGAGAATAGTGTATGACATCAATTTGTCAAAGATGATTAGGGTGGAACCCCCGAGGATTGCTTCCTGTAGTTTGAATAGGGGTACTTGGAGGAAAGGCTGACAGGACTTACAAGTCTGGACAATTTTTTTAAGGTCCTTGACTGGTACCTGTGGAAACCTGTGCTTGAGACCTCTCCAGTTGACATGGGTCACTAAGTGGAAGCATGTAGCTTCTGTAATAGTATTACACTGAGGCATAGAAGCCATTTTATCAGCCAAATTGTTTCCTCAAGAGAGAAATCCCTGTAAGTTTTGATGGCCCCTGAGATGTTGAAGAAAAATGGGGTTAATTCTTTGTTTGTGTAGGGAACGAGCTTGAATCATCAGAGGAGATAGAGGGTTGGAGTCCAGTCTAATATGGGCCTCAACCAGGTTGGGTAATAAATTAGCAATATAAAGGCTGTCAGAAAAACAAGTTAAATGGCTCTTGAATAGTGTCCAAAGCTAGAATGACAGCAAATAGTTCTTTGAATTGTGCTGACCCCTCAACCTCGTGGGAGACTGACTTATGGACATAGGCTCTTTTTTCCTGTTTTATGGGAGGGTAAACAACTAGGGAAGCTCCCAAGCGCCCTCCATTGGGAACACGGTAAGAAAGTTGGGGTTGGGTTGAGATAGAAAAAGCCTGGGGGCATCTCCATTCCAACCTAGAGAAGGAGCTCATCCACTTATGAGGACCATAGTGGCAGTCAACTGTACCCAAAACCCCCTCAAGGGCCATAGCAACCTTGTTATCATTTCTCTGAAGCCAAGTGAAGTCTGTTACCTTAAAGGGAGTGACAATAAGATGAGGTTCTGTGCCAAACAACCGGACAGAGGTGTTCCTGACCTTGATAATGCAATCAGCAACCTGGTTGGTTATAGAATAAACTCTGGGGACCCCACCGATTGCAAGGTGAAGCCATTGTATGGGCTCACCTTCCTGGGCCAACAGTGCGGTGGATAATGTTTACCCAGAGAAAATGTAGAGGGAGATGGGTAAATCAGGATTGAACCTCTTTAGGGCTGCAGCATCTATAGCCTTTTGGACCTTATGAAAAATTTGTTGATGACAAGGGGACAAAATTACCTGATAGGAGAAGTTAAGATCCTTTAGGAGGTCAAACAAAGGGGACAGCTCTTCAGTAGTTATGGGTATCCAAGGCCTCATCAAATTAATTTCTCCCAATACCTTTTGGAGCTGGGGCAGAGTATAAGAATCCTGAATATGAAGTTGGGGTTTGACAGGAGAAGCAATATCAAGGGATAGTACAGAGCCCAAAATCTTAAAGGGAGAGACAGTCTGAATCTTTTCAGGGGCTACCTTAAAGTCATTGGCCTGTAAAATGCCAAGACATTTGGCAGTAAGGTCTTGGAGATCAAACAGGTTGGAACAACCTAAGATTATAACATCCATATAAATATAGAATAGAACATCAGAATGGCCAATCAAACAAGAAAAGATATATAACATATAGTACTGACAGATAGGGGGGCTATTGGCCATGCCTTGGGGCAGGATGGTCCATTCAAACCTCAAGTCTGGTCCACAGAAATTATTTGATGGTATGGAAAATGCAAATATTTCAACATCGTCTTGATGTAATGTGATAGAAAAGAAATAATCTTTAATATCAATAATAGTTAGATAATAAGTGTTGGGGATGGCCAGAATCCAAGGGAGTCCTCTCTGGGGGGGGGTCCCAAAAGGTATCATCCTCTCATTTATTTTTCTTAAATCATGTAAAAGTCTCCAAGAGCCATTAGGCTTTTTTATAACAAAAACAGGGGAATTCCAAGGACTTGTTGAAGGGCGTATATGTCCCAAAGCTAGCTGTTGTTTAACTAACATATGAAGATGTTGGAGTTTAGGGGTAGGTATAGGCCACTGCTCAACCCACACGGGGTCCCCAGGTACCCAATCGAATTTTTGGCACTGAGGGATGAGCAGTGGCCCTTAGAATTGGGGGTGGACCCGAGAGTGTTTTTGTCTAATCTTTTCAAAATGAGGGCCATTTCTGTGGTTAGGGAAGCTGGCCCGTCCTTGTTCAAACTGTTGTTCATATTCTTCTTGGTCTCGTATCCCCTCATAGAAGCCCTTGTGATCAGTGGTGATATAAGCCTCAGCTTCTCCAAGTATATCCTGACCTAGGAGGTTGGTCATTAGGCCAGACACCACCAGTGGGCCCACCTCCCCACGGTTACCATTAGGATCAGTCCAGGGCTACCAGTTGGCCATTTCCCAGGATGTTGACTGTCCGCCAACACCAAGTAAAGGCAGACCAGGGACCAATTGCCATGAAGGAGGGACTTCCTCCTTTCTAATTACAGTGCGGTCAGCCCCACTGTCAATGAGGAACTTGAAAGTTTTTTCACCAACCGTTAGAGTCATTTTTGGCCTTAGTCCCGGAATCAGGGCCTAACCACCTTCTTCCCCTTATTTAACGGGGCTGGGGATAGCCCATGGGGGAATTTAAAGGCTCACCCTCAAGGCTGAACTTGGATTTGCAATCCTTGGCCCAATGAAAGCCTTTCTTGCACCTGGGGCAGGGAGTATGTGGCATGTTAGGGGCCACAGGGACTGTTGGGGTATTTTTGGCCCAATTGGGGCACTCTCTCTTAAAATGACCTTCTTTACCACAGCCAAAGCAACATCGTCCCTTACTCCCTGAGGTCTGTTGAAGGGCACAGACCAGGGCAGCCATGTCTTCATGGTGAGCAGCCTGCAAGGCTGACACCATGGCCCTAGCTTGATGGGAGCTGGATACCACGTCTTTGGTGGCTATAATCCATTTACTCATAGAGTGATCTTTTAGTCCAGCGCAGGCCAACTTATAGTCACTCATCATGCCTTCCCAGACCAGCATTTTAATGAACTGGTCGTGTAGGGGACTAGGGGGGAACTTTCTCTGTAGGCTCTTTTCAACCCTCTCTATGAAGGTGGCCAAGTCTTCACTAGACTTTTGTGTGATTCCTGTGATGGGGGGATCAGATGGGCCTTCCTCTAGTTTCCTCCATGCGGCCATTCCCAAAGCCCTCACCTGATCCCGGTATGGATCAGGGATGGCAGCTTGCTGGAGGCTCATGGAAAACTCATCAGCAGTGCCCCAGAGCATGCTGAAGGTGATTGGGACTGGGGGGCTGAGTGGCCTGATTCCACTCAGCCTGAGTACAGTACTCATCCTGAAAGAAGGCACACCACTTTATGTACAGGGGGCCAGAAAGAACAGCTTTAGCAAGGTTTTTCCAATCTTGGGTGGTACACTGATGATGAGCCAAACCCTGGAGGTTTGGAGGTGGAGGTCTCCACCCAGGAGGAATTAGGTCCATCCTCTGAGACAGCCTTTTTAAGGTCCTTTAGATCATGAGCCTCCCAGGGGTACCAAGCGGTGGGGCGATTACCACCAGGGTTAATGTTGACAGGGAAGAGGTTGGTTGTTTCTCCCCTGGGGGTGCCATCCCCGTAGTAGGACTGAGGTGCAGAGGGGGTCTGGAAAGGATTTGTCTGAAAAGGATTTGTAGGGGGATCTGGGTGTGTAGGACCCTTAGAGGGCCAAGAAGTGCTTCCAAAGGAGTCTAGGGATGGATACAAGGGCTCAGGTGAGCACGAGGGATTTGGGTTGGATGAAGACTGCCCCATAATTTATGAGGGTACACTCACCCGCGGACCGATTGGCCTGTCAGCGTTCCTCCGTCAGAGAAATTCCTCACATGGGGCACCAGTCTGCCAGATTCTCTGGCAGGTAGGGCTGTGGAAGAGATGGTCCCACCAGTCTCTCCCTGGGGCTGAGCAGGATGGTGAGTGTCGTCAATCCAGACCGTCTCCTAGGCACCGGAGAGAAAGCACACTGAGTTGGGAGACTTGTCGAAGCAGGATCCCACTTTATTGTAACAGGCAGGTTCTTATGTAGCATTGAGAACAAAAGTGGGGATCTCAGGATGGGGTGAGGTGTAAGGGCCAATAGCATACCGCGACATTTGAAATGATTAGTCCTAAGCATGGGCACGCGGGAACTCTAGCTGCCTTTGCTGAAGTATCAGGCCAGAGGCAATTTGGTGCCCTGCTGAGTCATAGCTGGCCACAGACAGGTCGCCAAACTTTAGCTAGGCTCAGGAAGTTCCATTAGGCCTTGCATCTGGGCCTCTCAAGGCCCAACACAAAGTTAAAAGCAACAGTGAAAAAAAAAAAAGAGAGAGAGAGAGAGAGATGCCAGGCATGGTAGCACATGCCTTTAATCTCAGCACTCGCAAGACAGAGGTAGGAGGATCACTGTGAGTTCGAGGCCACCCTGAGACTACAGATGAATTCCAGGTCAGCCTGAGCTAGAGTGAGACCCTACCTCTAAAAACCAAAACAAAAGAGAGAGAGAGACAATAGTCAATGGATAAGAACAAATTATCCACAGAAAATATGGGATGCTTTCCAGTGAATTGTTGGCCAGGGAGGTCACTGATAGCCCCAAAACACCACAGGCCACTGCCAAGGTTCTTGGTTTCCCACCAGGAATAGATGGTAAGACCCATTTGCTGAAGACTCCACATACTTGGGTTTCAAGGTCACTGAGAAATCCTGCTGGAGCTGAGCTGAAAACCTCCTCCATGTAGACCAGCTGACAGAAAGCTGGAAAAAGCTATTCTGCATGCAGATCAATGGGAGAGATAGAAATCACCAGTGGAGATACTCAACAGTGGATACTGCAAGACTTAAATTTGGCTAGCCAGGCCAAATGAACCAACAGGTGCAATAGTGGCATATCTGTTATGGGGGAAACCAGCCACTCTCTAATTAGACTAGAGGCCTGCTCCATGGGAGGGAATGCATCCCTGATACTGAAAACCTACAACAGGGGTAGTCATGAGCCCTAGGGGTGTAACATCTGCTGGTGTCTGGCTAAATGTATATACTATGCTCATCAAACTGCCCAGTTCTCTTAATGTTCATACTCACATATTAATGTTACTCTCACTTTTAGTTAGAGACCTTCTCTTTTCAGATGGCAGTGACCTTGGTATGACTCAGAAGGCACCATGGTGCTGAGAAGAAGTGACAGAGGAGTACTCAGCACTGAAATATCTCTGTCACAGCTTCCAAGGTTCAGGGTCCATTGTGGAAGAGGTGGCAGAAAGAATGTAAGAGCCAAAGGAAGGGTAGGACTCCTTACAACGTGATCCTCCAGACACAAAATGGGCTGGATATCCATGACCTCACAGTGCCTGACACTACCTACAGAAGATCATCATAATAGAAGGAAAAAATCATGACATCAAAACAAAAGAGAGACTGAGAGGGGGAGGGGATATGATGGACAGTGGGGTTTCAAAGGGGAAAATGGGGGGAGAGAGGGAATTACCATGGGTTATTGTCTACCATTATGAAAGTTGTTAATAAAAAAATAATTTAAAACTTTAAAGGTAAATGCTTATTCATTTTTGTTTTTATTATATATAAACATAAAATCATATGATGTTTCAATGTATGTACAAATTGTGTAGTGCTTAAATCAAGTGTCAAACAGATACATTTCTGTAGATCCTAACTTTTAATGTCTGTTTGTAAGTAAATGAGTGAGAGTGAGTATGGACTGTGAATAGAGATAGAAGACCATGAGAGGGGTACCAGAAGTCATAGAAGAGGTGGAACAAAATAAAAAAAGTAGTAGAAAAGTGGAAAGGAAGACATGGCAGGGGGAGGGTAGAGGAAGGAAGGAGAGGGGGAAAGAGGCAGGGAAGGAGCAAGTGAAACAAAAATATTTGTTTTAACTACAACATAATGAAACATAACTCTTTGTAAGCTAATAAATTTATCTTTATAATGGAAGGATCAGTAAACTATAGCTGATTGGCCTAAGGACCCAGTTTTGATTCCCAGTATCCATGTAAGCCAGATGCACAAGGTGGTGCATGCGTCTGGAGTTTGTTTGAAGTGGCTGGAAGCCCTTACGTCCCCATTCTCTCTCCTTTTCTCTCTCTCTCTCTCTCTCTCTCTCTCTCTCTCTCTCTCCCTCTCAAAGATAAAATTATGTGTCTCCAGGTTGATCTTGTGTTTTCTCTACTCAGATCTTCATTCTCAAAGGAAAATAAAGTCACCACACTGTACCATACAATCTGTAAATAGTGATACTTCATGAGAAGATCAGAGTAGTAGAAGAGGTGGGCTATATTGGACACAACCTTGTACTACCTCTTTCATTCTTATAATACCACCCACCTGTCACATTCTGCTACTTCTTCCCAAGTCCTCTAAGCTAGTTAACATTAAACCTGTATTCCCAAACAAAATTTCTATTCTCTTCTGGACTCAAAGTAACAGCCATACTGAAGAGCCTGGTGCTTGACTACCTGGGTGGCCACCAAGGGGTAAATAATGAAAACTGAAAATTCAAGGAAGACCACATGGAGTGAACCTTTACCAGAAAAGAAGAAATGAGAGGAAAAAAGAGCAAACAAGCATATATATAAAGAGAGAGATAGATCAATTTCTCCACTCCATGTACTGCTCTAAATGTGCTTTCTTCTTCCACAGCAAGCAAATACTAAGTAAGCAGATCTGATGAGTCATCTCTGGTGCTTACATAATTGTCATGAACACTATTCTTTTATTTATTTATTTATTTTATTTACTTATTAAAGAGACTGAGAGAAAGAGGTAGATAGAGAGAATGAGCACACCTGGGCCTTCAGCTGCTGCAAACGAACTCCAGATGCATGTGCCACCTTGTGCATCTGGCTTCCATGGGTCCTGGGGAATCAAACCTGGGTCCTTTGGCTTTGCAGGCTGGCACCTTAACTGCTAAGCCATCCCTCCAGCTCATGAACACAATTCTTGAATGAATACATTGCACTACATTACTTAATACTTACATCAACCTCAGCTACCTATATTCCTCCTCCTAACTTCCCTGAGGTCTGTCTTTCAAATAAAAATAGCAAGACGTGGGACTGGAGAGATGGCTTAGCAGTTAATACACTTTCCTGCAAAGTCAAAGGACCCACATTCAATTGCCAAGGACCCATGTAAGCCAGATGCACAAGGTGGCACATGTGTCTGTAGTTCATTTTCAAAGGCTGGAGGCCCCAGCATGCCCATTCTCTCTCTCTCTCTCTCTCTCTCTCTCTCTCTCTCTCTCTCTCTTCCCCCCCCTCTCACTGTCCCTCTTTCTCTCTCTCTTAAGTAAATACATGAAAATATTTTTTTTAAAAATCAAGACAAATTCCTGCTCAGTCAATGTGTACTAGATTACCCATAAATAGAAGTGACAGTCAAGTATCCATCATGAACACAGTATCAAAGGAATTCCAGTTCTGCTCACATTGCTTCCTTTTCCATGATGGAAGCAGATTATCATCATTATCAGATGACAGACAGATAGATATAGATAGATGACATATGACAGATAGATAGATGATAGATTAGATAGATGATAGATAGATGAAGATAGATGATGATAGATGATACATAAATAGATAGATAGATAGATAGATAGATAGATAGATAGATAGATAGATAGATATAGATAGATAGATGACATATGACAGATAGATAGATGAAGATAGATGATGATAGATGATACATAGATAGATAGATAGATAGATAGATAGATAGATATAGATAGATGACATATGACAGATAGATGATAGATTAGATAGATGATAGATAGATGAAGATAGATGATGACAGATGATACATAGATAGATAGGTAGATAGATAGATAGATAGATAGATAGATAGATAGATAGATAGATATAAGTAGATGACAGAACAGATAGATGATAGGTAGATAGCCTTTTATCCTCCATCATCTTATTATCTGAAACATTAGTCATGAGCATAAGTAATCAAATGCATACCATGTCTATAGTTAATCCAAAGATTGAGTTCATGCCCGGTGAGGAGGGCATTAATGTCCTTTTGGTGAGAAACGACTTCATCATGTATAAGCATATGTAAGCACTTGAAGGAGAATAATATTCATTTTGTCCATGCATTCTCCCTTATTCTTGTCCAGAGCAAGCTGTTATTCCAGGCTTCTTAGTGTATTCAGAACCACTCAATATTATTTATATATGTTTCTTTTATACATTGTAAGTACAAGCTTGATTTCTTTCCTTCAAACTTAAGAGTGTTGGATGCTGAATCACTGGGACACCACACTCTCTCCCCCTATATCCTTTCAATGGCACCCTGGCCATTGCTAAGGCATCTCATTGGAGTTATAATCACTAGGAAAGCAATTTGATTCTCTAGGTATTTACTCAGTATTCTCATTTACTAGGCACTAGGCAAAAACAAAGAAAAAACTCTCAAAATGCTTGTATCTCACTGGGAACATAAAATACACAGTCAACAATTCATTTGCTCAAAATAGTAATAACCAACCAAGTTACAAGGAGGAAATCTCAGCATAGGAAGACCTGAGACCAAACAAACAAGAGAAAGGCAGAGCTCAATCTATTCCCTATTTACCTCACCCAGACTCAGGGGTGAAGATAGCTGTTTGTCTTGAAGAAAATGCTTCAGGGATATTGTCTCTAAGGTCTTAAGGGAGTTAAATGTCTCATGTGATCTCAGAGTGATCACTCCACTAACTCAGAGGGAGCCTGTTCCTGAGAAGTCCAGGAGAGCTGCTGTCAGTCCCCTCTTCTGAACTGCTGTCCAGGAAAGCTTTTCAGTCTACATTTGATAACTCCTGTGATTTTATCATCATTCAGAGGTAAGGATTTTAGAATTCAATTCAATTTTAGAATTCAATTCAATTCAGCTAGAAAGTCACCTCAGAGAGTACATCTGCAACTATCCTGGTGGCTGGGAGATGTAGGACAGACAGGAAGACTGGATTCGAGACTGTTTCTTGAAAATACACAAGTCCCCATTTTAGTCAAACACAAACCAGCCAGGGCTTGTTTAACCAACAGGCTCTCTCATGCTGGCCTGTACCTTGGGTGCAGGTCCCTGTTAGTTCTTTGTCCTATTTTAGATTGTCACGGGGTCTCCCTTCTGCATACGCTTCCTCAGAAGTAGAGTTCTCAGTCTTTGTCCATTTCCACCCTTTCAGTCACAGTGGTGGTAATCCATTGTTTTCTGGCCTGTCTGTAGAAAGAAGAGCCCTTTGAAACACAGTGACTTTGGACTAGAGAGGGTGATAGAGGCAGTAAGGAGAGGGAAAGGTGAAGGGAGGGAAAGGGGGAGAGGGAAATAAAAGAGAAGAAAGGCAGGGACCAACATAACATCACCTCTTGGCTCGCTGGCTGATCTTTCAGTAAATCACAAGGAAAATAATCCTAGTCCAATTTCTCTTTCCTTTCTCTAGCTTTTTGGCTATTTATGATTTCAATAAGCTTTATTCTTGGAGATTTATTTCCAGATTTTAAAAAGTCAAACCCAGTCCAATATAAAACTTTCATTTCAAAAGTATGTGATATTCTCTGTCTTGAGCACCTATGTTATGTGTGACTAGGGGTTGTAAAGCAGGAAGTTGGCGGCTTTTCTTCTTCTTTCTTTA
The DNA here is from genome assembly GCA_036346955.1 of Dipus sagitta. Taxonomy (NCBI): domain Eukaryota; kingdom Metazoa; phylum Chordata; class Mammalia; order Rodentia; family Dipodidae; genus Dipus; species Dipus sagitta. Next base: position 171,314,644 of record CM070770.1, read on the forward strand.
ACCGCAGATCACTGCTGCTTCTGTCTTTGTTGCTCTTTCGTTGATCATCCTATATTTCTCTATTTTACTGGTTCAAGGAAACTTGAGCATATGGGGGAAAGCAAGAGTGTCCAAGTCTTGCCAGAAAGCTCTAGAAATTGGACCCTCATATATAATGGCAGGAATGAGACAATTTGGGAGAGTTTTTAAAGAGCCCCTTTCAGAGACTGTCCAGTGGTGCAGTACCTTAACAAGGGAAATGAAGTCTCTCTATTTCTTCTTTCATAAAAGAGCTGCCCCATGGCTATCACTACTGCAGCCTCCTCCACCATACCAGGCTGATTCTTAGTTGGAGTACCAACAAAGTGGCTTTAGTACAACCTCCACCTGAAGCAGTCATATTTTACCCACCATGAGTGAGTATACAGGGTTTTCCCACCACCCTTCACCTTTTCCCCCATGTTTCTGCCACAGTGAACCTCCCACCTTCAGAAGTGAGAAGTCACCCAAATCTCTAAGACCACGTGTTTCCCCTAAAGTTTCTTTGGTTACCCAACAAAGCTGAAAATGTAGTTCATGCTGCTCATTCTTTTAATCACCCTCCACATGCTGTTCTTTCGGAGTCCTCCTGTGCTAACTTTGGTGGCAAGTAGCATGCACACAATAGTGGTCTCACATAAGGATTCTTAAACCTCGGTTTCTACTTCTTCAGATTGTTCACTTATGATCCATCAAATCTCTGTCTCCTTAGATTTAAAGGATGAATGGAGAGAGTGTCTTGACACCCACAACATTCATTTGTAAGTAGTGAATGCAGAGGTGGCTACTATCTTTACATTACAGAGTACACTTCTTCTCTAGTTTCATGGTCAGAATTCTATTAGAGTTTAAAACATGTCTATTTACTCACTCCTGTTTTCTTGCTAAGGCATTTTCTTAGTCTATGCATTGTGAAGACAATTCCCTATAAAGTGTCCCTTCTACTTAAAAAAGAAGAAGGAACTTCATTCACTTCTCAACATAAAGTAAGTGCCATGTCAGAAATGTGCAACTGAATGGTACCATTTGGGGTTTTCTTTTGATAGCATGAAGTTTGTGTTCCTTTCCTCAGACTAACAGAAGTATGCATCAAGGAAACCAAAGCACTGTCTCTGAATTCATCCTCCTAGGCCTCTCCACCCAGGCTGAGAAGCAGAACCTCCTCTTTGGGCTCTTCCTGAGTATGTACCTGGTCACTGTGGTTGGGAACTGGCTCATCATTCTGGCCATTGCCTTGGATGCACACCTTCACACACCCATGTATCTCTTCCTTGCCAATCTATCCTTTGCTGATATCTTATCCTCTTCTACCTCAGTTCCTAAAATGCTGATGAATATTCTGACCAAGAGTCAATCCATCTCCTATGTGAGCTGCCTCATACAAATGTACTTTTCCATTGTGTTTGTTGTTGTTGACAATTTTCTGTTGGGGGTAATGGCCTATGACCGCTTTGTGGCTATCTGCCACCCTCTGAACTATACAATTGTCATGCACCCCAAGTTCTGCATCTCACTCACCATCATCCCATGGGTCCTTAGCAATAGTGTTGCTCTGATACACACTCTTATGGCCAATCAACTGGTCTTCTGTGACCGCAACACCCTCCCACACTTCTTCTGTGACTTGGCTCCCCTGCTCAAACTGTCCTGCTCAGATGCAATGATCAATGAAGTTTTAAAGTTTGCCGTGGGCTTGTCAGTCATCACCTTCCCCTTTGCCCTCATCCTCTTCTCCTATGTCAGCATTGTCAGAGCAGTTCTCAGGATTTCACCCACAGAGGGAAAATGGAAAGCCTTCTCCACCTGTGGCTCGCACCTGACAGTTGTGTTGCTCTTCTATGGGACCATTGTGGGGGTTTACTTTTTCCCTTCATCCACACACCCTGAGGAAACAGACAAGATCGGTGCAGTACTATTCACTGTTGTGACACCCATGATGAACCCCTTCATCTATAGCCTGAGGAACAAGGACATGAAAGGTGCTCTGAGAAAGCTCATCAATAAAAAACAGTTCCTCCCTTTGATGCCATGAACATCTGATTCCCTTTGATCTGCATAACCAGATGAATGTCTCAGTCCAGAATTTGCAGCACAGTTGTGATGGTTCAACTTTTGATAAACTTTTGAATAACAGCTTCATAATCCCACCTCTGAGGAGTTGATGCTTTTCTACACAGCCCTGGGAAAACAAGACTGCTAGTCCCCACAGTAAATTACAACAACAACATAAATCCTTTTACTTCAGACATAGTGCGATTTTTTTTGTGACTTAGACAATAACAGGTGCAAGCAGTGTCTACAGTCTAGCTTTTGTATATTTGACGGCAGTTATTTTTTAACTTTTCTATTGACAACTTCCATAAACCATGATAATTCCCTCCCCTCCCCCACTGCCCCTTCACAAATCCACTCTCCATCATATCCCCTCCCTCTCTCCATTAGTGTCTTTTTAATTTTGATGTCATCATTTTTTCCTCCTCTTAGGAGGGTCTTGTGAAGTTACTGCCAGGCACTGTGAAGTCATGGATATCAAGGCCAATTTCTGTCTGGACAATGCATTGTAAGCAGTCCTACCCTTCCTTTAGCTCTTATACTCTTTCTGCCACTTCTTCCTTAATGGACACTGAGCCTCGGACAATAAAATAAAGGTATTTCAGTGCTGAATACTCCTCTGTCACTTCTCAGCACTGTGGTGCTAAAGGCAATTATTATTAATCCTTTATTTAACCCACAATTATCTAGGTCAGCTTTTCCTAAAGTTTGTATTACTAAGCTTCTGTATAGCATAATTGTATATTCCTACTTCCCAATAATTTGGGACAATTCAGAGTTAAATGAAGCAAGATGTTATTAAATGGACAACATCTCAGAGGCTTTGCTACAGCAAGTCTCTAAAAGAGTAATAGTGTATGCACCACTTCTCCAAACTAAATTTATTCAGTCATGCAGAACCTGATTTGTCACAGAGCGGGTCATGGAATGCATCATGTAGAGAAGAAATTTGGGGAAAAGTGATTCTAGGTGACTTTAATTACTTTTATGGAAAACCACAGAAGCATGTGTATTACAGAAAGAAATTCTTATTCTGTCCTCAAGTAGTTATAAAAAATTTAAACATATCAACCTACTTCTTGAGGCTATTTTCTCTTATATGAAATGAGGCTATTGGTCTAGACCATTTTTTCCCTAAGAGTATGAATCAGAATTATTTGGGGGTAGGGGGCAACCTTTTCGAAATTGTGATCCTGAAACTCTACAACTGCTTAACCAGCTGCAGTAATCTTGAGGTCAGAATGACAACAATACACCATAGATCAATTTTATTAAAATTTGGAAAGGTTAAAGGACAGCTACACAGTACACATGGTGAGAGTAAAGTAGATGTGCCTTTTTAACATCCTAGTCATTGCACACTTTGGATGTGCATGGCCAAGAGAGAGTGCTGAATGTCTGGGGACCACCTCAGGCCAGAGACACTCAGCTCAGGATTTCCTTAGATATCACATCTTACACGTGTGTGACTAGCACCCATTTTCTGGTACAGCTGCATCTCAGCAAATATAGAAAATATAGATTGATAATCAATTATGGAGATAAGTTACAAGGGGACTTTTAGGCTTCTCTGAGACTTAAGGCAACAAACCAGATTTTACTACTATCTTCCAAATCCCACCCTAGATGGACTGTCTCGGCCTCTCCAGGAACCAAGTGCTTGTGTTTTAGAAATACACATGAGTATCCTTAGATGTGTTTAAAACTGGTTGCACCCTCGTCCTATATTACTCTACAGGAGGATGGAAGCTTGGTTTGAATATAAAATGCCAACCGTAGACTCATGCGGCTGAATACTTAATCTCCAGTTGGTGGCGCTGTTTAGGAAGGTCGTGGAAACTACGAAGTGGGTCCTTGCTGAAGGAACAGCCCAGCCCCACTTCCTGCTCTTCTCCCTCTACTTCCTCCCTGCTGGCATGACATGTGAGGCCACCTTCCAGCTCCTGCCATGCTTTTCCTGTTATGATGAAATGTCTCTTCAAAACTGCAAGCAGCAAATAGACCCTTTCCTTCCTTAGGCTGCTTCTGGTCAGCTATTTTGTCCCAGAAATGAGAAGAGAACTGACAGAAAGCTGTAGCTCCATCTGCAGTAGTAACAAGAAGATTGATTTGGCCAGAAATGTAGCTGCATGCAATTTGGGAGTTTGCCTGAGAAAGTGAATTAGAAATAGAGTAACATCCAACGCCACTGACTAAAGAAACGGCAGCACACATTTGTGCCCAGATGTTTGCATTTCCCTGAATCATTCTCCAATTTGTCGGTTTCAACAAACAGCCTTTGAGAAGCATCTATTTGTCAATTTGTGGATGTGTCCCTGAAATCCTTGACCTCACTGCACTCCCAAACTAAAGAGAGAAAGTAAATACAAGTTTAAACTGTTTTTCATATTATAAGGAGGATTTCTTAGATTGGCCTCCAGGATATACTCTGGCAGTCCAATAATGGCTGGTTGCAAGATGGAGAGTCTGAGTACCTGGTAGCTACTCCGTCCATGGAGCTGTATGCCTCAGCAGTCCCAATCTGTCACTGAAGGCCTAGAGGATTTCTGAAGAGCCAGTAGACTTCAGTTCACATTGTAAAACTGAAGAAACTGGGTTCCAATGTCCATGATGTGTAGCAGCAACAGGACAGAAGTATGAACCAGCAAGTAGCAAGGGCAGCTAGGCAAATGATCTTATATAAATTTTTATATATATTCTAAGACTTAATTAGTAAAGGCAATATTTGGTCAGCTATTAATGTCATTAATTAAGGAAGCATAAGAATTCTGTGCAAAATTTAGTCAACTAAACTTTATGCTATTCTTGGTCTTTTGAATTAGCTATGCCTGAGAAAAGCCAGTTGATGGTCCTTGGTCATTTAGTTATGATTAACGTAAATGTAAGAGGAGTGCTTGAAAAGACCAAACACATCCATGTTTTCTATAGGAATGACCGGTAAAACCTAATATATAAAATGGTAGCAATATTCATGTGTTTTTCCACAGAACAAAAAAAAAAAATTGAGTACTTAACAACAGTGAAAAAGAAATAAGGTAGTGCTGTTTTCTTGGCTCTTACTTCACAGTGCATGAGGCAATGAACACATAAATGTGTAAGTGATGAATATAATATGAGGTAATAAACCTGTAGAAGAAGGAAAAGCAGGTGACAGGGATAGATTCAGGGTGTTGGGATATTTTAGGTAAGAAGGCTCAGGAGTGAGGGGATGCTTCTCTTGGGTTTTGGAGCATTTAACTGAATAAAATGAGGAAGTAAAGAAAGAAAATCTGGAGACATTGCAAGGAAAGAGAGCAATGTGTTTAAAGATGTTTATATGAAAACAAGTTTTAGGTTTGAAATGTTGAAGTAGGAAGTAGGTAAGAATAAGGCAGAGTGGGCAAGAAGAAATGGGACTAGGGCAGAGTAAGTGAGGAGAGATAGGTAACACTAGCACTTAGTGATTGAGGAGAGATGGGTAAGACTAGGATAGAAGGAGCAAGAAGAAATGGGTAGGACTAGGACAGAGTAATCAAAGGGAAGTAAATGCAGCTATGGAGGTAGTTAGGAACCCATCCAGTTGAATTTCGTGGGTCATATCAACAAATTTTGTTGGGTTTAAATAGTTTAACTATTTAAGTCATAAAACTACCTGAAGAGTAATTAGAAAGAGAGCATGACAAAGCTCTCTGGATCCAAATACTTAAGAACAAAAAAGTTTTGAGAGGCCCAGTGAGAAAGATTGTGAGTTTAGGGCCACTATGGGCCACATAGTGAAACCCTGTCTCAAAAAAAAAAAAAAAAAAAGAAAGAAAAGAAAAGAAAGAAATAAAAGTGAGACAGGGATTCTGTGCAAGCATGAGTATGTGAGTTTCCAACCCATGTAAATGTAACCCTGTACCAGTGTCCACGGAGAGATGACATGATGGATCCCCTGGAAGCCTGCTGACCAGCTAGCCTGGTGTATACAGGAGTGCACAATGAGTGAACCTGTCTCAAAATGGTTGATGGTAAGGACACACCTGAGGTTATTCTCTGATCTCCAGGAGTGTGTCCTGGCCCACATGAGCTTGCACACGCAAAAGAAAAAGGTAGGAAAAGAAAGAGATCTGAAAGAAGAGATACTATTAGGGAAGAGGATAAAAAGAAGAGATGGGATAAGAGAAGCTGAAGTGTGGTGAACATGATCAAAGCAAGATGCAAGCATGTACTGAAATGTCATAGTGAAATCTGTATATTTGTTCAACTAATGACCTCAATAATTATTACCTAAAAGCTAAAAGTACTATAAATATAAACATATAGAGTTTTACATATGTACATACTTAAGTAATTTCATAATTAAAAGTATTAATAGCAAGTCTTTATTCTCTCAAAAAAAAAGACCCAATTTAAGTCCAGAGATGGAGCCACACTAGTGAATTAATGATTTCTGACAAATGTACAAGACAACTCGGTGGAAGTCATCACATTGCATGCCATAAATATGCATAGTCTTTGTTTTTCAACTAAATAGTTTACATGAACAACAGATTTAAATAGAAATTTCTCCAAAGAAGATTCACAAATGATATATGAAAAGATGTTTACCATTAGCATTCTCCAGGGAACTGCAAATCAAAACTACCAAAATGGAGCTGGACAAATTTCTCAATGGTTAAAGCACTTACCTGCAAAGCCTAAGGACCTGTGTTTGATTCCCCAGTGCCTATGTAAAGACAGATGCACAAAGTGGCACATGTGTCTGGAGTTCATTTGCAGTGGCTAGAGGCCCTGGCACATACATATTCTCTCTCTCTCTCTCTCTCTATCTATCTATCTATCTTCTTCTCCCTCTCTCTTTTATAAATAAATAAAATTGTTTTCAAAAACAAACTACCAAAAGCTATCACTTCATTCCTGATAATACAGCTATTTAAGAAACAGGAAAGAAGCCAGATATAATAGCACATGCCTTTAATCCCAGCTCTCAGGAAGCTGGGGTAGGAGAATAACCATGAGTTCAAGGCCACCCTTAGACTACATAGTGAATTCCAGGTCAGCCTGGGCTAGAGTGAGACCCTCCCTCAGAAAACCAAACAAACAAAAATTTTAAAAAAGATACAGGAAAGAGATAAGAAATGTTTTTCATTATATAGAGAAGATACACATTTTTTGGTGGGAAGACAAGACAGTAGTTATACTTTAGAAACAATATGGAGATTCTGGGGCTCACTCTAATGCCCACATAAAGCAAGACACAAAGTGACACACACATCTGTGATCCATCATGACTACATCAAGGGAAGACAGAACCAGGAGAATCTGGAAACTCACAAGAAGACAGCCTGCATCAAAAGAAGGTGGAAAGAGAAGACATACCCTGTGGTTGTCCTCTGACCTCTACAATTGTAACATAGATCTGCCCACACTCACTTACATGCAAATAAACACATCATGCACACACATAAAAAGAAAAAGAATACTTAAACTGTACATTTTAAATCTGTAGTTTATTTCTTGTGAATTGAATCTTACTAAAGTCATTTTAAAGTCTTACAAAATCAGAACATATTTCTGACATCCTATAAGTAATATGATACAATTGATAGGTGTTTAGAATAAAAATAAGGACACATGCACATATATATATATCATATTATACATATATAATTCAATATTTTTCAAAGCTAGTAAGAAATGACAATGTTTAGTACAAGAAAAATAATTTTGAATTCTTTAAGTGATTAAAATTTAAAAAGACTGAAAGGCCATATAGGTGACATACCATATAGGTGACACCATAGTGATTAGCTATTTATGAAGGAAGCTCTGACCATGAAGACATTGTAGAAGGCCTTTGGAAGGCAATAGTTCTTCAAAGCCAGTTTTGCTCTCAAAGGAACTGAAAATTTCCCTGGGTCTTACTCACTGTTCTACAAGACAATCCAGGTAAGTTCCATGAACTCCACATTTATGTCACTGCTTAAAGTGCACCCTCCTCAGCCCACTTCAACCAAACTATGAGACCAGGACTGCAACTGAAGCCCAGATCCCACTGAAGAAATTTATAAAATATGAGCTATTGGAGAAAAAAAAAGGAATAGTGTAAAAGAGCAGATATCCCATGAGTACACACTTGAGAGGAAGAAAGACCTCACATCAGAAATTTCCTCATCTGCCATCTTATTGCTATGTAACTTGAGCAAGTCAAAGAACCTTTCTGGACATGTGTTTGTTTGGGGCTCTTCTTCTTTCTCTAAGTGAGGCCAGTGACAATTTCTCTGGATTACAGTTGTTTGGAGGACGCACATAAATGACTCATGAAGCTTTTAGCACAGCACCTTGCACGTAACTACCGTGCATTAGCTTAAAAGATAAGTTAAATAATTATTAATGAGTTTGCAGTTAATTCTAGAAATAACTGCAAACAAAGCTAATCTAGGCCAAGAAGGACTGTCCAAGATAGTTCTGAACTAAAGAGACCCACTGGGGTCCCTTGTCAGATCATTTTGTCCTTGAGTCTGGATGATCATTACAATAGCACATTAATAGTGATAGAATTTACTAAGTACCTTCCCATTCTCCACTTCCCCATGTTATCTTGTGATTAAATTTTATGTGCTTCAGTGCATATAAGCATCAGGATTGTTTCACAAAGGAGACATAGATTGGAATTTAGCAGCCTCTCAGAAACCATGGAACAAACAACTACAAACTGGAGACATCAATGTCAAATTCTGAAAATTTCTACAACACAAGCAGCTCTAATACTCACTCCAGTTGCTGATGTGATCACAAAATACTTGCATGGCAGTTAACATTTGGGAAGGACCACCAGGATACACTCTGCGATTTTTGTTTAGTAGTTTTCAAGTGATTTGTGCAAAGATAGGAACAAAAGCTGGTTCATGACCTCCAATCTCTTGGCCACCAGTGCAATTTTGTTCCTTACTTATTTCCTCAACATGCCCCATTCAAGTCTTTTATGAAATACTTTCAACGTGTCCTTGATGGAAAAGTTCTTAGAGTTTGAAAGCTGCTGTTTATTTAACCCACATGCCTCACTTTCTCATGTACAACCACATACAGAGTCACATTACCTTACAAAATAGCAATATTTATGGACTATAAAAGTAGCATGGTGCTGGAGAGACGGCTTAGCTGTTAAGGTGCTTAACTTGAAGCCTAAGGACCCATATTCCATCTCTCTCCAGATCCTATGTAAGCCAGACACACAAAGGTGAGGCAAGTACAAGATTGCACATGCCCACTAGGTGGCACAAGCATCTGGAGTTCAATTGCAGTGGCTGAGGCTCTGGTGAGCCAATTCATTCTCTCTCTCTCTCTCTCTCTCTCTCTCTCTCTCTCTCTCTCTCTCTTGCTTTCTTAAAAAAAAAAAAAAGTAAGCATTGTTGACTTCCTTCTGCCTCCACAGGTTAGACTTTTACCTTTTTCCTAATTGGATAAAGAAAACAGAAAAGTACATTAACAATAAACTCCAGGTGGAGTGGTTTGAGAAGGAAGTAGTAACTCATAGCTAGAGACAGAAGAAATGGCAATTAAGAGCTCTACCTCTGGCTGAGGAGAAGCCCCATCCTACCACTTACCTTGGAGAATTACTCACTTTCACTAAGCCTTAAGTGCCTTGTCCAGTCATAAAGCAAGAATCACAATAGAACATGTCCCATAACAATAGCTTTGAGTAAGATAATTATTGTAGCAAACTTCCTGTGATTCCTGGTAATAATCCCAAACAAATATGAGATGTTATATGTTACTATATCATTCCAAAAACACAGAAAAATAAGAAGGCAAGTTTTAAAATCATTAATGATGGGGCTTGGAAAAATTCCTCTGAATGGAAACAGTAGCTGCATTTGTGGGGAGCTTTGTGATATTTTTCCAATGTTTTTGGGTACTCACCACATACTTCTTGTTCTGGGGGATGCAGTGGACCCACCAAAGACTAGTGAATAAGGTAACCATGGTGCTTGCCCACTCACACATTAGATCCTCAAAATATAATCCCATTGATTTGGTCAATCCATTTGACAGTTAAGAAACTAGGACTGAAGATGCTGGAAGTTAAAGGCCGACGTTGGAGCCTGGGAATGATTCATTCATTCAATAACTATGCACCAAATGCTCTTTCTGTGCCAGATGTTTTGCTAAACACAGAATATTTAAAAATTGGTCCCAAGTTGTCTACTTTCTAGTTGACAGGATCAGACAGTAACAAACACATAAGCATCGAATCTTTCATATGATGACAAGTATTATACCAAAACATATGTCAGAAAGCGGAAGTGGGGAGTTTGAGTGTAAGTGTAGGAAGGCCTTCCCATACAGTAATCTTTGAGAAGAGTTAAAACAGATGAAGAAACTAAGGGATAGCATCTTTTCCAAAGGTCCTTCTAAGGCTTTTCAGAAACTTTCAATCTCTTCAGGGACTTCATGAAAGCCTCCTTTACTTCCTTATTCCTCAGGCTATAGATAAGGGGGTTCATCATTGGAGTCACAACTGTGTAGAGCACCGAAACCACACGGTCCCCCTCTGAAGACTGGCCTGCATTATCCCTCAGGTACATGAAGATGAGGGTGCCAAAGAAGAGAGCAACAGCAGTGAGGTGGGAGGCGCAGGTAGAGAAGGTCTTGGCCCGGCCTCCAGCAGAGCGGATCCGCATGATGGCCACGATGATGAACAAGTAGGACACTGAGATCACCAAGATGCAAGCAGGCATGACGAAAACGGCGAAGACGATGATCACCACTTCCTGCGTGTAGCTGTCTCCACACGTGAGTTTTAGCAGAGGAGGGAGGTCACAGAAAATGAAGTTGATCTCATTGCTTCCGCAGAAGGAGAGCGTGAAGGCTGTGACAGTTCGAACAAAGGCACTGGAAAACCCGGCCACGTAGGCACCAGCTACCAAGCCCGTGCGGGCCTTCTCCGTCATGATGGTGGCATAAAGCAGAGGTTGGCACACGGCCACATATCGGTCGTAGGCCATGATTGCCAAGAGATAGCAGTCAATGGAAGCAAAGAAGGTGAAGAGAAAGAACTGGGCAGCGCAGCGAGCATGGGAGATGGTGGCACCATGTTCCCACAGCACAGCCAGCATCTGGGGCACGATGACAGAGGAGTAGCAGATGTCCACGAAGGAAAGGTGGCTGAGGAAGAAGTACATCGGGGTGTGGAGCTGGCGGTTCTCGCGGATCAGGATCATCATGACTGAGTTCCCCAGCAGAGTGGAAAGGTAGAAACTCAAAAATAACAGGAAGAGAGGAAGCCCCCACTGGGGATGTTCAGTGAAGGCAGTGAGGAAGAACTCAGTCACCAAGGTGTAATTCCTCCCAGCCATCCATCTAACAGTTCACCTGTGAAGACGGAGACAAGATGGAGGTGAGAGGACCCCTGGACAGACGTTCAAGTCATTTCAAGTGATAAAGTCCAAATTGTGTGTCTGACATGTAGTCACTTAACTTCAATAAACTGTACAATCTAAGGAAGCCATGGGCAAATATAATGCTCACTCTAACATAAGATAAAGAGCTATGAATTTGCCGGGCGTGGTGGCGCACGCCTTTAATCCCAGCACTCGGGAGGCAGAGGTAGGAGGATTGCCGTGAGTTCGAGGCCACCCTGAGACTCCGTAGTGAATTCCAGGTCAGCCTGGGCTAGAGTGAGACCCTACCTCAAAAAAAACAAAACAAAAAAAAAAAGAGCTATGAATTTTTCTATTATCATTGGAATAGAGAGCAAGTGATTCTCTGACTTACAAGTCAGATCTTGCATTTACAGCTGCCTAACACCCCCCCCCATTAAATGTTTGATGCTTCACTGAGCACTTAACCTCTCTGAACTTCATTTCCTTCATCTGCCAAAACAGCATAATAATATCCACCTGCTTATGAAATAGTATGTAGATAAAACCAATGCAAAAGTACATTGGAAAACTAAAGAGTTCCACATGCATGCAGCCACTTAAGTTTTTAACTGAACATTTTAGGGAATAAAAATTTATATTCTGTGAACAAAAATGCATCAACCAAAACATCCACTATCAATCAGCAATGGACTCTGCTTATATGAATATTTCTGTTCTCACAATAGGAATGCATGACAAAAGCTTCTATCCTAATTAAAGATGGCTGCCTAATTAAGGTTCTACATAGATAAGCATATAAGCACAAACTAACCTTAGACCTTGGAACCAAAAAAGTAAACATAAGCTTCTCTAGGTCCCTAACACAGTCTCATCAGCATTGTTTGGTTATTTTCAGCACCTCTAATAAAAGCAGTAGTTGGGACATAAACAGCATCCAAATTTAAAAACAGAAGGAAGCAGGAGCGTCTTTGCACTCTGATGTTGTGGAGTGATGTTGGAGGCATCTGGACTAATGGATCTGGGTTCCTTGACAAAATTCTAAAACTAGGTTGTAAAGGAAGGCTTTGAACGTTTGCATACTAAGTGCAACAGCAGCCAGACCAATTCTGAGCTGATCCATTACAATTAATAACAAAGAAATTAGTCCTGCATGCCATGAGCTGAGGATGAGCTGTCCTTACCTGAAGTACCCTGGGATGGTACCTTCCTCACTGCACTTCTGACTCCCCTGACTGGGGCCTGACAATCCAGAGGAAGCCTGGGACCCAGCTCACCAACGCCATGCCTGTGAGCCTGGCGCTCACTTGTCTTCTCTGTGCTTGGTTGCCTTGTCATAAAGCATGTGTCCATGGTCATAGCACATTGGTTGAGATGGGGTCATTGCCAATGTCTTATTTATGTCTTATTCTTGCTTCTAGGAGTTTCCCTATCTCTCATTCTTGACAAAGCAATAATTCTCACACTAATTCCTGTGAATTTTTTTCAGACAAACTCTAAGATAGTAGATCTTGTGGTCCCGCATGTTTCCCTGGGTTCTGATCCAGCCCTTCTGCATAGAGATGCTGCTGTGTGTCTTATACTCATTGCTCAAGCACTGCACTCTTGTTAATTAGTTCCTGAGCTGACTCTCCAGGGGAAGGTGATTTTGTGACTTTCTAACAAGGGGTCTAATTGCTTTAAAGGTTTCTCTTTAATTTCAAACTCCCAAAACCCAATGTCACGGCTTCATATCCCACAGCAGCTTGACATGAGACTGATTCCTGGTCTTGCCTTCGTCCTATTTGAACTAAAAGGAATGCATTTCTTGGAAGGTCTCCTATATCTCACTTTGGAATATTGTTTTACAGAATGCTATGAGAGCTGACTATGATCTGATCCCCCAAAATAGACATTGCTCCACATGACCAAGACATGAAAGAACTTGTAACTGAAAGTTCACCATTTGGTGAATAATTATCAAATACATTATATACATATATGAAAATGTCAGGGCATATGTGGTGGTTCACACCTGCAATCCTGGCAATCAGGAGGTAGAGGCAAGTTTGAGGCCAGCAAGTCAGGGCTACATAATGAGATCCAGAGTCAAAAGAAAGGAAGAAAGGAAAGAATGAAAAGAAAGAGAGAGAGAGAGAGGAGGGATAGAGGGGGAAATGTCTTAATAAAATATACTAATTATAATTAATATAAACTAATAAAAAACAAAGTTTGACATTTGGCAGAAGCAGAGAATGACGTAAGTAAGGAATCATAAAATGTATTATTGGAGAATCAGGAGTGAATCAACTTCTGCCAGAACTGAGAAAAAGTCTCAGTGGTGACCATATCTTCCACCTCAGCACTGGCACTCAAGCTTCAGTGTGCATGAGAATTACCCAGGGAATTGTCTGAAGGATGAACACTTAAGTCATGCCACGTCTCATGGATGTTGACAATGTATCTTTCATGGGAAATAGCTATCTATATTGTTAACAGGTATCCCAGGAAATCTTTAAACAGTTAGCTCCAAAAAACATACCTACAGACAGTGTCTCAGGATCCTTAACTCTGCTCGACCCTGTGTGTATGGTGCTTTAATGGAAGCAAAATAGTTAAAGACATGTCCTTTAAGAACATGCTCCAAAACCCCACTGACACCATCCTTCCTCCTGGGGAAACTGATAGGGTGATTTTGAAGTCCTCCTGTCTTATAAGTAATTCTTAAGACTAACTACAGAGAAGCTCATGAAGCCTCTGGGTGGCAGAGAAGTGAATGGAAGTGTCTTGGCACCTTGTTGACTGAGTCTATCCAGAAGATGAGCAAGAGAGAACCCTCCAGGGTAATTGTTCCCAAACTTCACAGCAAGTCAGATCTCCTGAGAAGCTGTTAAAATCCCCAGACCCTAGGTTGTACCTCTCCACAATTAAATCAAAAGTCTGAGGGTAGGAAACAGACACCAGTATTTTTTAAATTCCCAGATGATTACAATGTACACTAAACCTTGAGAACCACTGGTAGTAGGCTTGTCCCCAAGTATCTTAGGTAGATATTTCAGGGAAGAAAATAGATTTACTCATCTAGTAAGTCTGGTGACATTCCTTATGCTATTTGTTCCTCATATAGAAAGACATACTGTATAACAGGTGTAAAGTCCCATAATTCAGAAAACACATTAATTTTAATACACCATTTCCCAACAATATTTATCGCAGAAACTCTGTTTCCTTAGCATCTCATGGGACCAGACTTCCTAGGAAAGATGCTCCCTAAACACAACAGCTCTAAAGAGGCTCAGCAATTTCAAACAGCAAAGCATGAATTATTATTATTTTTTAAAATATCCTGATGACTCATCTTAGGATCTGGCTTTTTTAGGTCTTTGTGAGATTGTCTCCCCAAAGAGCACTCACTCCCACTGGGAAAGGACTTGCAAGGGAACTTGGGGAAGAAGCATCCTTGCAGATGGAACCCTAAAGAACTCTGGAAGAAGTTAACACCTTGCCCTTTATGAAAGACTTTTCCTGTAGTCATGAAGTGGGTGTCAAGGCATAGTCCTGAAGTTCTACTTCACAAGCAGTGTAGACTCTGTTCACCCTCCCCACACAGAGTGAAATCAGCTATATAACATAGTAGAACCTTGTTTTTAGGAAGCTTTGAATTAGTTTAGATGAATTTAAGCCATTTAATTAGTTGGCTGAATCTTTCTACAATGTATATACAGATGAGAACATCTCATTACATTTCCATAAATAGGCACATTGTTATTTGTCAATTAAAGTTTTAAAGCTTTACATATTTATAAGACACTATGAGAATGGATATGAAGCATTCATCCCACATTCTGCTCCAGAAAAGAGCCAAAAGAAAACTAGAAGAATATGGATCAAACTTTCACATTCTGTATTAGGCCATGAAAAATTAAAATAAAAGAAGTTTGGTTAGTTTTTCTAGGAATGGGGGAGATTGAGTTAGGGTGACTGGACCCCTGAAGGTAAAAAGAGCAAGAAATTTGCACTTGCTAGAAATCCAAGATGATCTGATTTCGTATCTCTTGGTTGATCAAGTTCAGCCCCCAGCCCCAGAACTTGGTGCCAGAGCTAATCTCTTCCTGAGACAGCCCCTACCAGGTCAAAAGACAGCCCACTACCTTAGGTTATAAATACCTTTGCAAGGGGAGGGCAGTGGCTCTCTCTCTGATCATGTGGGAACTTCAAGCTGTGGGTGAGTTTTTCCCTCCCCTGGGCCTGGGCTGGCTCACCCCAGTCTCAGGCCCAGGCCAGCCTAGAGGGGCTCAGCCTAGGCCCTAGCCCAGGCCCAGCTGGGAGGGCCCCCTAGCCCTTACTCACCTCCTGGGTTCTTTATCCCCTCTACAACAATTGTTTCTCTTAGACAAAACTTTAGAAGAGAAATCCAACAGATATCAAAGACAGATAGGTGATTAATAGATAATTTACAACTACTGACATACATATATACAACTGAAATAGAATGAGATGGGAAAATGATTGATAGATAAATAGATTGGTTAAGTATATTAACTTATTTATCTATAGAACAATACCATGACTTGGTTATTATTACTGTATTCATTTTAATGAGATTAGAAAATTTTAACATAGGGTTGAAGTGGGTCCCAAATACTCCCACTGGAAGAGGCAAAGCTAGGTTTGAGTCCAGAAGTCTAATTCCAGAATGCACACTTCTAAATCCTCAACCACACTCTAAACCCACACAAGGATATCTCTGAACTCCATATTTGGGAACACTTGAAAGATTCTCCCTTTATGTCTGTATTTTCCTTCTATTCTTTTTTTCACTTTATTTTTATTTACTTATTTGAGAGAGAAAGAGAGAATGAGTGTGCCAGGGCCTCCAGCCACTGCAAACGAACTCCAGATGCATGTGCCCCCTAGTGCATCTGGTTTATGTGGGTCCTGAGGAATTGAACCAAGTCCTTTGGCTTTGCAGGCAAATGCCTTAACCACTAAGCCATCTCTCCAGCACCTCCTCCTACTCTTTTAGACAAAGTGAGACTTGGTTAGAGATAGCACCTAAGCTGCAAAGTGGTAAGAAATTCTTAATACACCTGGCCAGGTCTTTGATCTTTCAATAAACTATCAACCATTACACTGAAGATGAGGTGGACTCAGATTCATCTTCCTCAAATATAGTGTCATTTCCCAAGAAGTAGCTGATTTCACAAGGACAAGGCCCTATCTGACTTTTTGCAAGAAATAAACACCTCTTCCAAAGATATTTTTAAGTTCTTTATTATCAACCTCCATACATATGCACAATGTACCATTATCATAATCCCCTCCTATCATCCTCCATTATGACCCTACTATACCTTATACTTCCTCACCTGAACTCCTTTCCTTTCTAACCTCTTCTATTTTGATGTCATTTTTTTGCCCTCATATAATGCAGGTATTATGCAGGTCTTGTGCTGGTAGTGACAGCCACTGTGAAGTCATAAATGCAGTGTTCCAAAACACTCCTATAGCCCTAATGAAGGCAATGGATATAGTCTTCGCATGGGTGCCAACCTGGTTGACAGTGAGTGGTGCCCTCTGCACAGTAGCCAGCAGTACCGGATCAACCATTCGCAAATGGATTCAGAGTTCCAAGTGAACATCTTTCTGAAAGCTATATACTTTTTCAAGTACACTTATCACCCAGCTCAAACATAGCATACGTGTGCATGCACACTCACTCACACTTGGAAAATCTGTCTTATTCATTGATTATATTTAATAAATTTCATAAATAAAGCACCATTTTTGAATATGGTGTGTCTTTAAGATTAGCTAGTCTGGTCTAGCACATTTTTTGTAGCTTTTATTCTTGCTTTGGTTTGTTCTTTTTTTATTTTGTTTTGTTTTGTTTTTACTGGGGTTGGTGAGGGGTGCTCATTTGAAGAAAAATTGCAGACATTTTTATGACTATAATTTTTAAAATGTATTTTTGGCACAGATGGTCTATGGGTAGGGGAAATTTTAGATATTCTGTTAGCAGTATAGAGCCTAAGAAACAATACAGATAATGCTGCTGCAGTTAGCACTGTGTTGACATTTCATTTGCAACATCATTGCACGAATGGTGCCAAAGCTGGGGCAGTGCGGATGACTCCTTGCTGGGATTAATACTTCAGATGAATTGGCCTTATTTTTAATGACTTGATCAATGACTGTCATACTTTTAAGTCCTATTTGTGCCTTTTCATTTTAATGCTGGAATTTTTGTATGTAACCTTGAAAAGTCTTTAAGTTGCCATTTGTGGTCAGTAGTTTTTCTCTTTCAGTGGCATTAGCAATTGTAGTTATCATTTTATCGTTTTTTGACTGGCAAGTTAAAAAAGGTTTATTTTAGTAAGGAAAGAAACTCAGAAAGCTTCCGGTTTAAAGGGGTCCCTAGCAGGTAATCCCTCATTTTGTAATTTTAATTGTTCTCTGTTTTATTGAAACTGCACTTTTTTTAAACATTCCAAGATTTTAAATCTCTAAGTCTTAAGATAGAAATCTTGGCATGGCCAGTGTGTACATTTCTCTCCTGAGGTGTTTTCTCCTCACTTGAGATGTGATGAGTTTCTATAAATTCACCTTGAATTTATAGTGTGATGTCAAATAAAATTTTCTCAGGATCTTATTAAGGTTGAAACATATGAAATTGCCCAGAATTTTTCATTTTAATTTACAAAACTCGCAGTTCCATGAGGTTCACCCTAATAGATACCCTCTTTACCCACTGAACCAGATACTTAGTGGACTTTGGACTGTGTATTTTAAAAATTAGTTTTTTTGACATTTTTTGTTTATTTTTATTTATTCATTTGAGAGCAACAGACAGAGAGAGAAAGAGGCAGAGAGACAGAGAATGGGCATGCCAGGGCTTCCAGCCACTGCAAACGAACTCCAGAAGCGTGCGCCCCCTTGTGCATCTGGCTAAAGTGGGTCCAAGGGAATGGAGCCTTGAACTGGGGTCCTTAGGCTTCACAGGCAAGCACTTAACTGCTAAGCTATCTCTCTAGCCCAAAAATTACTCTTTAAAAGTACAATTCTTCTATTAAACTTAGACCTTTTCCACTATGGAATTTACATGTCATAACGCTTTTGTTATATATTCAATGTAAAGACTTATTAACCCAGAGTTGATTGACTTTCATAGTTGCTTGCATGGAAAATACACACACACACACACACACACACACATATGATATACATATCACTGGTGAATGCAATTTGTCAGCATGATTTTGACCATCAAACTGTACCATGACAGCAGTGGGAATTCAAACAATGTATTCTGTACCTAGAGTACCATCAGGCCAATACCCTGCTGCAGAACAATGTGATGTCTAGGAAGGACAGGAGGTTGGCCAGGATCTCAGGAGCACATGCACATGATTCTTGGTCACAGGGCACCCTTTAGGGAGAAACCATTAATAATGGCCTTCAACTATTAGTCTGACCATGCAGCAACCAGTATTTTAAGCTGCAGTGTTGAAAGGATATATCAACTCTTCCTACTCTCATAATTCAAAGAAAGGAAATTGGCTCCTGGGATTTGGACTTGGAGGAGAAAAAATATTTTCTAATAGTTCCAAGGGAGAACTTTGAGCTTGCTTGATTTAAATAATGCTCCTCATATGACAAACCCTAAATGAAAAATCTTTTCCACTTTGACCCAACTCATATTATTGGAATTTAGATTTGTAAGAGTACCATTCAGTAAGCATCTTGGACAATGACAGAACCAAGAGTATGTTAGAGCTCAAAAGTATCTTAATAATGATAATCTTGTAGGAGCTATGCTCCATAGATACTGATGACAGGAAAGAGACCTGCACAAACTGGGTTTCCATGGCATCCCACCTCCCCCCCCCCCCCCGCCGCCACCACTTTTAATTCCATGATAAGTGAATCACTCCTGGAGCTACCTAAGGTGGATTAACTTTCCACTTTTTTGCCTTGTGCAATAAATGGGACCTTGAAAGTTAAATCCCTTTGGATCTATGTAGTGAAGACATGTTTATTTTAACAGTGGTTTAAGTACTTGAATGTCATGACATGTGACTAATGTTGAAGACAATGCTCCTTCTCCCAACTTTTACAGGATATGTTTCTTTTTTTTTAATTTTTTGTTTATTTTATTTATTTGAGAGTGACAGACAGAGAGAGAAAGAGGCAGGTAGAGAGAGAGAGAGAGAATGGGCACGCCAGGGCCTCCAGCCACTGCAAAGGAACTCCAGATGCGTGCGCCCCTTGTGCATCTGGCTAACGTGGGTCCTGGGGAATCAAGCCTCGAACCGGGGTCCTTAGGCTTCACAGGCAAGCGCTTAAGCGCTAAGCCATCTCTCCAGCCCCAGGATATGTTTCTTAAACACTTAGAATGTTCAAACTGTATACAAGGCTATGTATTGTAACAATTATAGGCATGTATATTTTGCAAAGATTGTAGTTACTATATCTTGAAAAGGAAAATATTTTCATAAATTGTTTTATTTTATAAGCAATAATAAAAACACACAAGAAAGCTAAAAAAAACATCAGGAAGAAGTTGCTCACCCACACAGCAGACATGCCACTATTGTACTAGTGAGCACACTTGTCTTGGCCAGCCAGTTGTGTAGATTACAGGATCCACTGCTGGTTAAGACTGTTAATGGCAACATACTTGCAATATGTTTTCCTTGGCCTTTGAATTTACCAGTTTAAGTATCATATGATGAGGAAGGGTTCTTTTCTAGTCTTGTCTGTTTGATGGCATCTCTTTCCCTAATTTGGGGAAATTTTCTTCTGTGATTTTGTTGAAAATACTTACTATGCCTTTAGATTTAAAATCTGCTTCTTGTTCTATTCCCAGAATTCTTAGATTTGATTTCATCATAGTGTCCCAAGTCTCTTGAAATTCCCGTTCATACTTTCTTAATTTATCTTTCTCCTTGTTGGAATGTTCCAAATCTCCACTTTGTTTTCAAACTTAGATACCCTGTCCTTTCCTGGATCCATTCTGTTGGTGAGACTTTCTACACAGCTTTTTCTTTTCCTTACTTTACTTACTGCATTTTTCCATTTCCAATATTTCAGATTGGTTTTACTTCAGTGTTTGTATTTCCTTACTCATCTCCTTTATTGATTCCCTTATTTTATTTAGTTGATGCCCTGGGTTCTCTTGGAATTCCTTTAAGGGTTTGTTTTCTTCTTTGATCCATTGACTTCTTGATTTATTTCAACATACTTATAATCATTCTTTTGCATCTTTGTAATTTTGTCTAATTCACTGGAGATGATTACTGTTGGATTTATAATTTTTGGAGGTGTTATACTGCCTTGATTTTGTGTGTGTTTCTTATGTTACTTCATTGGGATTTTTACATATCAGATTATTTAACTGATTGGACTTTTCTGTTTGTTTCATCAGCTTTATTCTTAAATGCGTAGGTCAGAAGTTTTATCTTCAGGATAGGAGTTCATGGTACCATACATGGTATCTATATTACTCGCAGAGTAGAATACTAACAGCAGTAGCAACCCACGCTGATGGATATTCCTGTTATGTCCGTTTTTGCTACTGAGTGATCTTTTTGACTTCAATAATTGCTTATGGTATCAAGTATGCTTTTAGTTACTTAGAAGTGGGCAGGATATAGGGTTGGTTAGGATGAGAACTACTATTAACTTTGAAAATATAGAGGTGGCATAAGTATCTGGGAGAGGAAAGTGGGGATACTGTTAAGTTCAACAAATTTAAAAGGATGGTGAGACTGTGGAAGGTTATAATTATAGAAGATAAAGAGACAGGGATAAGGAGGAGAGAATGTGGAATAGAGGTTGGAAAGTGAGGGAAAGGATATGAGTTGTACCTGGAATGAGTAGTAGAGAGACAGAGAGAGGTCCTAATAGACTTCGCAGAGAAAAGTACAGAACAAACCTGCAACCCAGCTGAGCATTATTCAAGCATAATAAAACGCATGAAATATATATGCAAAAATGGATATTTAAGGGGGAAAGGGCACTAAGTTATATGTAGTGGCCCATTACTTTAATTCTATCATTACTTGGGAGGCTGAGGTAGGTATATTGTATGGAACTGAGCTACAAGGAGTTCCAGGTCAGCCTAGGCTACAGTAAGACCCTGCCTCACAAAAATGGAGCTTAAAAGATTTAAAAACCAAAAATCAAAACTGACAAAAGTTAACCCTAAGATATAAATTATTTTAAGAAGGCAAAGCATACTAAATGTATCTCAGATGTAACAAATTATAATCTCTGCCTTAATGGGGTGAATTTTGGTATCTTTCCCTTCCTAGAATTTGTTTTTTAACTACCTGTTCTGATATGGGTGGTAAAATTAGCACTTCCAGTTAAATCCTATATATTCAGATTTGGGGTATTTATTGCCTTGGTGTAAAACTCACCTTGGGGTGAGTTTCTATTTCACCTACATTCAGTTTTGAAGCCGGTTGGTTACCTCTGTGGTGCACTAAGGGCTTGTCTCTGTGGGCTAGGATGGTCAGCTGGGCTGGAGGCTGTGTGGGGGAGGGGTAATTGTGATTCCCTGGCTTCCTGCAATCTCCAGTGGTGTTCCTGGGACAGGCATATGGGAAGGGGAGGTTGTGAAATACTGACTGCATGAGGTGCTCAGTTGGTCCCCCTTGTCTTCTCCTGGTTCTTTTGTTCTTGTAGGGCTGATGTGAGTGGGCTTGGCTTCCATTTCTGCACATTGTCACTCAGTTCTTAAGTTCTCAGTCTCCATTATAAACTATGCTAATAGAGATCTCCAAGATATCCCACTTTTGAACAAAGTGACTGGTCATCCTTAATGCTAGGTTGCTTATGAAATTATTATTTAAAGGGCAACAGAATTAACACCCAAATCAAAGACACGGGGTGTAGTTTAAGGCTAGAGAGCTTGACTCATATGCACAAGGCCCTTGCACCATCACCAGAAACAAACAAACAAACAAAAAAAGTTCAAATAATACATGGAATCTCAACCCACAAAGGGATTCTTGGAATTCTCTTATTCAAACCCTTGCCTCATTTTGGAGAAAGAAAAATTGAAATACAGATAACAAGGAAACCTCCTTTATGGAAGGAAGCTCAGCGGGTTGGGGGTACTTAGCGTACAACATGCTCTCTATCATATCCTGTTTTCAAGGAATGGTCAAGAAGACTAAATTCAAGAAAATGAACTAGGGGAAAGTGGGGGAAGAAGGGTTCCAAAGGAAACAAGTGTCTTTTTGTCACCATGCTGCCCATGCCTTCTACTACCAAAGTGAGGTCATTTCTGCTCGGGCTGCAGCTTTCTTCTCCCACTGTGCTCCTCAGAAAAGGGAGTTGGAAAAGTCTTCTGAGGCCCAACAGAATAGTCTTAATAGTGGATACCGAATACTGATTCTGAATACTGGAGTTCTCCTTGGAAGACATAATGTCTTGGGAAAGTTGAGGAAGGCAATGAGAGGAGTCCAGATGTGAGTCCAGGTGGGGCGCAGGTACAGTGCACTCTTGCTCAGAAAACTTTGGGAGACGTTTTAGCCACATCCAAAACCTTCCAGTATAAAGACTGAATAGCCCGGTTTTTCCTAAACATGTATACCCAAAGGATATTTTTATTAACTTTATTGAGCTTTAATGGATATGGAACATGGAAATATTTAATATATACACGTTGATGAGTTTGAACCTATGAATATAGTCATAAGGCTATATTGGCACAATTAGAGTATATCCAATAACCATTGCTTCCAAAATTTTTCTAGTGTCCTTTTTGTGACTTTTCTTCTCTGTTGGTTTATCTTTTTCAGTTTTTCAGTTGGTTGGGTTTTGATGATAAGAATAGTTAATATAAAATATATCTTCTTGACATTTTGAATTATACAATATCATGTTGCTAACTGTAAGTGTTATGTTATACAACATATCTCCAAAATGTTTTATGCATAATTATACTTTTAAACTTATTGAATATTTTCCCCATTTCCAACTCACATTAGCTCTGGAAACCACATTTTTTAAATTTTCTATTAGTTTGATCTTTTTCTTTTCTTTTTTTTTTAGGCAGGGTCTCACTATAGCCCTGGGTCACTGGGAACTGATTCTGTAGCCTCAAACTCCTCATGGCTATCCTCCTACCTCAGCTGGGATTAAATGTGTGTGCCACCACACTCAGCTGAGCTTAGTCATTTTAGATACTGCACACAATTCTAATATTACAGCATCTGTCATTCTGTGACTGGTTTGTACCACTTAGCATAATGTCCTCTGGGTTCGTCTATATTGTCACAAATGATAGGATTTCCACTTTTCATGAGGCTGAATATTTCCTTATGTGTATATACAACATTGTCTTTATCATTTCATGTCAATGGGAATTTGGGCTCTTTTGAGCTCTTGGTTATGGTGAGTAATGCTTATCTGCATACAGAGGTAATATATCTCTTTAAAATAATGATTTGTGGGCTGGAGAGATGGCTTAGCAGTTAAGGCACTTGGCCAAAGGACCTTGGTTCAATTCCCCAGGACCCACATAAGCCAGATGCACAAGGTGGCGCATGCATCTCGAGTTTGTTTGCAGTAGTTAGAAGTCCTGGTGGGCCCCTTCTCTCTCTCTCTCTCTCTCCCTGCCTCTTTCCCTTTCTCAAATAAATAAATAAAAATGAAAACATTTAAAATGCTGATTTGTGCATAAATGCTTGCACTTCAGTGTGAGTTCAGATAGCCAGTACCCACATAAATATCTGGGTAGATGTGGCAGCCCAACTATAACCCCAGCACTTGGAGAGCAGAAACATGGGATTCCTGGGGTAAATTGTCTACTTAGACAAGCCAAATCAGTGAGCTCTGAGATTAAATTAGAGACCCTATCAAAGTAGATAAGGTAGAAGGTCACTGAGGAAGACACTTGATGTCAACCTCTGACTTCCACTGACACACACATACATGAACACACACCTGCATGCATAGGTATGGCCAGCCACACACATACAAACACACACACACACAAATATGATGCTGACTTCAATTCTTTTGAATATATACCTAGAATGATATTTCTAGATCCTATGATAGCTCAAATTTTACTTTTTCATTTTTTATTTTTATTATTATTATTATGTGGTGGTTTGATTCAGGTGTCCCCATAAACTTAGGTGTTCTGAATGCTAGGTTACCAGCTGATGGAGATTTGGGAATTAATGTCTCCTGGAGAGAACCCAGGGGCGGGCTTATGGGTGTTATAGCCAGTTTCCCCATGCCAGTGTTTGGCACACTCTCCTGTTCCTATTGTCCACCTGATGTTGGCCAGGGAGTGATGTTCACCCCGTGCTCATGCCATCGTTTTCCCCTGCCATCCTGGAGCTTCCCTTGGAGCCTGTAAGCCAAAATAAATCTCTTTTTCCCAGAAGCTGCTCTTGGTTGGGCTATTTCTACCAGCAATGTGAACCAGACTGCAACATATTAGTATTCTGATTTTTTGAGGTAGGGTCTCACTCTAGCCCAGAATTCCTGAAATTCACTCTGTATTCTCAGGGTAGCCTCAAACTCACAGCAATCTACCTACCTCTGCATCCTGAGTGCTGGGATTAAAGGTGTGTGCCACCATGCGTGGCTCAAATTTTATTTCAATTGGAGACTTTTGAATGATTTATCACCAATTATTTATTTTGTATTAAAAGGGGACCCTTAGAATTAAAAAAAATAAATAAAACCATCACAGGTTGTAAATTTAAATGAATCCAATACAATGTATAGCAATAAGTAACAAAATACTTATACCCAATTATACCCAGGATACTTCCTTATTCTTAACCAGTCTTTGTTTGTTTCCAAATTGAAACTTATCATCCTTCCAGACAGAAATGAGGTATACTTTTTAACTTTTGCTGAGCTGTCATTATAAAGTAAGATGTATATGGAGTCCTGATCCAATAGCTTAGGAAATGATGGAAGGAATTGATAAATGTTATTGTATGAAGAAACACCCTACAGAGTGGGCAGAAGTCTTGGCCAGCTATGCATCTGACAGGAGATTAATAACCAGAATATATAATGACAACCAGATTTCAAATACCAACATAACAAATGGCCCATCAATAAATGGTCAACCGAATTGGACAGTTTTCAAAGAAGTACAAATGGTTGACAAATACATGAAAAATGTTCAACATCTTAAGCAACTGCAGAAATGTAAACCAAAACTGCACTGGAGAAACACAAATCCTACTCCAGTCAGAATGGCAATGAACAAATGCTGAGAACATACAGGGAAGAATAAATGTGACACAGTGTTTGTGGGAATGTAATTAGCATACCACTCTGAAAATTACTACAGATATTCCTCAAAAGCTAAAATTAGAGCTATCATATGATTCAGCTACTCAACTCCTGCATATATGCCCAAATTAAAGCCAACATACACAAACATACCTAAATAGCCATGTTTTTTAACTTTTTTTAGACAGTTTATATAATTATAGACAATAAACCATAATAATTCCCTACCTACCTCCATTTTCCCCCTCACAAATCCCCTTTCCATCATATCCCCTCTCCCTTTCAATTAGTCTCTCTTTTTTTTTATGGCATTCTCTTTTCCTCCTATTAAAAGATCTTGTGTAGTGCCAGACAGTGCAAGGTCATGGATATCCAGGCCATTTTGTGTCTGTAAGATTGTATTGTAAGCAGCCCTACCCTTCCTTTGGCTCTTATATGCCATGTTTACTACTACACTATTCACCATAACCAAGATATGGAGACAGTCTTGGCTCCTATAAATAGAATGATAAAGAAATTGTGATAAATGTGCACAATTAACCATTATTTAACCATAAATAAGAATGAAATAATAACATTTGAAAGAAAATGAATAGAACTAGATATCATCATTTTAGGTGAAATAAGCCAGATTCAAAAAGGCAAGTACAGAAGTTCTTTCCTATATGGAATTTAGATTTAAATAAAATAAGATATGAAAGCCAAAGGGGAGCTATTTGAGAAGAGAAAGGAAGCCTACAAGAGGGAAGACAAGAGAGGATAATGGAATGGGTAATAGTATCAAAGTAGTTATGTGTGTGTGTGTGTGTGTGTGTGTGTGTGTGTGTGTGTGGAGAGAGATAGAGAGAGAGGGAATAAAATGTGCAATTAACATATACCTATAGAAAGGAAAAAGAATATATGCTATCTAGTATATAAATTGGGGTTTCATGTCCAAGTTCCTAAAACTTTTTCCATTTGGTTTTTTTTCTTGAACAGAAGTCATTTAATTCCTTCTTAGAATGTAATTGATGAAGGAATTAAATTGTCTCTTTAGACATAGCAATTCATACTCTAGCCACCTTTTCAGTTTGTCGTGTGTGTTCTACTTGCATTCCAATGGATTCTAAGAAAGAAAATAACTCCTTAGCATATTACTTTTATTCACAGAGAGCAAATACAGTCTTTTTCATCCTATAGAGAATTTCATATGGTTAATTTTGGTTTTATAGTCATTTGCTTAAAGTTTTCTACCAGCTGAAACACAAGTGACACCTGAACTATTTATTAAATTTCCCCTTTAAACTACCCATTTTTCAGCCAGGATTTTAACACTATATTAAAACAAAACTCTAGTAAATGGGTAAAATCTTTCATGTGAAAAGTATGTTAGACATAAATTAAAATCATAATTTAAATTGAAATGAAATTAGGATATTCAAAAATGATATATTCTGTGAAAACAGTTATATATATAGGTTTGTGGGTGGGGTGGTGCAAATAAGAGATCAATTCTTTTTCCTCAGTTCAATGCTTTTACTGTCATTGGCTCACCAACATTTTCACTTGGTCAGTGGCTAGACAATGTGGCCAGGGTCAAGGATTATAATCAGAAAATCGGAAAAGGGAAAGGAAAATATGACCAACAATGATAACTGACTTATGCTAGATTTCTTATTCAATATTATACTAGATTAAAAAATTTATTTATTTGTTTGCAAGAGAAGGGGGGAGAGAATATGAGTGTGCCAGAGCTTCCTGCCAGTGCAAACAATCCAGATGCATGTGACACTCTGTGCATGACTTTACGTGAGCTCTGGTAAACTGCAGGCTAACAGGCTTTGCAAGTTCGTGCTTTTAACTGCTGAGCCATCTCCCCAGCCCTGAATTTTTACAACATATCTTAACTTAGGGACTATTTTTTTTTCTTTAAGACATGAAAAATTACATTATTTATTCAAGGTCTTGCTATGTATTTGTGGCAAAATCAGAGCCTTCTTTTACTGCTGAGTACTCTGAGCTGTCTTTGACTCATGAGGAAATGTTTCCTTTTTCTTTTGGTTTTTTTGTTTGTTGTTGTTATTGTTTTGTGTTTTATTTTTGTTTTGTTTTATTGTTGTTTTTTGAGGTAGGGTCTCACTCTAGCTGATCTGGAATTCATTATGTAGTCTCAGGGTGGTCTTGAACTTATGGTGATCCTCCTACCTCTGCCTCTCCAGTGCTGGGATTAAAGACATTTGCCACCACATCAGGCTGGAAATGTTTTCTTAATTGAAAAATGAAAGTTTAATATTTAACATTGCCCTCCTCACCTGCCTTATACAATTACCATGGAAATCAAATGGAAGCACAAACGAGACTGAGAAATTATTGAGTCTTGTCCAACCTGGACTTTGGACTCAGACAAGAAGGAAACAACACTGTTTACTTCTGGAATGTTTCATAGCCTAGTGCAGAAGTCACAATTACTTTTCCCTTTCAGTAAATTTTTGCTTCAGAAAGACTTGTGGTTCAATTGTCTATCTCTTGGTGCCTAAATGCTTAGTGAAAAGGTCTCATGGATACATAACAGGGTTAGGAGGAGAAGTAACACACTGCATGCTTTAGAAACTGTAACAGGTAAAGTGGCTTATTTCATCCTGAAGATTTCAGCATAACCTGAAAATCAATGAGTTACTCCTAAGTGGCAAGGGAATCTGAAAGTTGTGTTATTCTGACCTGAGCAAAAAGGAAGACACTACAGTGGTGAAGGATAGGCCCATATCATATATTATTGCCTGATAATTGAGATGACCAGGCACTTCTATTAATAGGGAAGTGAAAAGCCAAGTAGCACAATTGTCAAGGATCCTCCAATGCAATCCATGATACAGAGAACATGGTGATAATGAAGAAAGCAAAGAAAATAGGAAAAGGGCGCCAAGAAAGAGGGAAAGTGGAATCATTCAATAAGTGTTGGACCTCAGATTCTTCAACTGATAGCAACAGGGAATAGTAGGAGTTGTTTAAAGTGGGATTGGAAGTAAGGGAGAAGAACAAAGTGCTATGGAATTGATGGAAACAAAATTCGCCACATTGGTTCTTCTTCTCCTTGCCTGGTGGCACTTGTTTGCCTACTGTGTTCATGGGTGCAGAATGGATGCATACAGTACTGCTGCCTGGGAGAACATACTGATGATCAGACAGAAGTGACTGAGATGACAGGTCCTCTTTCTCAGGTCCACATACTCTGGGACACCTGGAATCTACCTTTCTGGAAGCAGCTTTCACATCCTTGTTTCTCAAGCTGTAGATCAGAGGGTTCAGCATGGGCATGACCACTGTGGAGACCACAGACACAACGTTGTCTTCCTCCAGGGATTTTCTGGAGCAGCTCCATATATACATGAAGATAAAGGTACCAAAGAAAGGAGCCACAGCAGTGAGGTGGGAGGCACATGTAGAGAATGTTTTCACTCTGCCATCTGGAGACTTCATCCTCAGAATAGCCTTGATGATGAGTAGGCAGGGAATGAGGATAACTATGGCATTGGCCAAAATCACAAAGTTGCCAAAACAGACAATGATAATCTTAGCATTTGCTGTGTCACTGCAGGCCAGCTTCAGCAGGGGTGGGAGGTCACAGAAGAAGTTGATCTGGATTCCTCACAGAAGGAGAGGGAGAAAGTGCATGCAGTGCGGAGGATGGCCCCAGACACCCCACACACATAGGCTCCCACTACCAAACTCAAGCATTTTCAGGGATCTTGGCCACAGTGTAGAGCAGTGGGTTGCTAATAGCAACATAGCGGACATAGGCCATCACAGCCAACAGGAAACACTCTGTACCTGCACAGATGGTGAAGAAGAAGAACTGGGCAGCACAGTGTCCATAGGAGATGACCACATTGCCTCTGGCCAGTGTGGCCAGGATCTGAGGGGTGATGACTGAGGTGTAGCAGGAATCCAATGCAGAGAGGTGGCTCAGGAAGAAGTACATTAGGGTGTGGAGCTGGACATCCACTTGGATGAGAATAATCATGCACACATTCCCCAGAATGGTGACCAGATAGAAGCCAAGAAACACCACGAAGAGTGGAACCTCCCACTGTGGATGGTCAGCAAAGCCCATGAGAATGAACTCTGTTACTGTGGTGAGGTTGTTCTTGGCCATGGATTCAGTGTGGACTGTTCATCTGAGGATGAGAACAAAGTAAATGAAAATCAAAACACTGAAGTAGAGAATCTCTTTCTTTGTGATGGAAGTAAAGCTTGTAATTCTGGGACTGTCCATGGAGCTTGTTTCTCAGAACTCTTGAACCTAGCTGAAGTTTATAGAGCTGAGCCTGGAGCCGGTATTTCTGATTCAAATTAATCCTGCTTTGCATTGGGAAATTTCTATGAATATGTGAAACATATTGTTCTCCAGTTTGAAGGAACAAAGATGGCATCTATTCCAACTCTACCTGGAACAGGAGTCTCTTTACTGCACACTCAAGATATGGTCATTTGTTTCCTATTTGAGCTGCTATCCATTGACAGTTCTGCCTGCTAATTTTCTTTTTGGACCTAGATTCTGTATTTCCATAATTCTATGTACTAAACTTCATTTTATCCCTCTAAGACACACACACACACACACACACACACACACATTCTTCTTATTAAAGCACTTCAGAAATGGGAAAAATATTAAGGTTCTTCTCTGTACTGACTAATATAATACAGATTCATCTATTTTCCTTAATTTTATGTGAGAATACAGGAAGTTAGCAAAAACTGGATATTTAGATAGTACTAACAACTGAAAAACTTTTTTCTACCTCAATCTTTACCACTCCAGCTCAGAGTTTATTATCTTGAAGATAAAGCTTCAATACTTTTTCATTATTTGTTACACTATGATTACATATATGTTCAAACTGGCAGTTCTTCTATCTTTAACTTCTGTGCTGTGAGCAGTGGCTCAATTACTTTTCTTTTCTTTCTTTCTTTTTTTTTTTTTTTTTTTTGAGATGGGGTTTCACTGTAGCCCAGGCTGACCTGGAATTCACTATGTAGTCTCAAGGTGGCCTCGAACACATTGTGATCCTCCTATCTCTGCCTCCCAAGTGCTGGGATTAAAGGCATGCTTGCCTTATGATCTCTTTTTCACTAAATGTTTAGTTACAATACAAAGTGACAGCTTCATTATGATATTTTTATGCACACATCATTGTAACTTGATCTCCTTTTCACCTCCCTCACTACTTACCCCATTCCTTCTACCCACAGCATACTGGTCCTTCTTATCCTCCTCCCAAAAGAAAACATCTCCCCTCTACTGCACTTTGTCTATGGGTTGGTTATGAGAACAACAGTGGTGTTTCCATATTTTGACTGCATATACGATATACACACAAAAAAAGCTAAATAGTGTAACTGGAGGTCTAGGGGAAGATATATGACTAAACTGTTGTTTCTAGGGTAAGCTTTCAAACATCAAGTGAAATGAATGTTCTTTTCATGTACTTTACCAACTGCTTAGAATAATTGCATTTACTTCACAGTGAGTCAGGGCATATTTTGCATTTCCTAAAATTTCTTGTCACCATATGGCATGGAACTGAGTCACACCATCACACCACATGTTTGCCACTGACCATTTTCCAAGTACATCCAAAATCATTATGGAAGTGCCTCACATCCAACTAATCTTTTGGAGTTTCTATGTGGAAGTACTCATATCTTATTTGTTAAAAGACATCACTATAGTCCGAGTGTGTTTCCATTAACAAGACAAAGAAAGTCTTCCCTTATTCTTTCTTTTCTTCTCTTTCCAGCCCATTCTTCTACTTAAAGTAGATAGATTCTTGGCACTAAATCTATTGTACAGGTGGCATTAGTCTTATTTGTGGAAGAGAAACTGAGAATAGACATGTAAAACTATCTGTTGAAATCACCTGTGGAGGGTTCACATCTAAGAGTCCACATTCATTTTCTTACACTGTTCCAGTTGAACCTTTAGCCCGCCCTCCTATGCAATATCCCAACATCTTCAGGTTAGAACTTGCTAACTTGGAACCCTTGAATCTACAACCATATCCATAATTATCAAAATTAGACAAAAAATTATTTTCCATCAGTACATCTGAGATTTTGTTTGATGTATCAACATGGGAGTACTATTTTAAAAATAAAATATACAGTAATAAATATTAATCTTCTATCATCATAACCTTTATTTCTTCTATCTTTAAATCTGTAAGCATCTTTGCTAGAGTCTGTGTTCTAAGACATGGTTTATATGGTTATTATTTTAATGATAAGAAGTCTGACAGAGAGAACAATGATTATTCCAAAGTCAAAGACTTGAATATCTGCAGGCCTGAGAATAGCACAGGTCTTCAGGTTTTGAAGATCTCCATTTCACCATTTTACACCCAAGATCTAATTCCTCTGGGACCTCTGAGCAGTGGGTTCTGAATTCACTGTGGAGCTATACACAAGCCTGGACATCTATACAATCATTGTGGGAGCTTCAGTGATCACAAGGGCTGTGATACACACAGCACACACATTCAAGGAGGGAATAGTGAAGCAGCTCTCAAGTCCAAAACATGGCTTCGGAGCTATTCCCTCTATCCTGCTCCAGCAGCAGACACCAGGGATTCACTGGCCCCTTTGGAAGGCCCTTTTGGTATTTCTCAAGGTCCGTGGTTGACATTTAGATGATAGGCACTGACTAGCTAAATAAACTTGAAAGGTTACTTATGCTTGAGTTTATACTTTGAAAAAGTGGTGAAGCTAGATTCCATGATTTTATCTGCCATAACCCATTATTTATAAAGACTGACTGAGGCTCTTGAAAGGCTTTTCCCAATATTTATACACTAGGCTTGCACACTTTTTAGCCACTAGTTACTGAGCATATAATAAAATGTGCAGGTACTTTCTCAGTGATTACAGTCATTTAAACATAATATTGTTGGACTTTAGCTCCAATTGAATAACTTATAACCTATACTTACTGATAATAATTATCACTGATCAAGGCTACTCCACAACTCCATGCTTTCCCCTGTCTTCATGGGTATCCACTCTAGCACATGCAAAATATATCCTTCCATGAATGTTCTAATTTGTTTAGAAGTGTGTATGCATTTAGAAATATAATTACTTGGATGTGTCCCTAAATTTACATGCACAGCATTGAGTTGTAATTTCCATTTCATTTCATTATCCACAGCCACTCTATTTTTGTGAGTTGTCCATGTAGTGCAGGAAAATTGGGTTGGTTATTTGTGATTTTGTTATCTTTTTGGTAAGGTTGCAGCATATTTAACTTGTCCAGTCTGCTAAAGATTTTGAGTATTTTGCATATGTTATCTTATTTAGTCTTGAAAATAGCCCTTTAAGCCAGTCATTATTATCATTTTTTACCAAAGAGAGATTTAAATCCCTGAGAGATTAATGTCTAAAATTATTCACTGGAGGTGGAAGTAAGTGGTTGTAAATTCTGTCCTCGCTGATATGACTTTGTATTGCTGTCTCCCTGTGTTTTACCAATGTTAAAATTTACAGAAGCAAAAACTCTCTCTGCCCTTGATTAGATGCTTAACCCTTTTAATTGATGGATTGGGCTATTTTCATCTCCTTCACAAGCATCTCATTCTGAAACTGTCAATGTGCATTCTTTGTCTGTGGCCTGTGAAGGCTCCTGTGATGGAAAGAGTGTTCAAGAACCTAAGCACTGACAGGGCGACAGTTGGGTCAAGTACAAAGGCGACCACACTGGAACTGTGCCACACATACACACACCACGCACACCCTATCAGCTCTCACTCTTGCCACACCCCACATGTTGTAACTAGGCCGACTTATTTTATGAAGGAAAAAATGAAGTCCAAAGAGGTGAAGGAATTTGCTCAACTCATTGCATTTCAATCCAGGACTTTCTATTCCAAACCCTGTACTCTTTCTATCACATCACCTTGCCCTGTCAGGAAAAGAGAATAATCTGTTCTGTAAACCTAAGCCCCAACCTTTAAAAATCAAAGTTACTAAGCAATACTTCTATTATTGAAGAAGACTAATGTTAATTTTAGACTTTCGTGATGTATGTTTTTCCTTTCTTCTGTATGGATTTAGTTGTACCATATCTTCCTTTGGTTCATCTTCGGGAAAATTACTTACCCAATAAGTACTTCAGTTTTCCTAAGAATGAAATAAGAATATAATGAGGAGGTTCCCAAAACCATCCAAGGCATTGTCAAAACATTTCACTACTCACCAAAACTAAATGGTAAGACCCTGTTGCTAAAGACACCACAAGCTGCATCTGTAGGACATAGGGAGAACATGCTGGAACTGAGAGTTCCATCTCCTCTGTCAGCTTTCTGCTAGATAGCTCTTAGAATACTGAAAAGCACTGTACAAGTTTCTGGCAGATTAAAAAAAAAAGTCACCATAGCATGAATAAGCAGGGGATCCTGCAAGCTACAAAATCAATGACCCAGGCAAGGTGTATATGCCTGTGCAATAGTGGCACACAGGTTATGGGGATAACCAACTGCTCGTTGATTAGATATGAAGCCCACTCAGTGGGAGGAAATTCATGCCTGGTACTGAGAACCAAGTTAGAAACAATAGCTTGGAAAGTCAAAGGGTAATCCCTACTGTTATTTGGCTAAAAAGAGAGGTTATACCCATCAAAAATCTTCTAAATGTCTCTATTTAGCTCTTTGATCCAGGCTGCTCTCACTCTTGGCTAGAGAATTTGCTTTTTAAAGATGGCAGCAAATACCAGGGAGACTCAAGACCCATCAGTATGACAAGAAAAGAAAGCCAACTGCCCTGCATGAGACAAGTTATCTCTATCACATCTGCTAGAACCCAAACACTACAGAGGAAGTGACAGATTAAATATGAGTGCTGTTCTCACTGCCAGCCTGGAAAGCTCCTCCAGACAGATGGCAGTCAATACTGAGAGGACTCAAAACACATCAAAGCAGAAAGTCAGAGGCTACAAAGAGCTCAAACTCAAGGAGATATAACATGCCTTCCTGAGTCCCAGAGAACATTGTGGAAGATGGAATAAAAAGAATGTAAGAGCCACAGGGTGGGAAGATACACTCTGATGCATTGCCCCCCTCCCACAGAGATGACTGGTGCATCCATAATCCCACAGTGATTATGATAATCCCACTGAGGAGGGTGCTAAGTAGAATAGGAATGGTGGAGAGAAAACATAAGAGTATAACCTGATAGGAACATGACCAATTTGTAATATGTTCATATATTAAAGTTCTCAATTAAAAAAAAAGAAAGAATGATAATGATCCAATAATAACAGCAAAACTATTTTGTAGGGGTGCTGACTGGCATTGAACTAAGTGAAACATTTGAAAATTGCTCATGAGTGTCTGGCACATGATAAGGGTCATATAATCATGTACTAAGTAGCAGTGTATTTACTTCCATGTTTTATTGCTCTGATTGCAAATATGAAAAAAAAAAGAAACAATCAGTATCTCAAAAGATACTTAGTACCCAAAAATACTATAATAAAATATATTCTTTTTATTTTACTATGTAGAAATTTTGTATGAACACATCATATGTTGGTACCATCATTTCCCTTCTCCCAGCCCCCACCCCACTGTGTTCCCTCCTTAGTGGGATTTCTGGTATGCACCATGGAGTTGTATGTTATTTTAAATGAAAAAAAATATTCCAAGAATCAAGTGAGAATATAATAATAATTTTCTGAAAAACACAGGAAGGATTTTAACCCAACATGGAAAAGTTGGATTGCTTAATGAAAGAAAACTTTCTAAGATATTTTACAGACAGAAAAAAATTCAACACAAAGCTGGTTAGACCCAGCTTTCTGTGATGTTATTTAAGAAGTGGTCTGGGGTACCACTAGGTTAGGTCAAGCTGAGTGAAGGGAGATAACATCCTTCCCAAACACAAAACAGCTTACAAAAGGAAAGAAAAATTTTATGAAAGTGAACTTTTTTAAGAACGTCAAGGAAACATATGGATTGACATTACTATTTACAATATGCATTGACTATAACATACAGCATAGATGACTATGAGATCTCTGGGAGGTAAGGAAAAAGAGAGACCTTATCCAAAAAGAAATCTTCAGAGAAGAGATGATAACCAATCCTTGTACTTATTTTAACATGCAATATTTTCTCAGACTTGTTCTCTTTTTACCAAAGGTTGCATCTATTGCAGGAAAATGAAGGAGTTCAAAAATGTCAATGTACCTCATCTTTCTGGAATCAATCTGCTAATATATTAATACATATTTACCAAGATCTTTCTATGAGTCAGGTAGTGCTCAGCATTTTTATTTTATTTATTTATTTATTTTTTTTTTTTTTTTTTTTTTTTTTTTTTTTTTTTTGGTTTTTCGAGGTAGGGTCTCACTCTAGCCCAGGCTGACCTGGAATTCACTATAGAGTCTCAGGGTGGCCTTGAACTCACGGCGATCCTCCTATCTGCCTCCCGAGTGCTGGGATTAAAGGTGTGCGCCACCACGCCCGGCTGTGCTCAGCATTTTTAAAGTAAGTATTATTTCCTTTAAATTTGACAATACCCTTCATTATGAGGCAGGAATATTTGTCTTAATTTTATAGATAAGGAAACTGACTCTTAGAAATATTATTTTAGCAGGGTGTGGTGGTGAACACCTTTAATCTCTGCACTCGTGAGGCAGAGATAGGAGGATCACTATGAGTTCGAGGCCACCCTGAGACTCCATAGTGAATTCCAGGTCAGCCTGGGCTGTGAGACCCTACCTTGAAAAACCAAAAAAAAAAGAAATAGTATTTTATGTGAAGCTTCACAGTGTGAGAAAAAAAAAAGTTACTTAGAGTCTATCTTGTTCCCCTGAATCAAGTTGGACTAATTGGCTTTGTTTCTCTTCCAAACACTCACACTTATTCTGTGAAAACTTTCTCTGCACTAATCATGTTGTTCCACATTTGCATCCATTATCTTATATGATTCTTTTTGACTCTATGAAATATATATTATTTTGTCCTTGAAGAGACTCAGACTCTGAACAGTTAAGTAAGTTTTTCAAGGTCACATCACTAGTTAGTAAAGGAGTCCAAAGTCTTACTCAGGTCTATCTTATTCCAAAGAGCTCTAATACATGTGGGTAGATCCCCTTCTACCATAAATGCAGCAAGTACAGTAAATTATAGGGAAATATCTTACTTAACCTACAGTCTAGTATCATCTCCCACCTACATTAATATGTACTTTATAAAGCTTACCTAGTTATTCATAAATCCAAAGAAAATAAAGCTATAGGTTTCAAAAAAGGACCCAGTCTTACCTATATATTCCATATAAGAGCTGAACACCCAGGATAGATATGGTATCATATTGGCAAAGGCTGGACTCTCAGCCCAATTAACCTTTCCTAGATTGTGTGGACCTCACCTCAGAGCCAGTAGCTTCCCAGGTTTTCCAGGGTAATAGTTAGGCCTTCATTACCTGGTAGAATAATCCAGTTGAATTTATTATTTACTTTCAGGTTAATATAAGTTTGTTTAATCATTTTGTAGAAAGCAGCTAAGATTGAACAAAGTGTTCAATGTAACTCACAGATTTAGCATTTTCAACTGGCATAATGTATAACAAAGAGAGACTAAAAATGCAAACTCAACCACCATCAAACAAACATCAAACTTCTGCACTTCAAGTTCAATATAACCAGAGATTGACAGTCTCCAGATTTAACAATTCCACCCCTCCAGCTGGGTAGAGTAGCCAGGGAACACTTCCATCCTAGGCCAATAGCGCACTCTATGGTAGCCCTTGCATAGTTCTGGTATATCCAAAATGTCTTCAGGTCCTCATGTAAACCACAGTCTGTCTTCCAAAGGATCTTTCAGCCCTGACTCATGCCACATCTCAGCAGTGGCTTCTGGATCCATGTGCAATTCACAACCACTACTCACATTTTTCATGCATCTGAAACCAGTACCAAGTGTGCAGGACACAACCATATTCTTAGTTCAGGGATGAAATAAATCATAGCTGTGGGGAACCATTGGACACTAGGAAAGCAAAAGTGCCTCCATCTTAAATAATGACTCCATTTTGTAATAAGTTGTCTGTTCTGGAAAGTCACAAGGCCTGCAGTTGTTTGTTAATTCATGCACCCATAAAGAATGAGGGAGTCGTTATCTCATGGCCTTGGGGCTGGGGCCTTATCCTGTAGCTGTGGAACATCTTGTGGCCTTGGGGCCGGGGCCTTATCCTATTGAAACAGAACTGTAGCAATACCTAAACTGCTGACAAACTCCTCTGTTCTGCTGTATAAAAGGACCCTGAGAAAAATAAAAATTGGCAGCTTAATCAGACTCCTGTCTTGCTGTCGGTTCCTTGTGTCTCTTGTCCCTTTCATTCCAGGTTTTCTGGGGTCCGTGCTCCCGTTGAAGCCCCGCTGGCCTGGGCAATAGCCTTGAAAAGTAGGTTCCTTCTCAGTTAACTCTTTTCAAAAGTTTGCATTTCTATGATAGTCTTTCCTCAGGCATCCTTTCCATTGTCCAGTGTAAAGCAGTTGGGCCATCTTCCTTAAGATTGCTAATATGTTGACAATAGCAGCTTTAAAAACCTAAAACCAGTCTCAGTGCCTGTAATTTTAGCTTGAGGTTTTCCAACTTAAAATCTTTAATCTCTCAGTCCAATATTTTTAGCCAAGCACATTAGTCCATTACAAATTTAACCTTTATCAAACTCTCTGGGCCTGGGCAGCAGGATGCAGCCAGCCCTTATGTCAGTAGCCCAATTCCAAAAAAGTCTTCTGCAGTCTTTTTATGCCCTTAGAAAGCTAAAAAGCCAAGCCTTGAAGTTCAATACTGTCTGCACTTAGCATTCTCAAACTGTCATCAGAATAGTCCATAAAACTTGGCTTACCACTCCAGAAGGCATGTTTAGTTGCAAGCACCAAGTCCATGCCTATTTCTCCAAAACAAAGGTTCTAAAAGACTAAAATCCACATGGTTAGGTTCATCTTACCCCACTGCTAGTGCCAACTTCTGTAACAAACAGCTTCAGGTTCACTGAGATGAACTTACAGACCAGGCATAGTTATGAAGGAAGGGATTTATTGAAGCTTACAGATACAGGGGAAGTTACATAATGCAGAAGAAGCTGGCCTGCTTTCACAGGACCAAACACAGAGAAAGAAGTACAAACATAAAAGTCAAAAGCCACACAGCACATCACACTTCAGGAACTCCAGCTAGACACACTTTGCATATCTTTAGAATGGAATCTTAAACCCACCACCACACCTTAAGATCTGCCCAGTGACACTGCCTCCAGCCAGGTGGCTAGAGCTACAAACTACAAACTAATAAAACATTGAATATATTGGAGGCCATCTATTCAAACTACCACAAGCAATAAATGAGTCATAGTGAAAATCAAGAAGGAAATTTTTTAAAATCCTGGAACTGGATGAAAATTAAAAAAACAATATACCAAAATCTATAGGACACATGAA
This sequence comes from Dipus sagitta, assembly GCA_036346955.1. Taxonomy (NCBI): domain Eukaryota; kingdom Metazoa; phylum Chordata; class Mammalia; order Rodentia; family Dipodidae; genus Dipus; species Dipus sagitta. The sequence continues at coordinate 171,353,797 of CM070770.1, forward strand.
GGCAGTCCTAAGAGGAAAGTTTATAGCACTAAATACCTAAATTGATTGTAAATAAATAACTTAATGATACACCTGAATGCTTTAGAAGAAAAGAACAAACCAACCCCAACAGTTCCAGATGGAGACAAATAATCAAAAGCATAGCAAAAATCAATGAAATAGAAAAAACTATTAATGAAACAGAACTAATTCTTTGAAAAGTTAAACAAGATTGACAAGTATTAGCTAAATTAACCAAAAAATGTAATCGAAGGAATATATAAGGACAGACTTCAAAAAGCTATACTATGCCAAGCTAAAACATCTAAAAGAAATGGATAAATTTCTTGATACATATGACCTACCAAAGTTAAAGCAAGTGTAGATAAATAATTTAAACAGATCTATAAAAGCAATGATATCAAAGCAGTAATTTAAAATATCCCACTCAAGGAAAGAAGGTCTGAAACCACTCAAGTTATTTCATGTAATTGAAAAGGTGGGAATGTTCCCTAATGCCTAGCAAGCCATTATTACACTAATACCAAAACCAGACAGAGACACTCCGCGGTATTGAAAACCAACTCAAAAGCCTATGGCTTGAAAAGTCACAGGCCATAGGGGGGGAAGCTACCACTGTCCTTTGGCTAAATGGATACATTATCCATAAATTGTCCTCTAAATGTTTATGTTTACCCATAAGTTGGTGATGTGCTTACTTTTAGGTAAAGAATCTTGTCTTTGCAAATGTGGTGACAAGTGAGGAGACCCAAGACTTATCAAGGTGATGAGACGTAGTCACAGTTGAGTGCTCAGCACTGGATGAAACTCCTCTATCACACCAGCCAGGGCTTGGCAGTCAGTAATGAGGAGACTTAAAATTCATCAAGGTGCTGAAAATAAGAGACTGTTGAGACTCAGCACTAAGTAAGGCATCTTTATCACATTGCCCAAGGCTCAAGGAAGATCACAGAAGAGAGGACAGAAAGAATGTAAGAACCACAGGACAGAGAGGAGTAATGTGGAACACCAGCCTGTGGATATAAAGGGAATGTAGCATTCATGACTTTACAGTGGAGGTTGCTGCCACCATGAGCTACACACAATATTGAGCTCTTCAACATTTTGACATAGATGAACGATGTGGGCACAAGAAAAAAGTCATGGAAATAGAAGAGGTACTATTTAGAAAGAGGAGGGGGTTCCATGGAATAGGGATAAGGAGGGAGACAAAAAATGGTAGGGAGAGAATTATAGTAAAATTACACTATGTTAACCTATTAAAAATTCTTGGGCTGGAGAGATGGCTTAGTGGTTAAGCACTTGCCTGTGAAGCCTAAGGACCCCAGTTCGAGGCTCAATTCCCCAGGATCCACATTAGCCAGATGCACAAGGGGGCGCCTGCATCTGGAGTTCTTTTGCAGTGGCTGGAGTCCCTGGCAGGCCCATTCTCTCTCTCTCTCTCTCTCTCTCTCTCTCTCTCTCTCTCTCTCTCCCTATTTCTCTGTCTGTCACTCTCAACTAAATAAAAATAAACAAACAAAAAATTTTTTTAATCCTCAATATAGGGCTGGGGAATAGCTTAGCGGTTAAGGCTTTTGTCTGCAAAGCCGAAGGACCCAGGTTCAATTCCCCAGGACCCAAAATTAGCCAGATGCACCAGGGTACCGCACTCATCTGAAGTTTGTTTGCAGAGGCTAGAGGCCCTGGCATTGTGCCCATTCTTCTCTCTCTCTCTCTCTCTCCCTCTCTTTCTCTCTCTCAGTCTCTCTCTTTCTCTGTCAAATAAATAAAAATAAATTTTAAAAAATCTCAATATAGATAAAAGCACCCAGAATTATAGCAAAGTGTGCAATTTTCATAATCTTTGTATGAAGGTTTGTTCCAAAAATAATATGACATCAGGAAGAAAGTTTTTCAATAGGAAGTTATAGTTAAAAGAAGAGAGAGAGGAGTAGGAGGCAGACTAGTTCGATGAGAAGCAGCTGAGAGGATTGCTCTTTTAGAATTGAAGCTTCATTCTTAGGAGAGTTATAACATTATGCCAAGATAGCAAGGGAGGCAAAGACAGACAAGAAGGTAGGCCTCTAAAAAATCCAAATACCAAAGTGAAGTGGCCTTTGTTCCGAGTTTCTGGGGAAAGGGGTGTGTCTGGGCACAGGCTGCATGAGAGAAGTCACAGAGGCAGTGGAGCATAGAGTGGGAGAAAAGGAAGGTCCCTTAAGGTTTCTAAGGAAAGGCGCTGTTCTGCATTGCTCTGCTTATAGATAGTACCTGTGGTAGTTTGAATGTATGGCCCCATAGACTCAGGTGTTGTATTCAAATTGAGCTTGCAGGCTTGGAGAGATGGCTCAGCATTTAAGGTGCTTGCCTGAAAAGCCCAGTGACCCATGTTCAATTCCTCAGTAACCAGGTAAAGCCAAATGCACAAAGTGACCCATGTATCTGGAGTTCATTTGCAGTGGCTAGAGGTCCTTGTGTGTCTGTTTTCTCTATCTGTCTCTCTTATCTCTTATCTTTCTCTGCTCACAAATAAATAAATAAGGAAACATTGAGCTTGCAACCTGATCCCCTCGTAGGCAGATCCCTGCTGTAGGCAATATGTCACTGGGGAGGATCTGAGTTCAGCCCTACTGTGTGTGAGAAAGAAGTTTGAGCTCTGGAAGTTCTTGCATGCTGGTGTTTGTTGGCTGTTTGGGGCTATCTCTTGCCTTCAATCTATGGAAATGAGCCAGCTTCTTCTGCCACTCATGGTGTTCCCCTGGAATTTGTAAGCCTGAAATAAACCCTTCCCTCCTATAAGCTGTTTCTTGTTAGGTGTTTGTTCAGCACCACAGAGCTGATAGTAACAGTTCTCAAGGCTATAATTCAAGTGGCTTTGGGTTTCCCGAGGTTTGCAGTTACTTACTCATTGCTGGAAAAATATCTGACCAGAGCAGCTTAGGTTTATTTCAGCCTTACAGAATCCAGGGAAGACACCATCAATGGCAGAAGAAGCTGGCTCACTTCCATAGATTCAAGCAGAGACACCACCAAACAGCCAGGAAACACAAACAGCCAGAGCTCAAAGTGCTCTGAACACACCTAGTAGGTCTGGACTATAGGATCAGCCCCCAGTAACATTCCTCTTCCACATCAGGTCTCCAGAGGTCCACTGGAGACTCAAGTTGCAAGCTCAATATTAAGAAAATACCTGAGTCTATGGGGTCATACATTCAAACCACCACACCTGGAAATTCAAGGCTGGTCTTACTTTCCTGTTTCTTTCAATCTTGGTCTCAAGCAGAATGTTACAGCAATTATGTTCTAACAAGAGATAGTGCAATAGGAAGGGAAAATTGTAAAAAGAGCCAAGAGAAATGGAAAGGTAAAATAGCAGGGTGGGATAAGTTGACATTCCTGATATAAAAACTTCCTAAGAAAAAAGAATATAACAATGGTTAATTTTCAGTATATCTAAATATCTCACAGAAGACTTGAGTTTGCAAGCTTGACACATAAGAGGCACTGAGCCCTGCCATTTATATTCCTTTGTCCAGAGTGGAAATTGTTGACAAGCTGTTATGTAACTCAGAGTATGCCTGATTTACTTTACAACTGCAATTATTAAAGCCCCAAGATATAGATAGAAACCTCATATCTTTAGAATACAGAATCAAGGGCTAGAGAGATGACTTAGATGTTAAGGTGCTTGCCTGCAAGGCTAAGGACCCATGTTTTACTCTCCACATCCCATGAAAGCCAGCTGCACAAAGGTGATGCAAGCTCAAGGTCACACATGTCCACTAGGTGGGACAAGCATCTGGAGTTCGATTACAGTGGCTGAGGTCCTAGCACACCAATTCTCTCTGTGTCTCTCTCTCTCTCTCTCTTGCTCTGTCTCTCTCTAAAATAGAAAAAGAATATAAACTCAAAACTAAGGTCACCTAAACAAAGAAGATAAAGAAACTCAGGTGGGTGTTACATGAGAATAGGGGAAGTACCTAGCAGTGAGGAAGAGGAAAAAGGGGTCCACGTTCAGGGACTACATACAATGTTCCTCATCCTCAAATTATTTTCCTGTTTTGTTTCTTACCAGAATTTTCTTGCCTGTGCCTATATCTCAAAATGTATTCCTGCAATAATGTCAGTATTTCAGTTTTTAAATTAAGGTTTTTTGATCCATTTTTAACTGATTTTTTCTTTCTTTTTTTTTTTTTTTTTTTTTTTTTGCCAGGTTGGAGACGTGAGTCTAATTGCATTCTTCTGCATGTTGACATCCAGTTTCTGTAGCAGCACTTGTTAAGAAGACTGTGTTTTTCCAATATGTTTTTGATACTTTATCAAATACTATGTGGTCATAACCTCATGGCTTTATTCCTCACCCTCTATTCTGTTCCAGTATTCTACTCTGCCTGTCTGTTTTCTGTGCCAGTGTCGTGCTGTCTTTGTCACTAGAGCTCTGTGGTATAATTTGTGGTCAGGTTTTATGATAGCTCCAGAGTTGTTCCTTCTGTTTAGAATTACTTGGGCTATTTGAGGCATTCTGTGTTTGTGAATAAATTTTAGAACTTTTTCACAAAGAAAACATTTATGATTAGACATAGGTGAGAACTTCCTGAAAAAGACTCTACTAGCTCAGGAAATTACACTAAGTATTCACAAATTGGATGACACAAAGCTGACAATCTTCTGCACAACAAAGGAAATTGTCAGCAGAGTGAAGTGACAGGCCACAGAGTGGGAAATTATTTTATCTGCTATACTACAGTCAGGCAGTTAATATATAGGTCATATGAAAATAAAATGTACATTTTTAGTGTTTACCAAAAAAGAAATGTTCCAATTAATAAATAGGCCAATGAACTTAACAGGCAGTTCTCAAAAGAAGAAACACAAATGACAAAAAAAAAAAAATACATTTTTACAGTGTTCAACATCCTTAGCCATTAGGGAAATGCAAATTAGAATAGCTTTGAGATTCCATCTCACCAAGTCAGAATGGCTATCATCAAGAAAAAGAATACAAAAAAAAAAAAAAGCTGGTGAATATGTGGGTAGAGAGAAACCTTATTCATGGATAGTGAGAGTGTAAGCTCGTGTAAGCATTATGGACATAAATAGGGAGTTTCCTCAAAGCACTGAAAGTAGAGCTACCGTGTGACCCAACTAAACCCCTCTTGGGTACATACCCAAAAGACTATAAGGGAGCATGCCACAAAGTTTCTTGCACATCCGTGTTTAGTACTACACTATTCATAATAGCTAGGAAATGGAACCAGCCTAGATGTCCAACAGCAGATGGATAAAGAAAATATGGTACTAATATACAATGTAATTTTGTTTGGCTATTAATGCAGTCAGGTTCACATTGCTGGAAGAAATCACCTGACCAAGACCAGCTTGTGGGGGGGGAGTGTTTATTTTGGCTTATAGGCTCAAAGGGAAGCTCTATAATGGCAGGGGAAATGATGGCATGAGCAGAATGTGGACATCACCTTCTGGCCAACATCAGATGCAACAAGAGAATGTGTCAAACACTGGCAAGGGGGAGCTGGCCATAATACCCATAGGCCCACTCCCAACAATACACTGCCTCCAGGAGGCGTTAATTCCTAAATCTCCATCAGCTGGGAACCTAGCATTCAGAACACTGAAGTTTATGAGGGACACCTGAATCAAACCACCACAGCTTTCAAGAAAAATGAAATCATGAAATCATATCATTTGGAATAAAATATATATGGATTATATATTGAAGTAAATACAGCAAAATATTAATAACTACAGACCCTAAGTACTGATATAAAGTGTTTATTGTATATAAACATTTCTGTATGATGGAAAATTTTGTGGAAACTTTTGCAAAATTATACTCTTGTTTTATAATCATGGACCAATGCAACACGTCACCTTTGGATGGCATATGTCCTAGAAACCATAGCTCCCACTCCAATCTCTTCTTCAGCTGCTCTTTCCTTTTCTTTTTTCCTCTCACTGGGCCTAAGGTTGTTTCTTTTTCATTCAATGTTAAAGTCATTTAAATATTTGGCATGCTATGAATAATAAGGACCCATAATTCTGGCCTCATAGAATAGATGATATTCAGGATTCTCTAGGATGGAAAGAGGCTAGGAAAGCTTGACTCTGCAGAGAACTTTCCTTAGAGCTTCCTTCACTTCCTTGTTCCTCAGGCTATAGATGAGAGGGTTCAACATGGGGATTACTGTTGTGTACAACACAGACACCACCCTGTCCTTATCTGAGGCCTGGCCAGAGTTATCTCTCAGGTACATGAAGATGAGGGTGCCAAAGAAGAGAGACACTGTGGTGATGTGTGAGGCACAGGTAGAGAAGGTCTTGGCCCGGCCTCCCACTGAAGGGATCCTCATGATGGCCACTATGATGAACAAGTAAGACACTAAGATCACCACCATGCAAGCAGGATGACAAAAATGGCAAACACAATAATCACCATTTCCTGGGTGTAGCTGTCACCACAGGTGAGCTTTAACAGAGGAGGGAGGTCACAGAAAATGAAGTCGATCTCATTGTTTCCACAAAAGGAAAGAGTGAATGCTGAGACGGTCCGCACCAAGGCACTGAAGAGGCCAGCGATGTAAGCCCCAGTCACAAAACCTTGACGGACCTTCTGCGTCATGATGGTGACATAAAGCAGCGGTTGGCACACAGCCACATAGCGGTCATAGGCCATGAAGGCCAGAAGGTAACAGTCAATGGAACCAAAAAAGGTGAACAGGAAAAACTGAGCAGCACAGCGTGCATAGGATATTCTTGCCCCGTGCTCCAACAACACGACCATTGTCTGAGGAACAGTGACAGACGAGTAGCAGATGTCCATGAAAGAGAGGTGACTTAGGAAGAAGTACATGGGGGTGTGGAGCCGGCGATCCATGCGGATCAGGATGATCATGCCTGAGTTCCCCAGCAGAGTGAAGAGATAAATAAATAAAAACAGGTGGAAGAGAGGTAGTGCTCGTTCAGGGTGTTCAGTGAAGGCTATAAGGAAGAATTCTGTCACCAAGGTGAAGTTTGCCTCTTCCATGAAGCCAGTGACACCTGAGATGACCAGGATGAGAAGCCAGTGAGGAAGCTGCAAATAAGACTTACCTGCAATTATAGTTTGTACTTGTGAGCATATTCTATGAACAAAACATGCCAGTTAAGGTGGGGAGGGGCAGGGCTTCAAAGATGACTGATCCTCACTCCTCTGTTCCTCCTATTACATGGAATCATCATAGTGTATCAGGGGAAAAAAAAGATGCATGTGAATATTTTCAGTGTAAATATGTTTTCCTCCCACCTTCATTAACAAGTAGCTGTGTGATCCCTGAGAATCAGATAATCATTGAACCAAAACTTCCCTGTGGCTCCGATAGCTGATATGTAACATGTTGCCTATCATGCAGCTATCCATCCCAGGACTCTGTCCTTTCTTCTTGATGAACATAATTCCTACTTTATTTCCAACCCCCTTCATTTATTATCTTGATTAAAGCAATAGCCATGGAACTAGCTGCTCTCCTTAACTTCAAGTTTGCTTTCTTGTCAATACTTGCTCATTTCATTGAAATATTAATTAAGGTCTTGATATTTCTAAGACTTTAATTTGATCATATCTTATTCCCATGTTACATACCTGGCCATGCTACCTTGTCATAGACAGGATATTACTTATTATCCCTTGGTTATTCCATCTTCCTTCTTTCTTCCCAATCCTCACATCCACAATGACACCTCACCCTCCAGCTATGCTGAATTATTGGTAAATTCTCTAATCCCCCATGTTTTCTCATATTTCTACACTTCTTGCAGAAAACTATTTTTGCCTAGAATACCTTATCTTTCCTATCCTCGAAGTTCTTCCTGGCTCTTACAGTGCCCTTACACCTCAGCTCAGATCATAGATGTAAATGACACATGTCTTCAGTCACCTTTTCCCATTACTGTATGAGCCCCTTTAGTTGAGCACATAGTACATGACTCAATGAACAAAGTCATCATGTGAGCTATAAGGCACTATGCAAAGGAAAGAGTGCTGTCCCCATGTTCCATGATTATCTTTATCTTCTAGAAAGCACTTTTTTAATCATCAAAATAGAAGAGACTACTTAGAAAGAAGGAGTTCAGTGGAAGGGTGGAGTGTGAGAGGGAGAAAAGACAGGATTGGGAGGGGATTATTGTCTAATTACATTATGTTCCAGTATGAAATTTTTCAGTAAAGAAAAACTAAAAACTACAACATCAAATAAAAGACCCAACAGAAAGGAGGCTTGCAACAAGACAGGAGCCTTGCATTTACCTCCAGTCATGGAGCTGCAGAGACACAACAGGACTCTTCCTGGTCTCATCTGACTGGCCCTCTGTCAAGCGCTCCTTCTCACTACCCAGGAGTGTAGATGTAAGAATATATGACACATGGAATAGAAATACCTCAGTGCACATCCTGGAAGTATTCTTAAATAAACCTGATATTTAAAAAAATAGAAAATGCCCAAAGTATAAATACTCACTAAAGAGCTGGGTGTGGTGGTGCATGTCATTAATCCCAGCACTCAGAAGGCAGACTCCATTCTTTTATGTATTTTTTTATTTTCAAGGAGCAAGAGAGAAAGAGAGAGAGAGAGAATGAGTGTGCCAGAGCCTGTAACCACTACAAATTAACTCCAGATGCATGCACCACTTTGTGCATCAGGCTTTACATGAATACTGGGGAATCAAACCCAGATCCTTAGGCTTTGCAGGGAAATGCTTTAACCACTGAGCGATCTCCCCGGCCCTGATTTACTCCATTCCATGTTACTTAAACATTAATCCATTTAATCCTTACATCATTTTATAAGGAAAGAACTTTTCTTGCCCTTATTATGTAGATGAGGAAACAGAAAGAGCTTAAGTGACACAGCCAAGATAGCACAGGTAGTACACAATGGAACTGTCATTAGGTACAAAGATACACACAAAACTCTGTTTACCTTGCAACAGGATTTCACATGCTTCCCATGCTCTTCCAACAGCTGCTCCTCAGGAAATGTCTTCCATTAAATCAGCAAACCCAAGTGTGAAAACTAGTCTGTTAATATCGGAAGGCTGAGGGAGGATTTCAGCTAGTGAGTAGAATGTCCTTTGGTAGAATCCCAGTCCATGGGTGTAGAGAAAACATTGATCATCATTCAAGGGTAAGAACTGGGCAGCTAGACCACTGTTAGGTTAACCTACTGGAGAAAATGATAAATAAGGGACATTAGGTCTGATGATGGCAACCGGGCTTAAATTAAGAGAACCAGTTCTATCTGGTCACCACAATTTCACTTTAGCTTTACCTGGCTGAACCTCTTTTCTCTTTGCCCTCTACTTTTCCTGGTGTCTGAAAGGTCATTTCCTTCTATCTGCCTGGAAAAGCATCCTAAGGATGTAACAGGGTGAGCATTGCACTGGGCAGCAGGAGGTCTGCTGGTTCCTATGGTCCTCCCACACCTACTTAGTTATGAGGCTGAGCAAATTCTGAAGCCTTGGTGTCCCTCTCTCTCCTTCCACATCATATATACACACAAACACAAACTCAAACTCACTGTGTGTGAATCAATTGTGTCTAAAATAATGCCTTAGCTACCTGAAAGTTCCTATACAATGACCCACAAGATTCTTCCAATGTGTTCTCCTCTGTCAAGGACTCTTTTCTTTCTTTCCATGGTCTACTAAATCTAGTTAAGATAAATTCTTTACCCTGAGAATAGCTCAATTACACAACAGACTAGGACAGCAGATTGGAGTATAACCTCCTCCTATAGGCTTCTAGCTCCAATACAGATCCCTTTAGAAGACACTAATTGGTGCTACAAAAGCTCTGAAATCCTTATGCAAGGGCTAAAGTAGGATTCATAACAAAGCACCTGGTCCCCGTCACCAAGGAGGAAAGAAGGCTTCTCCCCAAGTCTCAGCTCCCAAAGCTTTAATATGCACCTTCTGCCTAGACTCTAAACTTGAATCCCAGTTGTACAGTCCCTTGAGGAATCAGATTTTCCTAGCTTTAATTTCTATAATCAGAATAATGTCATAAATTATGCCCTTGCCAACTACCCTCACCAGGGTAGCTATGTCCTAGTGTAAGGGAAGTTTTGATCTGCATTATCTGGAAGGGGCCAGTTGAACACTGTCAGAGACTGCCACAAGATTCATTGTTTCTTCTATTTGTCCCCCTGGGAAGATAGATGCATCATTATGTTTCTCCTTTTTTAATCCTTAAATGCAAATGAAACCCTTGGGAAACAAAAGCCAGGATGTTGCCCAGAGGAGAATTTGGCAAGTTCTTCTTCTTGGCACGGCCTTTTCTAGCTCTCTGTATCTTTGACATTATTGGACTTTTTCTAGCTCCAAATTCATGGGTATATTGTTAAATTGTATTTCAACATGTTTCAATTCAATAAACAAAATAAGAAGATGAGAAAGGATTGAATAGCAACCCTAATAATTATGAGAACTAAAAGAAAATGGGACCATGTGGGGGACTAATTCATCACTGTGCTAAGAATTCCAAGTGAAACAAAAGTAATGCAATATCTGCCCATAAGAAATAGGAAAGTTACTTTCATCATTCAATAAACCATCCAGGTAAGACCCTATTGCTGAAGACTTCACATGCCTGAGTGGCAAAGTCACTGAGAAATCAAGCTGGTGCTGAGCAGAAAACCTCTCTATAGCCCAGCCAACTGAAAGCTGGCAAAAGCTGCACTGTGTGCAGTTATGGGAGACAGAAGTCATCAGTGGTGAAAACAGTGGACACTAGAAGCCTCAAGTTTGGCCAGACAGGCCAAATGACAGAATGAGTGCAATAGTAGCATGTCTGCTCCGGGGGGGGTGGGGACCAATTGCTCTCTAATTGGACTAAAGACTGGCTCTATGGGAGGGAATGCATGCCTAATACTGAAAAACTAATCAAAATCCTATGGCAGGGGAGGTCATAACCCTTACGGGTATAAAGCCTACTCTTATTTGGATAAATGCATATATTACTCTCACCAAATTGCCCTGAAAGCACTACACTTAATGTTCATATTTATATATTAATGCTACTCTCATTTCTGGTTAGAGAAGCTTCTCTTTTCAGATGACGATGACCACTGGGATGACCCAAAAGGCAAGATAGTGCTAAGAAGAAGGAATGGAGGAGTGTCCAGCACTGAAACATCTCTATCACACCCTCCAAGGCTCAGGGTCCACTGTGGAAAAGGTGGCAGAAAGAATGTAAGAGCCAAAGGAAGGGTACCACTCCTTACATACAACTGTCTAGACAGAAATTGGCCTCGATATCCAAGACCTCACAGTGCCTAGCAATACCCACACAAGACCCTCATAATAGGAGAAAAAGATGATAACATCAAATTAAAAGACAGACTAATGGAGAGAGGGAGGGAATATGATGGAGAGCAGAATTATGGAGGGGAAAGCAGAGGAAGGGAGAGAATTATCATGGTTTGTTGTCTGTAAGTATAGAAGTTGTCAATAAAAAATATATATAATTTTTTTTAAAAAAGTAAACCATCCAGTTTTGCTCCACCATGTACCCCTATCTTGGTATGTGACTTCACACAGGTCCAACAGCAGTATTACAGGCAGGAACTTCCAAAACCATATAAAGGAAACTGTGAACCAAAATGATCTTTATCTCATAAAATAAAAAAAAAATACAGGACTGGGGAGATGGCTGGGTGGTTAAAGGTATGTATTTCCAACCCTTGCTGAGTGACATTTGATACTCCTCAATGCCCACATAAAGTCAGACCCCAAGTGGTGCATGCAGTCAGGAGAACCCCAAAGCTTGCAAGCAGCAGCAGCAAAGAGACCTTATCTCCAAAGAAGGTAAAGGGAGGAAATTGCTGTGCGACAGCATGGAAAAAGTGAAATGATCATTCAAATGAGAACTCTAATACAATGCAATAGTAATAGACAAGAGCAGAATGAACCTCAGGAGTAGAAGAGGAATTCAATGAAATAATACACACATACCCACACACTCATACAAAGAAAAAAAAACTTAAAAACATGACTAATTTTTCAGAGAGCTTTGAAATAAGTTCAAGAGACCAAAACTAAGAATACATGTAGTAGAAGAAGTAGCTCAGAGAAATGCAAAGGAGCTTGATTGACTGCTCAATGAAATTTCAAGAGAAAATTTCCTAATTCTAGAGAAAGAAATTGACATCCAAACAAAAGAGACATATAGACCTGACCAGAGAAGGACCTCAGCATGGCACATCATAGTAACAATGTTGAAATAAAAAATACAAATCAAGGAAACACTACTAAAAGCTGTGAGGGAAAAGTGTCCATTCACATACTAAGGTAGGAAAATCGGTATATCCTCAGACATTTCATCAGTGTCCCTGAGAGTCAGGAAAGACTGGAGCAATATATTCTAACTCTAACTTCCAACCAAGAACGCAATACTGAGCAAAATTGGCTTTCAAAATTCATGAAGAAATAAGGATATTTCAAGAAAAACACTAATTACAGCAATTTATGATAACCAAACCAGCTTCACAGTAAATTCAGAAGGAAACACTTCACAGAGAAGACAGAATATAAGATGGGATCCACTTCATGGAAAAAACAGGGCATTAATAATAAAGATAGCATGGTACTGACTCCAAAACAGACATACACACCAATGGAACAGAACGGAGGATCCAGAATTTAATCCACAGCTTTTACCACCTAATCTTTAACAAATGGGCCATAAATATTCAGTGGAAAAGAAAGACAGCTTATTCAACAAATGGTGCCAGCAAAATTGGACATCTACACACATAAGAACAAAATTAGATTTTTATCTCTCTCCCTGTACAAATATCCAGTCAAAATGGATCAAAGACCTCAATCTCAAGACAGAAACACAGAAAATTCTAGGAGGAAAAAAATAGGGAGTACTCTCCAGGATGTAGGCATAGGTAAGAACTTTCTGAACTGGACTCCAATAGCACAGGAAGTAACCTCACAAATCAACAAACGGGGCTACATGACATTGAAAGAAAAGACCAACATCAAAGCAAAAAGACAACCTGCAGAATGGGAGAAAAATCTTTGCCACCTACACTTCAGACAGGGGGTCATAACCAGAGTTTAGAAAGAACTACAAAAAAAAATCAATTTACCAGTAACCAAATGGACTAATGAAATGAACAGACAGTTCACAAAAGAAGAAGTATCAGTACCAATAAGCACCTAGGAAACTGATCAACCTCTCTGGCCATCAGTAAAACAAAAATCAAAACAACTTTGAGATAAGATTTTACCCAATCAGAATGGCTATGTCAAGAAAACAGACAACAAACGCTAACAAGGAAGCTGGAAAAAGAGGGACTGTCATCCGCTGTTGGTGAAAATGCAAACTAGCACAGCCATTATGGAAATCAACATAGAAGTTTCTCAAAACATTAGAAAACAGACCCCCATATGACCCAGCTATACCACTCCTAGGCATACACCCTAAGGACTCCACACTCCACTATGGAGAAAATTGCACATCCATGTTCATTCCAGCTCTATATACACTAGCTAAGAATTAGAAATGGCCTAGATGCACAGCCAAAGATGAATGGATAATAAAAATGTGGTACATATACACAATGGAATTCTATTCAGCAGTATAGAAAAACAAAATTATGAAATTTACAGGAAAACTTGTAGATCTAGAAAGAATCATATTAAGTGAAGTGACTCAAACTCAGAAAGACCAAAACCGCATGCGCTCTGATATGCAGGTCATAGCTCGTAATATCTATAAGTATGAATATATAGAGAAGAAATGTGGACAAAAACCTGTATAAAGGTAGAACTGTAACCAAAATTTAATATAAAGAAATGAGCAGAAATAGCAGGGGACAGGCAAAAGGATACATGAGACATATAAACAGAAGGAAGGAAAACATAGGGGAGAAAGGATGGGGGAAGAAGAAGAAGGATAGTGGGAGGGCAGGATTCAACAAAAATAAATTGCATTTGAAACTGCCAAAAAGAAAAAAATAATAAATGTAATAACCACAGAAATATTCAGCATTTCTGAGCACCCATTGCATGCCAGACACTATGCCAAGCATTTCACATACAACTTCCCACTTAAAATTGTAACTCATTCAAAGTAAATGAAACGTTTGTTATCATGTGGAGAAATATCCTCATAGGTAATAAAATGTTCCTTGTGTGAATGAGAGCTCTAAGTTTATTATGCAATTTTCTACCATCCATCTTCCTATCACATTCTGCTCTTTTCTAGCTCCATGTTAATGTTTCTATTGATGTCTGCCTTCTCTGTTATCATTATGTAGATTAATTCCAAGCCTTAAGTCTTTCTGTCCTTTAAAGTCTAGAATTTCTTTGTCGATATTATGCTTGTCTTTGACTACCTTTCCTGGTGCTGGGCCTCATGGGAAACTCCTTGCTGAAAGATTCCCTACCTCTGAGGGTCTGGTTCCATGCCTAATGTTCTGTGAACACTTAAACATGATAATGACAGCCCAGATGGTTAGTACAGCAGAGGAAGCTGTTGATGAGCATTTTCAAGGGCTGTGAAGATAATTAGAGCAACTTGGCTTTATTAAAAACTTTCCTCCGGGCCTCCTTCACTTCCTTGTTCCTAGAGTGATAAAATTAGAAAGTTCAGCCTGGGGCTCACTAGTATGTAGAACATAGTCACAGCCTTTTCCCCTAGCAGGGACTTGCCTTAATCATAGTTGCAAGCTGAAGCCCCAAAGATCAACCCAACTGCAGTTATGTATAAAGCAAAGATAAGGAAGTATCAGCCTGCAGACCTGATTTGCAGATGTGTCAGTGACCTGGTTACTGAATTGGGATGAGAGCTACTTGGGTCCAAATCACACTGAGATCAAAAACAAGAATCAACATCTGCTAGAGGAAGCTATCCCCCAGGTCAGTGTTAGCAGCAATGGAGGTGTCAGAACATTTAACCAACTACTGGAGGAGTAAAAAGAAAGTGAGGAGGTACAGTGCATCAGTGAGCTGACATTTGTCCAACTCTCCAACATAGCCAGTCGCTTGCTTCTGCCAGACATCTTTGGAATCATGATGATAAAACATAGACAAAGGTTGAAAGTGCTACAAAATAATTATGGTTACATCTGAAAATCTAACTAGTATTTTAAAAGATGAAGCCTAATTTTGGTCTAGTAACACTTTTAAAATTCATAATCAAGGGCTGGAGAGATGGCTTAGCGGATAAGGCGCATGCCTATAAAACCTAAGGACACAGGTTCAATTCTCCAGGTCCCATGTAAGCCAGATGCACATGATGGCACATGCAGTGGCTAGAAGCCCCGGTGTGCCCAATTCTCTCTCTCTCTCTCTCTCCCCCCTCTGTCTCTAATAATTAATTAATTAAAATCTTTTAAAAACATTCTTAATCAACTGTTTCCCTTTACACACTGCAATCTATTCCCATGAACACTGTCATCTAATCCCTCGAATTACAGCCTTTGTTTCATCTCCATGATCCAGCAGTCAATAATCCCTTGTCATGTAGTGTTTCTTTAAAAATAGGCCTGATGTATCATAGACTAAATGAACACATCAGATTTCTAAATACTAAAGATTTTAATTACAAAAGAGACTGTATTGAAAGGTTAAAGGTTTCCCTTGAAATCCCCCAAAATGAGTCTTTTAATATAAAAAAGCAATCTTAAGATACACAAGCGAATGTATATCATGAGCATAAAAGTCACACTATGATCAAGTCATTTTCTTACTTAAAATGTAAGGAGATTTATCAATAGGCAAGAAAGAAGAAAATCAGAGATTATCCTAATTAGCTTATAAACATTGCCTGTATCCTTCAGAAAGAAAAATAGTGTAACAATACTGAATGGGTCCCAGAGGAGGTCAGGAAGTAGCATAAGTCTTCATTCCCATTTAGAAGCACCTGGAGTAGGAGATATTAGGCCTTAGTCCAAAGAGCAATGGTAAACTTTCCAAGGTCTCTGCACCAACCATGGCAGCAGAGCATACCAACAATGGTTGATGGAGAAG
The DNA here is from genome assembly GCA_036346955.1 of Dipus sagitta. Lineage (NCBI taxonomy): Eukaryota > Metazoa > Chordata > Mammalia > Rodentia > Dipodidae > Dipus > Dipus sagitta. The sequence goes on from CM070770.1 coordinate 171,369,814, forward strand.
GCTAAGCAGAGGGGCAAGACAAGGTCTTAGAATGCATTTCTGTCTGAAAAGTCAGTGCAAGAGATGGAAAGCCTGAAGGCCACACAAAGAGAATGAAAGTCATATCTCTGAAGAGAGAAGCCATGACTTGACCATGGACCACAACAGCAGGTGCACATGGCAAAAGAACAAAACACCAGCTACATCTCCAAGAGGACAGTGTGAAGAGAGGGAAAGGCTTTACTGAACCCCCAGTCTCCCATGCCAAGGTACCATGTAAAGCTCATGGGAATTCAGATCACTCCCAGGGATAAAAAAAAAAGGAATGGAAAGGAGAGATGATTTCAAACTGGCTGAGTTAAAACTGAAAGATGTAAGAGTTGCCTTGAACAGGAAATGACTTGCTAGTTTGCTTTTAGTGGGGGAAAAAAGGTTGAGTTCAGTTTAAATTAAATTTTATGAAGTTATTTTCATTGCACACTCATATGAGACTAAATTACAAACCTATTACATTTCCCAAAAGGTAAAGCAGAAGTGACAGGCAAGGGTGAGGGAGATGGGAATAAGGCAGAAGTTTAAAAGCCCAAAAGGTAGAGGATAGCAAAATTAAAGAAATCACAGAAGGAAATTTTCTGTGCTTAAAAAATAAATCTTGAGGGCTAGAGAGATGGCTTAGCAGTTAAGGGCTTGCCTGTGAAGCCTAAGGACCCTGGTTTGAGGCTCGATTTCCCAGGACCAACGTCAGCCAGATGCACAAGGGGGCGCACATGTCTGGAGTTTGTTTGCAGTGGCTGGAGGCCCTGGCACGCTCTCTCTCTCTCTCTCTCTCTCTCTCTCTCTCTCTCTTTCTCTCTCTCTGCCTCTTTTAAATCTTTTAAAAACATTCTTAATCAACTGTTTCCCTTTACACACTGCAATCTATTCCCATGAACACTGTCAAATAAATAAATACAAATAAGCAAAAAATATTTTAAAAAAATAAATAAATCTTGAACTCACACTCTTTCAGATCCAAAGAGCTCACCAAAATGATAATACCAATATTTTAAAAGACTACAAATCTAGATGCAAATATAGAATGAATATGTTATGTGTTCCTTAAGGGTAAAAGAAAAACAAAATAAGTGATCTATGAGGAAATAAGGAGACTGTCATCAAATTTTACATCTATAGCAAATACCAAAGCTAAAAGAAACCAAGGTACCTATAAAGATCAGAGCATGATTTTTTATTTTATTTTTTAAAGGCTCTATACTCTTACATCACCTCTCTCCCATTGCGATTCCACTGAGGGCCCTCCTCGGTGGAGCTATTGGTAGTCACAGTGGGATGTTGAATGCCTCAGTCAGCCTCTGTTGAGAGGGGAGGGGGACTGTGTCTCAGGCTCATCCTACCTACCATGTGGCTCTTACAATCTTGACACCCCTTCTACAATGCTCTGTGAGCTATGGTGGGCATGTTAGAAATCTGGTTTAGGGTTGAATTCTCTGTAGCTTCTGGATTTTTGTTTGAATGAGATCTGAGTGACCACAGTGTCTGCCACCATCTCCCTGAAACTGGTTTTCAGGCTGGCAGTGAGGGCAGTACTTGTGATACCAGCTTTTTCTGCAATGACTTCAGGGCCCTGGTAGATGTGTTAGCGGTGACCTGTCTGACGATGAGCAGCTAGCTATCTTTTTTCAGTGTATTGATGGATCCTGGATCTCCCCCATATTCTCTGCCATCTGTAAGATAAAACAGATCCTCTAACCAAAAGTGATAGTAGCTTTGGATTAAATGGAATAAGTATAGTTATTTGAGAAACTTTTTGATGTGTGTACCCATTCTTCTTAGCCAAAGAGCAGTGAAGATTCTCTCTGTTATCTGTGAGTTTCCTAACCATGGAATTCTGACCTGGTTCCCAGTGCCATATACAAGTTCTCTCCCACTGAGTGGGTCTCATGTTCAACCCAAGACCACTTGGTTACCCACCTAGGCTGTGTACTATGATTGCACAGGTGCATAGTTTCTTGTCTGACTAGGTAATTTCATATCTTGTGGGCTCTCCTGCTTGTTAATACTATTGGTAACCATTTTCCCCGAGCAACTACCATAGCGTTTTCCAGAGCACTGGTTTCCCCCTCGATTCCAATATAGTCTCTCAGTATCCTGTGAACACAGGTTGTGGTGTCTTCAATAATAGGATCTTATGGGTTAGATCTGGCAGGTGACCAAGTGCTTTGACAGTGGCCTACTTTCATGTGTCTTCCTGACCAATAGTTCACTGTGTGGAGTAACCCAATTCTGGCCTAGGGATTTACCAGCCAAAGTCCATGGATTTAGGGTTAAACTTTCTCCACCTTTTACAGGAGTCTTCTGTCCTGGTGCCCCATCTTCCTATTGAGTGTTATATCTTATAGAATGTATCCAGGAGGAAGGTTTCAACGGCTGTCATTACCTTTTGTGTAATTACCCCCCATCTTCCCTTTATCCTACATCTCTCTGAAGACCCTTCCATCCCAGAAATCTGTCTTTCTCCCTTTCTTTCTTTTATCCCTCAACTTTCTTATTTAATAACCCTTCTCTCCTTCCCCCTTATTTCACCTTTTTCTAGTTTCATTTAGTTCCATGTCATTTTCCTGATGTTTTATTGCAAACAAGTAAGCTGTTCCATGTTAGGAACTGCATATGAGATAGAATATACAACTTTGTCTTTCTGAGCCTGTATCACCTTGCTTAGCATGACTTTTTTCAAGTCCATCCATTTCCCTGCAAATTTCATTATTTCAGTTTTTTCCTGCTGCTGAGTAGAATTCTATTATGTAATATGCCACATCTTAATTAACCACTTATCTGTTATGAGCATCTGGGCTGATTCTAATTCCTTCCTATTATGAACAGAGCAAGTGTCTCTATAGTAAGTAGTATATAGTCTTTAGGGACTATGCCCCAAAAAGGTATAGCTGGATATAATGCTAGCTTTATTTTCAGCTTTTTTTTTTTTTTTTTTTTTGGTTTTTGAGGTAGGGTCTCACTCTAGCTCAGGATGACCTGGAATTCACTGGGTAGTCTCAGGGTGGTCTTGAACTTATGGCAATTCTCTTACCTCTGCCTCCCAAATGCTGGGGCTAAAGGTGTGTGGCACAATGCCTGGTTTATTTTCAGCCTTTTGAAGAGTCTCTAAACTTGTCTGCACAGGTATAGACTCCCAGCAGCAGTGGATGAGGGTTCCTCTGTCCCACACCTGTGCCAGCATTTGCCATCATTTGATTTTCCTAAATTTTTTTATTTATTTGACAGAGAGAGGGAGACAGAAACAGCTAGTCAGAGGGAGTATAGGCATGCCAGGGCAAACAAACTCCAGATGCATGTGCCACTTTGTGAATCTGGCTTTACATGGGTATTGGGGAATCAAAGCCAGGCCCTTGGGCTTTGCAAGTAAGCCCCTTTAACCACTGAGCTATCTCCCCAGCACTTCACTTGATTTTTTTTCCCTTTGGTTTTTCGAGGTAGGGTCTCACTCTAGCTCAAGCTGACCTGGAATTCACTATGTAGTCTCAGTCTCAGTCTCACCATGTAGTCAAACTTATAGTGATCCTCCTACCTCTGCCTCCTGAGAGCTTGGATTAAAGGTGTGCACCACCACACCCAGCTTTCATTTGAATTTTTGATGAATGACATTCTGACTGGTATGAGATCAAATCTCAAAGTAGCTTTAATTTGCATTTCCCTAATGACTAAAGTTGTGGAACATCTCTTTAGGTGTTTATTGACTGTTTTTATTTCTTCCTTTGAGAACTCTGTGTTCAAATCCCAGCCCCATTTTTTGAGTGGATTATTGAACTTTTTATTGTTTGGTCTTTTCGGGTTTATTATAGATTCTAGCTATTAAACCTCTGTTGGTTGTATAGCTGGGGCAGAATTTCTCCCATTCAGTAGATTTTCTATCAACTCTGTTGATGGCTTGTTTATCTGTGCAATAGCCTTTTAGTTTCATGAGGCCCCAATGGTTGAGAGTTTGTCTAATTTCCTGGGATAGTAAGGTCTTATTCAGAAAGTCTTTCCCTATGTCTATATCTTGGAGTATTTCCCTTACTTTTTCTTCTATTCATTTTAATGTTTCAGCTCATATGTTGAGGTTCTTGATCCATTTGGAGTTGACTTTTTTGTAATGTCAGAGATGAGGCTCCAAATTCATTCTTCCACATGTAGCTATCCAGCTTCTGTCCTTTCTCTAGTGAGTGATTTTGGCCCCTTTGCTAAAAATCAGGTAGCTGGGGCTGGAGAGATGGTTTAGCAGTTAAGGCTGCAAAACCAAAGGTCCCAGGTTCGATTCCCCAGGACCCACGTAAGCCAGATGCACAAAGTGGTACATGTGTCTGCAGTTTGTTTACAATGGCTGAAGGCCCAGGTGTGCCCATTCTCTCCCTCTCTCTCCCTCTCTCTCCCTCTCTCTCTCTCAAATAAAATTAAAAAAATATCAGGTAGTTGTAGTTACTAGTACTTATACCTGGATCATCTATCCTATCCCATTAATTCATGTGACTGTTTCTGTGTCAATACCACACTGTTTCTATTACTATAGTACACATTAAAATCAGGTATGGTGACACCACCAGAGGTATTTTTTTTGCTGGGGACATTTTTGGCTATCTAGGGCCTTTTATGCTCTCATATGAATATTTTATTATTATTATTAATTACTTATTTATTTATTTACTTATTTATTATTAGAGAAAGAGGGAAAGAGAGTGAGAGAATGAGTGTGCCAGGACCTTCAGCCACTGCAAACAAACTCCATCTGCCTAATGTGGGTCCTGGGGAATTGAACCTGGGTCCTTTGGCTTTGCAGGCAAATGCCTTAACCACTAAGCCATCCCTCCAGCCCCTCCCACATGAATTTTGAAACTGTTTTTTTTTTTTTTTCTAACTCTCTGAAGAACATGACTGGGATTTTGATTGAAATTGTATTGAATCTGTATAATGGCTTTGGTAAGAGATGGCCATTTTAATGATATTATTTCTTCTGATCCATGAGCCTGGGAGGTTCATTTCATCTCATATATTCCTCCAGTTCCACCTACAGTGCTTTCATTTATTCTTCGTATAGGTCTTTCACTTCCTTGGTTAGACACATCCCAAGATATTTAATTTTTGTGACTATTATAAACAGTGCAACTTCCCTCCTGATTTCTTTCTCCATATGTTTGTCACTGGTATATATGAAGGTTACTGAGTTTATATCCTGCCACTTTGCTGAAAGCATTCATCACTTCTAAGAGTTTTTTAGTGGACTATTTTGTCCTCTTATATATAGAACCATGTCCTCTGTGAATAGGGCTAGTTTGACTTCTTCCTTTCCAATTTACATCCCTTTTTATTTCTTTCTCTTATCTTATTCTGTGAGCTAAGACTTCAAGTACTATATTGAAGAGCAGTGGTGAAATTGGCACCCCTGTCTGGTTTCAGACCTTAATGAGAATGCTTGAAGTTTTTCCATATTTAGTATAATATGGGCTTTTGGTCTGTTGTATATTTCATTTAATATGTTGAGATATGTTCACTCTATCTCTAGTTTATCCACTGTTTTAATCATGAAGGGATATTTTATTTTGTCAAAGGGCCTTTTCTGCATCTACTGAAATGATCATGTGGCTCCTGTCTTTAAGCATGTTGATGTGATGTACTATGTTCATCAGTTTTACTATGTTGAATCATCCCTACATCCTTGAGATGAAACCTACTTGATCAATGTAGATATTTTTTTATGTGTTCAAGAATTTTATTGAGAACTTTTACATCTAAGTTCATCAGGGATATAGGTCTATAATTTTCTTTTCTTGTTATATCTTTGTCTGGATTTGGTGCCATTGTAAGTCTGGCTTCATAGAAAGGGTTGGGAAGTATTTGTTCTTTTTGATTGTGTGGAATAACTTGAAAAATATTAGCTCTAGCTCTTCAATGAAGGTTTGGTAGAATTCAGCAGTGTAATCATCTGGGCCTGGACTTTTTTGTTGGGAGGAGTTTAATTATATTTTCACTCTCTCTTGATGCTATTTTGAGAATTTGACTCTTCTGGGTTTAGTTTTTGCAGGAGGTATGAAGCAATAAATTCATTCATTTCTTCCATATTTTCAAATTTTGTGGAGTATAGGTGTTTGAAATATGTTCTGATGATTGTCAAAATTTCATTAGTATCTGTTTTAACATCTTCTTTTTCATTTTTAATCTTATTTGAGCCTTCTTTTCTTTCCTTTTGATCAAATTGGCCATGGAGTTTATCAATCTTGTTTATGTTTTTTTTTAAAGAATCAGTTATTTGTTACATCAATTTATTCATTCTTATTTATTTATTTATTTTCAAAGAGAGTGAGAAAGAGACAGAGGGAGAGAGAGAGAGAAATGGCACACCAAGGCCTCAGCCACTACAATCAAAACTCCAGATGCTTGCACCACCTACTGGCGTGTACAACCTTGCTCTTGCCTCACCTTTGTGCATCTGGCTACTGTGGGATCTGGAGAGTAGAACATGGGTTCTTAGGCTTCACAGGCAAGTGCCTTAACCACTAAGCAATCTCTCCAACCCATCATCAATTTTTTTAAATCATTTTCTTAATTTTGATTTCACTGATTTCGGCTCTGATCTTGGTTATTTCTCTGTGTCTGGTACTATTGGGTTTGGATTGTTCCTGTTTTGCTGATGCCTTCACATGGATGATTATTAATTTAAGATCTCTCTATTTTCATAGTGTAGGCATTTAATGCTATAAGCTTCCTTCTTAGGACTGCCTTCATTGTGTCCCATAAGATTTTTTTAAATATTATTTATTTATTTGAGAGAGAAGAAGACAGAGAGAAAGAGAGAGAGAAAATAGGCATACCAACATCTCCAGCCACTGCAAATGAACTCCAGATGTATGGACCACATTGTACATCTGGCTTATGTGGGTGCTGGGGAATCAAACCTAGGTCCTTAGGCTTCATAGGGAAGTACCTTAACTGCTAAGCCATCTCTCCAGCACTCCAATAAGTTTTGGTATGTTTTATTGTTGTTGTTTTTTTGTTTTGTTTTGTTTTGTTTTATCATACACGGTAATCTTTGCACAAGCTAAGCCTGAGGACAGGGAAGGCTGTGCACCTGGGTGGAGCTTCTTGAAGGCAGGAACTCACAGCTTCTCCAAAGATTTCCTGGTTAATAAACATAAGAAAATAATTTGTGATATGATCTGATGCACTCATAATATGTCTTATGCCCAGACTCTCATAGCTTTGTCTTCTTGAAACTAAATAAAAGCTGTGAGTACAGTCAGTTCAGGGAGCACTCAAGTGCATGTTGTGTGTTCATTTTGCATTCATCCAAACATCACTGGATGTTGTGTACAGGTGTGGCTATACTAATATCACACAAAATAGACTTTAATCCAAAATCAATCAAAAGAGATAGAAAAGGCCACTTTAGAAATTTAATGATTTCCTTTCTAGTTTATTTGACTAACATTCATTGTTTCATTCATAGTGAACTATTTAATCTCTAGGTGCTGATAAAGTTTCAGTTGTTAATCTCTAACTTTATTGTATTCTGGTCAAAAATAGTACAGGGAGTTAGGTCAGTATTTAAGAATTTGTGGAGACATCTGTTATGCCCCAAAATATGATCTATTTTAGAGAAGGATCCATGAGCTGTTAAGATTAATGTATATTCTGTGGGATTAGGGTGGAATATTCTGTAGATGTCTGTTAAGTCCATTTGATCAATGATATTATTTAGCTCCCTTATTTCTTGGTTTATTTTATGTTTAGGTGATCTGTCTATTGATAATAATGGAATATTAAAGACTCCCACTATTATTGTATTGGGAGTTATTTCTACTTTATTGTCTAGTAGAGTTTGCTTTATAAAATTTGCTGCAACTGTGTTTGGTACATAGAGTAGCCTTCTTTATATCTTTTGATTCCTTTTTTACATTTTAAATTAATATTTGTTTATTAATTTGAGAGAGAGGAAAAAAGAGGCAGAGAAAGAGGCAGTGAGAGAGAGAATGGGAATGCCAGGGCCTCTAGCCACTGAAAACAAAAATCCAGACACATACCCACCAGGTGCATCTGGCTTGCATGAGTACTAAGGAATTGAACCTTAGTCCTTAGGCTTCTCAGGCAAGTGCCTTAACCTCTAAGCAAACTTCTCCAGCCCCTCTTTTGGTTACTTTTGGATTAAAGTCTTTTTTGTCTGATATTAATATACCCACACTTGTATACACTGTCCAGTGGTGTTTGGATGAATGCAAATGAACACACAACATGCATGTGAATGCTCCCCAAACTGACTATACTCACAGCTTTTGTAAGTTTCAGGAAGACAAAGCTATGAGTCTGAGCATAAAACAAACCACAAGTTTACATCAGATCAGATCACAAGTTGTTTGCTTATGTCTATTAATCAAGAAAACTTTGGAGAAGCTGTGAGTTCCTGCCTTCAAGAAGTTCCACCCAAGGTGCACAGCCTTCCCTGTCCTCAGGCTTAGCTTGTACAAAGATTACCCTGTTATAGGAACTAGCTTGATATCTACAATCAACTACTTACTTCTTATTTTATTTGCTTAGAATATTTTTTCCATCCTTTTCGCCTTAAGGTGGTGTCTATCTTTATTGGTAAAGTGGGTTTCCTATAGGCCACAAATGGATGGGGCCATTTTTCTGATCCAACTTTTTAGCTTGTGTCTTTTGATTGGAGAGTTAATCCCATTGATGTTTAGAGTTATAACTATGAGATGTGAGTTAATCCATATAAAGTTAAAGGCTTTCTGAAGTTTGGTATTTCCTTGATCTTTATGTGTTTTTATGTGTTTTCTAATTTTGATTGACTTTTCCCCTCTGGTATCCCCTAGAGTATGTTTGTTTGTCTCTTCAGTGTGGAATATTTTCTGTAGAAACTGCTTAGTGCTCATATAACCAATCATATAGCTGACTTTATCATGGAAAGTTTTTATTTTACTTTATATTAGTCAGGGATAATTTTGCTAGGTATAGTAGTTTTGGTTCGCAGCTGTGATCTTTTAGAATTTTAAATACTATATTCTAAGCCCTTCTTGCTTTTAGAGTTTCCGCTGAAAAGTGAGAGGAAATCTGATGGGTTTACCTTTGTATGTAATGAGTTGTTTTTCTCTTTCAGCATTTAGTACTCTCTCTGTCTTTGTTTTCAGTGTTGAGAGTTTTAACCATAATGTGACAAAGGGAATTTTTGGTCCTGTCTGTTTGGTGTTCTGTGCACATCTTATTCTTTGATGGTCCTATCTTTTGTAAAGCTAGAGAAATTTTCTTCAATAATTTTGTTGAAGATATTCTCTATACCTTTGGCCTGCATTTTTCCCCTTTTTTATGCCTATTATTCAAATATTTGGTATATTTAGTAAAGGTGTCCCATATTTCCCTCATATTCTGTTCACAGATTTTTTTGAATTTGTCATTGTTTTTGGACTGCTAGTCTATTTCCTCTGTAATCTCCTCACGTTCTTTATTTTTATTATTTTATTATATTTTATTTATTCGTGAGTGAGAGAGAAAAAGAGACTGAGAGATAATTGGCATGCCAGTAGCCTCTATTCACTGCAAAAGAACTCCAGAACCATGCACCACCATGTGCATCTGGCTTACATGTGTTCTGGGAAATCAAACCTGAATCCTTAAGCTTCACAGGCAAGCACTTTAACCACTAAGCCATCTCTCCAGTCCTTCTCCTTGAGTTCTGATAATCTATCTTTTACATGATCTATTCTGTTGGTGAGGCTTTCTTGAGAGCCTTTTAAAAGAGTTCTATTCTATTCTGTTATTTTTTTCAGCATCTCCATCTGTTAAATTCTAGTTTCATTTTTTGATTTAAATTTCTTTAGTTCTTGGAATTCATTCCTGCCTTTGATTATATCTTAGATGAGTTATTCCATTGTCCACTAAGTTACTTTTTTTTTTGCTTTTTCTCCATTTCCTGTATCCTTTTATTACATTATTTTTTATTCTCTTCAATGTTATTGAGGCATGACTTGAATTCATTTTGTTGATTTTCTTTATTTAGCCATGCTTTAAATTCTTTTGTGAATTGTTTATGTCAATTCTCTTCTGTTTCTTCCAGCCTTTAGTTCATGGCCTCATGAAGTTTGTTGAATTGTTTTTGTTGAATTTTGTTGAGTTGAATTTGTTATTGTAGTTTCATTTTGGGATTCTATAGCTGGTGTTTTCCCTAGGTTTGCAATAAAGACTTCTCTAGGAGACTAGACATTCTTGTTTGAGATCTCTTGGTTTGGCCAACTTACATTATTAATTTTATGTTTGGGGTTTACTTATTTGGAATTACTAATCTTGTTTTGCTTAGAATGTACCAAATAGTAGCTTTTGTGGGACCTCAAATGTGTGTTCTGTTCAAGTTTGATCAGATTGGAGTGGGATGGCTATATATTCACAGATTTGGTTGGGTGCACTTGATTCTGGGCATAGTCTTCCCTGCGTAGGCAGTCTCTTAACAGTTCTGGGTGAGATCTGGGAAGCCTGACCAAGTCAGTGAACAAGCAGTTCCCTATTCTCCCCATGCTATTCATTTCATGCTCCTTGGTGGTGGGTTCGGATGTGGCTGCTGGTGACAGTCACATGGAGGGACCCCACTGGAGTTGTGGTGCCTGCATGTATCACACAATTATGGGGACAGCCTGGGCTCAATGATGGCAGGCACATTTCCAGTTGTGCCTGTACACCAAATATACCAAGTGTGCAAATCATCCAGCTCCCTACATGTGCACCAGCCAAATACATAGAATATGATGGCTCAAGTGCTCTGCTGACAGGAAAATCTCTGCTTATGGACCAGACCACACCTAGAATGGGGATCAGGCAGCTTCCCCAGTTGTGCACTTGCCTGGAGCAGCCAAGAATGAGGGTCAGGCAGATTGGTCACTTGTGCCCAAGCCCCCAACCATGCCACACATGGCAATAAGGTAGATTCTCATGAAATCTTGCCTCCTTTACCTCCAGGTTTCCTTGGCATGGCTTCTATTCCACCGTCTTAACCAGAAGCAACAAGAATGAATTTTAATCTTGAATTCAATAGCTAACCAACTTATGTCTCAAATATGGAGTGATCATGTAGAATGCATTCTCCAACAACAAAATGAGGCACATAAAAATTAACAAAGTTATAACAAGATTATCAACTATTGTCACATGTTGAACTAAACTGAACAGTCAATTTTGAGAGAAAATGAAGCTTGTTCTGAAATTACAAACAATTTAAAAGTCATTGGTTTGGGTAAGTACATATTAAAGAGAAGGAACTGAAACAACAGCAGCCAAAGGAGAAAAGTAGATCATAAGCGTATTTTTAGGCAACATGAACAACAAGCAATAGAAACATATAACAAACAAATATTACAACACACACATACATCAAAATGAATCTGTAAGGAAGTAAAACAAACTTTTAAATAGAAAGTAACAATCCATAAGACCAATTTTAAAATGGACCAGGTAAACCAAAAACTGACTCTTTCAAATGACCAAAAAGATAAACAAACATTTCCAGTCAAACAGGAAGAGACAAAGCAAATAAATTTTTACTGGGACTTACAAATGAGGAAAACAGTTTGTAGAGGTAATTTTAAAATAAAAGAAAGAATGCTTCAAATATAACAGAGTCACAAAAATTAAATATGACCTGAGGGCATGTATATCTATTTGGATAAATCTCAGAACTGTCATTTTGTTTTTTTTATTTTTATTTTTTTTTATTTTTTTTTTTATTTTTTTTTGGTTTTTTGAGGTAGAGTTTCGCTCTAGTCCAGGCTGGCCTGGAATTAGCCTCAGGGTGGCCTCGAACTCCTGGTGATCCTCCTACCTCTGCCTCCCGAGTGCTGGGATTAAAGGCGTGCGCCACCACGCCGGGCTTCAGAACTGTCATTTTGAACAAATTGCATGAGCTTTGAACATTACAAACATTATGACACCACTAGATGTGCCGTTTTAAAATAAATACAATAAACAGTGGATTACTACAAAAACATATACATGTATTTAAAATATGAAAGCATATGTGATTATATTAACACCAAATTAAGGAAAGTGATTGTCTCTGATAGGAGAAGAGAATGAGTTCAAAAATGGCATATCTGGGTAAGTGTGCTTCAAATGAATCTGTCTCTGGTATAACAAAAAATTATAATAAAATTGTCAGTGAATGCCTTAAAGATCACACAACAATTAAAATATAATCATGTTTCTTTTCTTATAAGCTACTGTACTTATAAAACTAGCATGACATAAATGGAAAGTTAAATACATTGTCAGAGTTGAAGTTGTCAAACCTATGCCCCCAATCAAAAGCACTAGAATACTATTTCATGCTAGTAATCTTTGTAACCTGTAAGGAATGGACAACTTACGGGATATTTAAACACTTTTGAGTACATAATATCTACAACAGCATTGGTAACAAAACCATAAATGCATAGCATATAAGCTCATCAAAATAAAAACATATTTACTAATTCAGTTTCATCATCAGTTGCAAAGATTATGGAGTAAAAATTCTTTCTTGAGTGTTTTTATGTTTTCATTATGTAGATCTTTCACATCCTTGGTTAGTGTTATTCCAAGGTATTTTTGTTGATGTTGTTGATGTTGAAAATGGGACAGCCTCACTGGTTTCTTTCTCTGTATGTTTGCCCATTGCATATTGAAAAGCTACTGATTTTTGTGCATTGATTTTGTATCATGCCACTTTGCTGAAGGAATTTATCACCTTTAGAAGTTTTGAGATGGAGACTTTTGGGTCACTTATATATGGGATCATGTCACCTGCAAATAGGGCTAAATTAACTTCCTTTACAGTTTGAATCCCTTTTATTTCTTTCTCCTGTCTTATTGCTTGGGCTAGTACTTGTAATACTATGTTAAAGAGAAGTGGTGCAGGTGGGCACCCTGTCTTGTTCCCAATCTCAGTGGGAACTCCTCAAGTCTTTCCCCACTAAGTATTACTTGGGCTTTAGGAGCTTTATATATAGCCTTTATTGTGTTGAGACATAAACCCTCCATGTCTATTCTTTCCAGTGTTTTGATCATGAAGTGGTATTGTATTTTGTCTAAGGCCTTCTCTGCACCAACTGAGATGATCATGTGGTTCTTATGGTTCAGTTTATTTATGTGGTATATTACGTTAACCAATTTCTATATGTTAAACCGTCCCTGTATCCCTGGGATGAAGCCTATTTGGTCAAGGTAGATAATGCTTTTGATGTGTTGTTGAATTCGGTTTGCAAGGGTTTTGTTCAGGATCTTTGCAACTAAGTTCATTAGGGATATAGGCCTATAGTTTTCTTTACTTATTGCATCTCTGGTTTTGGTATTAGGGTGATACTAGCTTCATAAAAGAAGTTGGGGAGAATTCCCTGCTTTCTGATTATGTGGAATAGTTTGAAAAATATTGGCTTAAGTTCTTCAATGAAAGTTTGGCTGAGAAGCCATCCAGTCCTGTACTTTTCTTTGAGTAGATGATAAAGATGTCTCATTTGGGACTTAGTTCTCAATAGACTCCTATTTTCAGCACTGCATTGAATTTTGGGTATTCTTATTATCTACTGCCATCTCCTAGAAAACAGAAAACAATATTAACAAAGTTGAAAGTTTCAAAGATCTATATTTATGAGGTGAATTCCAAACATAATCATTGAACACCACACTAGAAGGAAAAGTACTGAAGACATTTCTATTAACATCATGTTCAGAGCAAAGTAGCTGCTCTCATGATGGTGACCACATTACTCTGGAGCACTTGAAGAAGGCAACAGATTAGAAAGTAAAATTTAACACTAAGTATTGAGGTGAGCTATAAAACTGTTGTAACTTATAGATTAGATACTGTCAATGTATAGTCCTTGAAAATAATTACAATTTAATCACAAGTTTTTCTAATTCCTTCCACAACACAATCCCAAGGGCTCCAAGCCATGTGATAAAGTACTCAAAGGCAATGGTACCACTTCCTGTAAGTACCAATTTTATATATTACATTCTAATTGCTGTAAAAATAATAGTTGACCAAAGACAATTTTTAAAAAAGAAGGGTTTTCCCTTCTGCATGGTTAGTGGGTATGTAAACTGGTCCAGCTATTGTGAAAATCAGTGTGGAGGTTCCTCAGAGAGCTAAAAATAGATTTACCACATGACCCAGCTATACCACTCCTAGGGATATATCCTAAGGACTCATCTTACTACCTTAGAGATACTTGCACATCCATGCTTATTGCTGCTCTATTCACAATAGCTAGAAAATGGAACCAGCCTAGATGTCCCTCAACTGATGAGTGGATAATGAAAATTTGGTACATTGATGCAATGGAGTTCTATTAGGTGGTAAAGAAAAATGAAATTATGAAGTTTACAGGAAAGTGAGTGGCTCTGGATAGGATTATACCTAGTGGGGTAACATAGGCCCAGAAAGCCAAGTTCTGCATGTTCTCTCTCATATGTGGATCCTAACTACAAATGTTTAGACTTGTATGTGAGTTGGAATAAAACTCAGTAGCAGAGGCAGTAAGCTACAAGAGGCTATAAGGGAGAGAGAAGTGGGGAGGACTTAAGGGCATGTTATTGTATGCATGTAAGTAGATGAACAGATTACTGGGGGTGGAAAGGCCTAAGTAATGTCAGGGGAAGAGATTGCATAAATGTAGAGTGGGGAGACAGTTAGTCACAATCTAAGTGGATATGAATAAGCTGTATGGAAACGACTTGTTTGGACAATGATGCACCCAGAAGCCATAGATTGTTACTAGAAAAATTTCAGTGCCAGGGATGGGATACTTTCCAGTGAGTTGTTGGCCAGGGAGGTCCCTGATGCCCCAAAAACATTACAGGCCATTGCCAAGGCTCCCGGTTTCCCCTCAGGAATAGATAGTAAGACCCTATTGCTGAAGACTACACATGCTTGGACTGTGAGGTCACTGAGAACTCTTTCTGGAGCTGAGTTAAATAGCTCCTCCCTGTAGATCAGCTGACAGAAATCTGGAGAAAGCTATGCTATATACACCTCTATGGGAGAAATCAGCAGTGGAGGTAAATAACAGTGGACACAGCAAGCCTTAAGTTTGGCTAGCCAGGCCAAATGACCCAACAAGTGCAACAGTGGTATTTCTGTTATGAGGGAAACCAACCACTCTCTAATTTGACTGGAGGCCCACTCCACAGCAGAGATATATGCCTGGTAGTGAAAACGTATGACAGGAGAGGTTATGAGCCCTAGGGGTATAACATCTGCTGGTGTCTGGCTAAATGTATAAATTGTGCTCACCAAACTTCCCTATAATCACTTTTCTTAACATTCATACCCATATATTAATGCTATCTCACTTTCAGTTAAAGAAGCTTCTCTTTTCAGATGACAGTGACCACTGGGATGACCCAAAGGCACCATAGTGCTGACAAGAAGTGACAGAGAAGTGTTCAGCACTGAGACATCTCTATCACACCTTCCAGGGTCCACTGCAAAAGATTTGGTGGAAAGAATGTAAGAGTTAAAGGAAGGGTAGGACTGCTTACAATGCAGTCTTCCAAACACAAATTGGCCTCAATATCCAGTACCTCACAGTGCTTAGTACTACCTACATAAGACCCTCAGAATAGGAGGAAAATATGACATCAAAATAAACAGAAACTAATTGAGAGGGTGAGG
This sequence comes from Dipus sagitta, assembly GCA_036346955.1. Taxonomy (NCBI): domain Eukaryota; kingdom Metazoa; phylum Chordata; class Mammalia; order Rodentia; family Dipodidae; genus Dipus; species Dipus sagitta. The sequence goes on from CM070770.1 coordinate 171,385,478, forward strand.
GGATATGATGGATAATGGATTTGTAAAGGGGAAAGTTGGAAATGGGGGGGATTATCAAGGTTTATTGTCAATAATTATGGAAGTTGTCAATTAGAAAAAGAAAAGAGGGGCCAGGCGTGGTGGCACAAGCCTTTAATCCCAGGACTCAGGCAACAGAGGTAGGAGGATGGCTGTGAGTTCAAGGCCACCTTGAGACTACATAGTGAATTCCAGGACAGTGTGAGATAGAGTGAGACCCTACCTCAAAAAACAAAAAAAAGAAAAGAAAAGAGAAGAAGGGTTTTCTTTGTCTCGTGGTCTGAAGGGACACAGCCCATCATAGCATGCTGTCAGGAGCACAAGGTAGCTGACCACATGAATCTACAGTCAGGACGCAGAGAGAGATGAGTGCTGGTGTTCAACTTACCTGCTTCTTTTCCTCTTTTTATTCACTCTGTAACCCCAGCAAATAGGACATTGCCACCTATGTTCAGCAAGGGTCTTCCCTCCCTCAGTTACACCTCTCTGGAAATACCTAAAAGACATACCCAGAGATGTGTCTCACATATAATTCTAAGGAAGTCAAATTGACAGTTAACGTTAACCATCATACCCCACAAGAGATAAATTCTATTTCTCCTCAAACATTGACCAGTGTAGGGTGGTATTTTTTTCTTTTTACTTTATGCAGTATAGAGGATGGTGTGCCATTTCTGAGGTTAGACTTCAAGAAACCTTGCACACTTCTGCTCTAGCTTGTGCATCTCTGCCACAGTCATGTGAATGGGCTTCCTAGTTGGAGCATGAGATACCACAAAGTAGGGAACCCAGTTATATAGGCCAAGGTATGCTGATTATCAAGGAGACCCCCCAAACATGTGAGAGAAAACTAACAAAGTTAAAACCTGGTTCACAGCTCAGCAGACATGCATGAAGTCTCCTCAACCAAAACTATAAGCATTAGTCAACTAAATAATAGAATTAGGTGAGAATTTCAATACTTATAAAAGCTTGCTTAAAGCCAGTGAGTTATTATAATGATGAGTAACCAACAAATCCACTGGTAAAACATGATATTAGTTGACTTATTAGAAAAAAATAGGTAAACTCTTTCAAAAAATTACTAGGTAAAATATTTCAAAAATATAATAAAATACCTAGGGATAAACATAAGAAAGAAGCTAAAAGACCTCTACAATGAAAAGCTTTAAGACAGTGAAGAAAGAAATTGACAAAGACCCTTAGGACAGAAACCTTCCATAATCATGGATTAGCAGTAATAGTATTCTGTATTTTCTTTAATTTACTTGAGAGAAACAATGAGACAAAGGAAGACAGAGATAGAGAGTGTAACAGGTCCTCTTGTCACTGTAAAGGAACTCCAGACACATGCACCACTTTATGCATCTGGCCTTAAGTAGGTAATGGGGAATCACACCTAGGCCATCAGGCTTTGCAAGCAAGCATCTTTAACTGCTGAGCCATCTCTCCAGCCCAGAAATAGTACTCTAAAATTTAATTGATATATTAACAAAAGTATTCTACAGATCTGAGTTTCAACATCCTTAGCCATCATGGAAATGCAACTTAAAGCTACTTTGAGATTTCATCTCATCTCCATCAGAATGGCTATCATCAAGACAACTAATGACAACAAATGAGGTTTGGAAAGAGGGAATTCTTATTCACTTCACTCTTGGTGGGTGTAAAAACTGGCACAACCACTATGGAAATAAGTGTGCAGGTTTTTCAATAAGCTAAAAATTGAATTACTGTATGACTCAGCTATATCACTCACAGGCATATTCCTAAAAGACTCTATACCCTGTGATAGAGGTATTTGCACATCCACACTCATTGTACTCACAATAGCAAGGAAATGAAATAAACGTAGATGCCCATCATCTGATGACTGGATAATGAAGATGTGGTACACATACACAGTGGAATTTTATTCAGATATAAGAAAACTGAAATTATAAATTTTTTAGCAAAATGAATAGAATTGGAAAAAATATGCTAAGTGATGAAAACAAGGTCCAGGAAGACAAAAATTACATGTTATCTCTCATATATGCATTCTAACTCTAAAATTTGTATGTATGTAAATAAGGGGATGAGAGTGAGTATAAGCTATAAATCTAGATGGAATACAGAGAGACAAACAAGGAACAATGATAAAGATGGGGGAGGAATGGATAAAAGGAGTCATGTAATATGAAAACAGAAAGGAGGCTATGGTCGAGGAAAGGCTCAAGGAAGGGAAGGGATACAAAAAAAAAACAAAATTTGCTTGAAAAATAGCATAACAAAATTTAATTTTTGTACGCTAATAAAAAATAAAGCAAATTTTAATAACCAGTAAACAGTGATTAGAAAATGTGCATACCATTAAAAAATAATGTAATTCAATACTTTTCACTTATAAACAGAAGATATAGGCTAGGGAGATGGCTCAGTACAAGCATGAGGACTTCATTTTGGATCCCTGTGCTCACATAAAATGCCAGATGTGATGGCACATGCCTGTAATCTCAGTGATGGAGAGAAAGGCAGAAACAAGGAAACCTCTTGGGTTGATTGGCTAGCTAGTCTAGCCAAATCAGTGTGCTCTAGGTTCAGCAAGAGAATCTGTTTCAAAGAATAAGATGGAGAGAAACTGAGGAAGACCACCAACATTGATGTCTGACTTGAACATATGTTCACATAACCCACATATATGAATACATATATACACATTCACATACACCACAAACTTGTACACGTACAAGAGAGAGAGAGAATATTTTCATATGTTTAGGAAAAAGAAGAACAGTGGGAAAGCTGCCTTTATAGAACTAAACATAAACCTTGCCTCAGTACTAAAGAAGCCTTAGGGGACATTGGCAGGAGAGGAAGTGGCAGTAGTCTAGAATAGTCCTGTCATGGCAACTGCATGAAACAGCAGGTAAGTGACAACATAATGTGGTATGCGGTTTCCCACCACTGTCTGAGTCCCTGCACTACTCTTCAGAGGGTTTTAGAGAAATATGTATCCTGTTTATTCCCTTCCTCCTTCCAAATCTCATGAAAAAATGTCTCTTGTAGAAACCAAAACTACACAAAGGAAAAATTGTGAGGACCAGGGTTCCAGATTGGTAAAAGACATGGGTCAAATCCACCAGCAATCCCACTGTTACTCACATACAGGAGGCCTTCCTGCAGTGGAACATTATCCAGTCTTTAATAAGAGGGCATGTCCACAATTAACAAGTTAAAAGGATAGCCATACATATAAAATAATAGCAAGTCAAAGAACATAATGTACATTATAATATAATTTCTGTTTGGAAATAAAAAGGAAAGGAGAGGAGAGTTTATTGAGGTCAGGGCATGTAACTTAGTGGTAGAGTACTTGTCTAGCATGGAAAAGGCTCTAGATTTCATGCCCAGAACATCAAACAAATGTGTTTGATAAGCATAAGATTCATACAAAACTAACAGTTTATCTGAATCTCAACTGGATGACAAAGAGGAAAAGAAGGGAGCTGCTCTCTACTTTTGTATTTTATATACTCTATATATTTTAAGTCTATTGCAAAACATGCAATAGAGTCTTTAAGATATTATTTAAAACCATATATCATAGAAACTCATGAAATGCTAACAAAATTATCAGAATTTTGGGCTGTGTATGTACATGATTACATATAGTCTCATCTGTCGGATACATAGTGACAGCAAAAATTTATTTTAATGACAGTGATGTTAATCCAAGGAGGCTTTTTTGCTGATCCATCATCTCTGCTTCTTTTCTGTTGAAAGACTTAACTATAGAGAAGCTAGATTGTGTTTTATAATTTTCTTGTGTTAAATAAACAACAGATTCTCTGTCCAATCTTGAAAGTCTAGAGGTGCATATTTTGTAAATGTCAGATCTTCAGATGAAGGAATTTCCCAAAAGCTGAACTCACTGAGGCAGTGGAGGAGAGGAAATGTCCCTAGGGATGACTCATTCTGGTGTTGGAGGTCAAAGAACATATTTTAATATCTCCTTGGCACTGCTAATGATGACTGGTCCTCTTAGTCAATGAATACTCATTCACTGTACACAGAGTGCCAGACAGAGGAAAGGAAGCACAGAAAACAACACGGACAGGCTTCACATGTCTCCTCCCTGCTGAAATGCTTGAGGTTCATTGGAAAAAGCAAACATCAAACCAGCAACAATGGATGCTTTATGCTTATGAATTTCAAAACATAGCAAAGAGGACCTACAGTGGTTTGCTGGTTTTTGAAGCAACAATCAATCTCTTTAGGAAATTAGAGAAAGGCTTAATAATGTCTGCAGAATGTATTGGAGGACCCTGATCATGAGAGAGATAGTTGCCTAGACAGCCCATTCCAGTAGTCATCTAAGCATGAAACCACAGAACATACTATTTATTGAGTGTTAAGGGATAATTTTAAACAGAACCATTGAAAGAAATAAAGCCTACCCTTAATTCCATCAACATTAAGCATTTGCCAAGTGCCAGGAACTGTGATAAGTGTGGTTAACAAACATGGGTGCATTGTTTACACTGATTTATTGCTTATTTCAAGAATATTCCCTAGATACTTATTATCTGACAAAGACTTTTGTATACCCTGAGGACACAGAAGAGTTCTACATTCATGAGCTTAAATTTATATGTACATATATATGAAACTGTATAGATACATCATGTGTGGTTCTATCATTTCCCTCTTCCCTTCCCCCAGGCAACTGAGGGCCCTGGTGTTCACAATGGGATTGTGGGTTATGAGTTGTGAGAGAAGCAGACAGTCATTTTGGGGAAAGGGGCAATACTTCTTGGTATTTCCTCCACCCATTTTGTGGCTTTTACAATCTTTCAACTCCTTCTTCCACACAATTCCCTGAGCCTTGATAGGTGTGTTTTAAGTCTACTTTAGTGTTAAATTCTCAGCAGCTTCTGGATTTCTCCTTTGGTACATTTTTAACATCCCTAGTGTCTATCTCCTTCAACCTGGTGCAGGTTGTCAGGCTCACCATGGAATCAGCACATTTGCTCATCTCACCAATTCCTCTGTAAGCTTACATTCTTAATGGGGTGACAGAAATTAAAGCACACATGACAATGTATACAAGAGCTATGCAGAAAAGGATAGTGTCAAGGTTGCTTGCCATTATAATCTGGGTAATCAGAAAAGAATTCATTGGAAGGTGACATACATGTGAGCTAAGGTTTGGAGGAATCAAGTGAACTAACTGTATAGCTATCTAGTGGACTATATTCTACTAGTACAGAAGACAGTATGGGCAAAGGTTCTAAGGTGACATCATTCTGGGTATGTTAGGGGACTGCAAAGAGTTCAGCATCTAGAATAAAAAACAAGCATAACAATTTTATAATTCACTGTGGTAAGTGATGAGGCTAGAAATTTTTATAAACTTTTTTAAATTTTTTATTTATTTATTAGAGATAAAGAGGAAGAGAGAGAGAGAGAATGAGTGTGACAAGGCCTTCAGCCACTGCAAATGAACTCCAGACATGTGTCGCCTTGTACATCTGGCTTATGTGGGTCCTAGGGAATCAAACCTGGGTCCTTTGGCTTTGCAGGCAAGTGCCTCTTTTTGCTAATTAATTAAATAATTCCAGAAAGCCATGGCAGAATCAAGTACAAGTTTCAATAAGAATATTTGGGTATTTTTTAAGAACTAAAGTATAATGGGATAGAAATGTTACTAAAGCACCCTGTAAATTGTCATACTATGCATCATAAACTGTATAATTAAAATAATAATTTTGAAGTCCCTGGCAGCAAGGTCAATATTAAACACAGCCATTGTCACATAAAAAAAGTTTGACTTAACAACATTGGAATGTGTATGATCAAGGTAAACTTAACCAGTTTCTTCACTGAAACTCACTTCCACTGTGACCTGAATAGTCTCCTTCATACCTTGTTCCTTGCTATTTCTCTGCTCAAGACCTTCTAGAATCTCAAGTGAACCCAGTATGAAGTGACTGGATATCTGGGTCTTGATTATAATCCTCTAACCAATTCTCCATCTCCATCTTGGCCAGCTATACAACTCCAGGAAAGTCCCTTAACCTCTATGATTCCACTCACGCATCTGTTTGCTTTGTTAATACTCCCTAAAAAATAGGAAGATAATCATAATTTTATTATCTGACAACAGGATATGGAGAGATTTAATTTCATGATTCTTTTTTCTTCCTTATTACTTTTTCCTATATGTCATTCCCCATACAAGCAAAGGCAGGAGTAGGAGATCCTGATCCAACACAAGATTCCACCTGTATGTTCTGCCTAAGCCCTGTAGTAACTGGATGACCTGGGTATTCAAGAGAAGATTATTGCTGAAACTGAGGTTCCTTGTGTTCAAATGTTTTGATATTAATTAGGTTACTGTTATGTCTCTATTTCTGAAAGTCATGCTCCCACTGGACCATGACTAGGAAGGTTGAGGGAGTCTAAATTCCAGGTCAGTATCATCCCATGAGGAATTGTCTGTCTTCCTGAGTTCAGATTTCTTAGTCAAAATAATGTCATGAGTCATAGGCCCTGATATCCTCTACACCTGTGACATAGGAGAATAGGCTTTGTAAACTCAGGGCTCAACCACCCTTCATTCAGAGATGGCACAGTAGGAACCTGTTCACACAGGGAAAGACAACACCCATTGTACATGCCAGTTTGTCCTCCCTGGAGTCAAGAGCTTCATCAAATTTCCTTTAATCTTTAACACAAGAGAAACCTAGGGGAAAAATAAGTAGGACGAGTGCATTGCCCAGGGAAGCAGTTGGCATAGTCTGCAGGTTGGCACCTTTGCCAGCTTCTCTTCAACTGAGAAATTGTGGCAATTATTCTTAGCATCAGAGGCACAGGCATTTTTTTTTTTTTATGAATCTCAAAATGTCCATGAAAGAAAAAAAGAAAAGGAACAAGGTCAGAAAGAAACCTCTTTGAGAAAGGAGAGCTCAGAAAAGGGTCAGGAAGGAGCCTTCTACACATGTGTTCATTTTCTCATTCTTTTCTTTGTAGAAGGTGCTCTAGAATCCAGAAATTTATACACTCAAACAGAGGCATTGTATCTCATCCCTGGGAACACATACCTAACCAGAAGCAACTTAGGGAAGAAAGTAATTTATGTTGGCTGACAGTTCCAGAGTGTATAGTTCATCATGGTAAAAAAAAAAAAAAAAAAAAAAAGCCTGGTAGGAGCAGGAAGTCAGTGTCATTGCCACATCAGCCAGGAGGAAGTAGAGAAACAGAGAAAGCAAGTAACACCAAGCTATAATTCTTCAAGGCCTTCTTCTCCTAATGACCCACTTCCTCCAGCAGGGCTCCACCTCTTAAAAGTTCCACAGCCTTCATAAATAGTGCTACTTTGCTGGAGAGCAAGAGAAACACATGAGCCTTCGGGAGCATTACATTCAAACCACCATTGACATGTACAAAGAGACACATACAAGTATCTCTTGCCTTCGAGAGCTGTATAGGTTATCATGAGAAGTAAATCATGCATACTACTAATCATTTCCACAGTAATTCTGTCGAATGCATCAGGAAAGATGATCTCTAAGGAGCAGCATTTGTCCTGAACCATGATACCTAAAACTGAAAATTTATGATTTCTTGCCCTGCCTTATTTTTGCACATAAAATTATCACTTTCAAAAATGGCACTGCAGTCTGAAATGAACAGGTCAGACCCATTTCTAGGCTCCTCCCACCTCTCCTAGTCTGAGTTCCTTGCACAGACAGTGTGTGGGCAGGCGCAGCAGTCGGAAGTGATTAGGCCAGACCCCTGTTTCCCGGCTCCTCCCACCTCCCTCGTTTGGGCTCCCTGCAGTGTTCTGTGTTCTGTGTTCTGGAGGGCACAGCACTAATTAGGCCAGTTCACGGTTCCCTTGTTCCTCCCAGTCCCAGGGTCTTGGTAGGTCCCAGCATACCTTTCTTGGGGAGACTTGGTCCCTGTGTGAGCTGTGGAATCAGGCCTCTTGCTCTTGTATCCTGACTGGCCACTGGGTACCAACATCTCTATTCACCTGAGTTAGAGGGTGAATGGGCCAAAGGACACAAACTTGCTTCCTCCTCAATAAAATAAAGAGTCTTCCTAAAATGGGTAGAAAACAACACAAAAAAGCAAATGAAAATCAGAAAACTGAGAGATCTCCACCAAGGATGCCTAGTGCTACAGTGGAGGCCTCCAATGAAATCATAGACAACTTAATAGAAATTCATTCCCAAAGGGAAAACACAACAACCAACGAGACCCTGATTTAAAAAAATAATCTCTGAAGTACAAGCAAACTATCGAAAGAACCAACAATTGTATCAATGAAATTGAAAAGAATTGTCTCCTAGAGAGTTCAGATTTTGACAGCAGGCTTAAGTTGACTGAAGAAAATGTTAGAACCCTCCAAAGAGATATTAGTAAATTGAAGGTAAGTCAAGAAATGGAAGATCTCAAAAACTGATTAAGATTAACGAAGACTTGATCAAATGCAAGAATGAACTACATCAAGAAAATCAGAACTAAGCTCCCGGGTCTGAGTTCCTTGCATGGTCAGTGTGTGGGTGGGCACAGGCAGTCTGGAATGGGAACTGCACTTAAGGAGATAAATGATCCAGGTACTCCACCCTGGCCCCAGCTGAAACCACAGAAGAATTGGGGAAATGAGCAAGAATGCTGCCTGTCTTAGTTAAGGTGATAGCAGCACAAGGGTGATGGAGAAAGATACTGAGGACACTCAACACCTACCAAACCAGACATCTAGATGCTCCTAAGTGTCCATCACTGAAGGAGACTTAAAATGCTCCTAGCATGACTCAGGGAATTTTGCCAGAAGAAGGGGCAGAAAGATTGCTTGATTGAATCACAAATTGGGACATTTTTTTACAGAGACATTGCCTGTCCCCCATAACTGACTGCTGCCCCAATAATTCATAAACCACAATCCCCATGGAGTTGGCCTGCATCCCCAATGAGGAAGACCTCTTCAGAAAAGGGCCAGGGAGGAGGGAAAGGATGGTACCAACATGTGATGTTAACATACAAAATATGTCCATATCTAATATAAAATAAATTAATTTAAAAAATAAAATAGGGATGAAAATACTCTGTGCTTATAGCAATATTGTAAGAAAATTTTATCAAATGCTTTGACTTGTGCTGGCACACAAGAGTGATATAAGCCATTATCATGTCATTCAAAGCTTCTATAATACCAGCCCCCAAATAAACCAGACACATTAAAAAAAGGGGGGCTGGACAGATGGCTTAGTAGTTAAGTGCTTGCCTGTGAAGCCTAAGGACCCCAGTTCGAGGCTCCATTCCCCAGGACCCACGTTAGCCAGATGCACAAGAGGGCACACGGGTCTGGAGTTCCTTTGCAGTGGCTGGAGGCCCTGGCGCGCCCATTCTCTCTCTATCTGCCTCTTTCTCCTCTCTCTGTCTCTCTCTGTTCTCTCTCTCTCTCTCTCTCTCTCTCTCTCTCTCTGTCGCTCTCAAATAAATAAATAAAAAGAAACAATAAAAACAAGAAACTCAGAACTAGGAGGCCGCGGCTGAAGCAGCTCGTGCTCGTTCGCTGCCCAGCCCGCGGCGCCTTCCCCGCCACTGCGGCTCCCCAAGGGCCCTCTGAGCCCGCCTGCCATGGCGGAAGCGGGTGAGGAGCGGCGCATGGAGACGACGGCGCCACCGAGGGGGACTCAAGCAGAAGGACGCCGAGGGCGACCAGACCAACGCCGGCAAGAACGAGGAGGACGCGGGGAAAGAGCCGGGATACCAGCAAAAAAGACTTACAGGATTGTTTTACTGAATGTGGAGAGGTATTGATTGTACCGTAAAGATGGATCCCAACACTGGCCGGTCCAGAGGGTGAGCGCTTATCCTCTTCAGAGACTCTGCCAGCGCCGAGAAGGTCCTGATCAGCGGCAGCGCAGGCTGCGTGGCCCAGCCTTGGCCCTAAAAGCCATGGCTGTGACGCGCCCTGTGAGGACAGGCTCTGTGCGAGGCCTGAATCCCGCCGCCACTGAGGAAGAGACCAGAGAGGACTTTGGCGAGACTGAGGCCGTTGGGCTTCCAATGGATCCCAGGCTGAACAAAAGGCGGGGCTTTGTTTTTATTACTTTTAAAGAAGACCCTGTGAAGAAGGTTCTGGAGAAAATATTCTATACTGTCAGTGGAAGCAAGTGTGAAATCTAGGCTGCCCGGCCCGAAGAGGTCTATGAGCACCCGCAGAATGGCTCTGGGGGTCGTGGAGACCCAGGCAGGGGTGCAGGTGGAGGCCACAGCCAGGGCTGGGACCAGGGCTTCGGCCACCAGCAGGGCTACGGGCCCAGCGACCGCGGCTACCACTGCTCGCCCTGTGGCAGGTACAGCTACGCCCGGCTACAGACTACAGTCAGGGTAGTACAAGTTGCAGCAAGAACCATCAGAACAACTACAAGCCATACTTGAGGCAGCAGCAGGAGCGGCCAACGGAGGACCGTCCACGCTTCGTTTGGGTACGGAGTGAACACAATTATGTACCAAATTTAACTTGGCAGACTTTCTATGGCTTGTCCCATGTGCATCTTATTTAAAAATTCCCCCCTGGAAATCACTCTCCTGGTTACTGCTTCAGAGCTCTAGTTGTTTTAGGCAGCGTGTGGTGTCTCAGAGGCCAGAGTGGCATTAGGGGCTGATTTTATTACCAGGTTACCCAGGGATGGTTTAGCATATGGAAATCAGTCAAAGTAATATACCACATAAATAAAGTGAACCATAAGAAACACATGATCTTCTAAATTGATGCAGAGAAGGCCTTTAACAAAACACTGGAAAGAATAGGCATGGAGTGTTTATATCTCAGTACAATAAAGGTTATATATAAAGTTCCTAAAGCCCAAATAATACTTAATGGGGAAAAACTCAAGGAGTTCCCACTGAGATCAGAAACAAGGCAGAGGTGCCCACTGTCACCTCTATTCTTCAACATAGTACTAGAAGCACTAACCCAAGTAATAAGACAGGAGAAAGAAATAAAATGGATTAAAATTGGAAAGAAAATAGTCAATTTAGCCCTATTTGCAGATGACATGATCCTATATATGAGTGGCTTGAAAGTCTCCATCTCAAAACTTCCAAAGGAGATAAATTCCTTAAGCAAAGTGGCAGGATACAAAATCAAAGCACAAAAATCAGTAGCTTTTCTATATGCAATGGACAAATATACAAAGAAAGAAATCAGTGAGGCTGTCCCATTTTCAATGACAACAAAAAAATTAAATACCTTGAAATAACACTAACCAACGATGTGAAAAGACCTATATAATGAAAACATAAAAGCACTCGAGAAAGAAATAGAGGAGGACTTGAGAAAATGGAAAGACCTCCCATGCTCCTGGATAGGTAGAATTAATAGTGTGAAAATGGAAATTCTACAAAAAGCAATATACAAAATCAACACAATTCCAATTAATATACCAGCATCATTCTTCACAGAGATTTTTAAAAAAGATTTCAAAATTTATATGGAATGCCAGAAGGCATCAGATATCCAAATATATCCTCAGCAAAAAAAAAAAAAGACTCTGTATCACCATACCTGATCTAAAGCTATATTACAAAGCCATAAATACTACAAAGCCATAGTGACAAAAACAGCATGGTACTGGAATAAAAACAGAAACATTGACCAGTGGAATGGAATTGAAGACCCAGACCTTGGGATAAGTAACTACAGATACCTGATCTTTGACGAAGATGTCAATAATGTAGACTGGAGAAAAGACAGCATCTTCAGCAAATGGTGTTGGACAAATTGGATGAACATATGTAGAAAAATGAAATTAGATCCATTCACTTTGCCATACACAAAAATCAAGTCCAAATGGATTAAAGACCTCAGTATAAGACCTGAAACTTTTCAAATACTGGAAGAAAAAATAGGAGGCACTCTCCATTACATAGGACTGGGAAAAGACCTCCTGAACAAAACCCAAGTAGCCAAGGAAATTAAACAAGCACTCAAACAATTGGATCTCATGAAGCTAAAAAGCTTTTGAACAGAAAAATATACCATAAACAGAGCCAATAGATTACCCACTGAATGGGAGAAAATCCTTGCCACCTATGCCACTGACAGAAGCCTAATATCTAGAATGTACAAAGAACTCAAAAAACTAAAAAACAAAAAAATCAAACAACCCATTCCAAAAATGAGGCAGAGAAGTAAATAGGGAGTTCTCAAAGGAAGAATTACAAATGGCTAAAACACATGTAAGAAAATGTTCAGCATTCCTAACCATTAGGGAAATGCCAATTAAAATAACTATGAGATTTCACCTTACCCCAGTAAGGATAGCAAACATTAAAAAAAAATCAAATGAAAACAAATGTTTGCAAGGCTGTGGAGAAATAGGAACCCTCATTCACTGTTAGTGAGAATGTAAACTGGTACAACCACTGTGGAAATCAATATGAAGACTCCTGAAAAGGATGAAAATAGAGTTACCAACAGACCCTGTTATTCCCTTACTGGCCATTTACCCTAAAAGCTCCACATCTCAGTTCAGAGATATTTGCTCAACCATGTTTATAGCTGCTCAATTCATAGTAGCTAAAAACTGGAATCAACCCAGGTGCCCATCATTGGACGAATGGATAACCAAGATGTGGTATATCTACACAATGAAATTCTACTCAACAGTAAGAAAAAAATAACACATTGAAATTTGTAGAAAAAAAATGGTCAAACTTGGAGCAGATCATTTTAAATGAACTCACACAGTCACAGAAAGAAAATAGTCACATGGTCTCACTCATCTGCAGTTCCTAACCTGGATCAGTCCAAGTTGCTGACATACCTGAATAGCATCTTGAGGCTTGGACAATAGGGAGGGAAGGGCTTTGGGGAAGGGAAAAGGTGGGGGTACACAAAACTGAATATAAATTGAACTGATACCATAGAATTCTATAGCCTGGAAGTCAGACTAAAAGGAGGAACCCTTAAGAGGACCCTTAGGGGGATCACCTGAATTGAAGGGCCTTGTAGAGGGTGAGATGAAACCTAACCTCAAATTTCTTCTGTTTCTTTTTCTTCTCTGGCTTTTTCTTTTTCTTCTTTTCCCTTGGCACTGGCCTATAATTCTCTGTATCAGGATGTGGTCTACATCCAAAATGACCTGTTGATCAGAGAGACCTACCAGATCTCCCAAAACAAATAAGACAGATTTCTTTTGGAGCACCTGATTGCCCATCATAGGTTAATGGTAAGACCCTACTGCTGAAGAAACCATACGATGTCACCACAGACCATGGAGAGACCTGGTTGGAATCTGGAGGAAAGCCAGTCCCCAGACAATTAACCCATCTAGTGCTAGAAGGCACTACATGCACTACAGGGGGAAAGTGACCAACATCTGTCCAAGCAACTCAAAGTCTAAGCAACTCAGAAGCAAACAACCTAACATGATGCTCACACAAGTGCAATAGTGGCACACAGCCATGGTAGGTAACCAAATGCTCTTGGATTGGCTAATAAATCTGCTCAGTGGAAAGGAAACCATATCTGGAACTGGAAACAAGTCATAATCATATCCAGATAATGATTCTGCTTTTCATTGTCAAGCTTCCACTAACCTTAGACTATAAGAGGGTCTATACCATTTTAATTCTCTCTAAATTAATAATGGTTATCCCATTTACCTGGTAGTGACTTCATTCTCCATTGGAGAATCTGCTACTCTTTTTCAGATGGGAACTGGACCTGAGGAGATAAATGATCCAGTGCACTCCACCCTGGCCCCTGGTGAAACCAGAGGAATTGGGGAAATGAACAAGAGTGCTGTTTTCTTAGTGTATCTGATATCAGCACTAGGGTGATGGGGATAGATACTGAGGACACTCAATACATACCAAACCAGTGGTCCAGAGGCTCCTAAATGCATGCAGCATGGCTCAGGGAATTTTGTGGAAGAGGGGTAGAAGATTGTTAGAGCCACAAGTTGGGACATTTTGCACAGAGACGTTGCCTCTCCCCATAACTGACTGCTGCCCCACAATGCATGACCCACAGTCCCCATGCAGATGACCTGCATCCCCAATGAGGAAGGCCTCTTCTGAAAAGGAAGCAAGGAGGAGGGAAAGGATAGTATCAACATGTGTTGTTTACACACAAAATATGTCCATATCTAATAAAAGTAACGTTGCTTTAAAAAGTGAAAAAAATGGGCTGGAGAGATGGCTTAGTGGTTAAGCGCTTGCCTGTGAAGGCTGAGGACCCTGGTTGGAAGCTTGATTTCCCAGGACCCATTTTAGCCAGATGCACAAGGGGTCGCACACATCTGGAGTTCATTTGTAGTGGCTGGAAGCCCTGGTGTGCCCATGCTCTCTCTCTCCCTCTCTGTCACTATCAAATAAATAGATAAAAATTAACAAATTTTAAAAAGTAAAAAAAATTAAAAAATTATTTGATCTAAAAAAGTTTTCTATTTTCTAATTTTCTTATGTATTTATTACCCATCTCCCTCAGTATTATATTGACTTGGACCAAAGCTGCTCCTTTATTTTCTCCACCCTATGCTTTCTCCTAAAAAAAAAAAAAAAAAAAATGTAAAACAAAAAAAGAATGTGAAAGTGACATACTCTTATACTCACCAAGTACCTTCGACCGTTGAGAACAATGTAGCATAAATTTTATCATCAGAAGACTTTTGTGGAAAACAAGGATTATGTGACATCTCTTATTCTATTGAATCAGAGACATGGACATGGGGGCAGAGAGATTGTAGGTTAACCAGCATCATTTGTCTGGCACCCACTAACCTTACAGAGATGTCATGAGAATCTCATCTGGGGCTGTAGAAATGGCTTAGTGGTTAAGGTGTTTGCCTGCAAAGCCAAACATCCAGGTTCAATTCCCTGACCCATGTAAACCAGATGCATAAGGTGACACAAGCATCTGGAGTTGTTTGTAATGGCTGAAGGCCTGGGAATGCCCCTTCCTTCCTTCCTTCTTTCCTTTCTTTCTTTCTTCTTTCTTCTCTCTCTCCCCCCCCCCCTCTCTCTCTCCCTCTCCTTCTCCCTCTCCCTCTCTCTTGCAAATAAATAAGTAAAAATAAAATATTTTTTAAAAAAGAATCTCACTTGGCATACAGAAAGTAGAGAAAATATTTTTTCTTTTTATTTTCTTTTTCTTATATTCTTAGAAGTAAGGTATTAATTGCCATCTTAGTACCACCAGCTACACTGTATACAGTATTCTGCTTCCCATACCTTTTCTGCTCCTTATACTATGAAATGATGTAGTCACCCTTTCACATAGTGACCTAGCTTTTAGAAAGACCCAAGAGATTTTTCCTTAATTACCATAGTGTGGCATAGACAGCTTCACTAATGCAAGGCTCCCTCTCATGACTGATTCTGAAACAATTTTAATAGCCTGTATTCAACACCCACATCCTTAGTACAGTTGTAATACCCTGACAACATATAACAATATAAGAGGGGTGCTCTATGTGTCACTACATAAAACACATTAAAACAAAGATTTCAAAGGGATGAAAGGTGACTCTTCTCAAAGTTCTTAGAATGTTTTTACTTAGTATGACTGTTTCTTACTTATAACCAGTGAAAAACCTGACATGCCACAGCACAATAGCATATTATACAGCTACAAAGAGCGAGTCATGGTTAGGAAAGAGGGAGTGAGTCATGGTTAGGAGCTTTCCCAATGAGTCCCTCGTTTTCTTTTCTCACAATGTAAATCAAAAGGTTCTAGACAGCAACAGCATGAGTAAACCACTCAACCACCAGAACCACATCACTGTGGTCAGTTGATTTAGCATTGTTGACCAGGAGGTCACCAGGAGGTAGAGATCAGCACATTCCTTGAGTAACTAAAGCCAAACTCTTGAGTGTCTAGGATATGTTTATTCAGAACAAGCCAGGATTACAGTTAGGCTGTGGAAAGATGAGAACTCACATAGGACTTTCTGTCCATCATATAATCATTCTCTCTCTGTCTGTCTTCATTCTATCCTACCCCCTTAGCCTTGAAGAATATAGGGACCCTCAGCATTCAAATTCAGATACTTCCAGTTTAGTCACATATATTCCTCTTAACACTCAATACACTTCCATATGCCACAGAAATGATTATAAATGGCTTAATTTTATTTCAGCGACACTTGGAGTACAATCCATTTGTGATTTGGATCATTGTCATATATCACAATGGCTATGTAGGATTACTTCATCACAGACAAGATTGGGAATGAGATTCCTATGTTCAGAGTGACTGATACCACTTGCACAAGACCTGAATAATAGGAGGGAAAAAAATGATGATATCAAAATAGAATAAAAGCTAGGCATGATGGCACATGCCTTTAATCCCAGCACTTGGGAGGCATAAGTAGGGGATCACTGTGAGTTTGAGGCCAGCCTGGAGTTACAGAGTGAGTTCCATACCAGCTTGTGCTAGAGTGAGACCCTACCTTGAAAAAAAAATAGAAGAAACACTAGTGGAAAAGAAGAGATTCAATGGAGGCAGGATTTGGGAGGGGAATAAGGAAGGGTACTCATGGTATATTGTTTATATTTATGGAAGTTGTCAATAAAAAAGTTTAGGGCTGGAGAGATGGGTTAGTGGTTAAGGTGCTTGCCTGCAAAGCCTAAAGATCCAGGTTTAATTCTCCAGGTCCCACAAAAGCCAGATGTGCATGTGTCTGATTTGTCTGGAGTTCGTTTGCAGTGGCTAGAAGCGCTGGCACTCCCATTCTCTCTCCCTCCCCTCCTCTCTCTCATAAATAAAAATAAATTTAAAAAATAAAAAAGTTTTTTAAAAAATGTAAAGTATGGGCTGCCATGGGAAGCTATCTCAAGTTTAATGTATCCAAAAGAAAATTCATGATTTTACTTTTCAAAAGGTGTTCTGTTCTTGGGCTGGAGAGATGGCTTAGCGGTTAAGCGCTTGCCTGTGAAGCCTAAGGACCCCTGTTCGAGGCTCGACTCCCCAGGACCCACGTTAGCCAGATGCACAAGGGGGCGCACGCGTCTGGAGTTCGTTTGAAGAGGCTGGAGGCCCTGGCGCGCCCATTCTCTCTCCTTCTCTCTATCTGCCTCTTTCTCTCTCTGTCTGTCACTGTCAAATAAATAAATAAAAATAACAACAACAACACAAAAAAAGGTGTTCTGTTCTAAATCCTTGGAGTCACTCTGGACTTCTCTTTTCCCTTCTATATTCTACATTCAAACTCTGGTCATTTGTTGATAATAAAGTATCCATAAGCTTACTAGATTAAAATATCAATAACTGTTTACCAATGCTCATGGATTCTCTGATTCAGGAATTCAAATAAGACACAGCAGGGCCTCAGCTAGACTGCCAAAGGCCAGGTATGGAATTTGTTGCAGGCTCATCCACTCATATGTCTAGAACTGGTGCTGACTAAGGACCTAGCAGGACTGTTGTCCATAACAACCCGTACACGGCCTCTCTCTGTACTTTAAGATTTCTCACAAAATGCTGGCTGAGTTCTGTGGACAAGCACCCTAAGCAGAAGTGAGTGCCAGACAAAAGCCGCCCTGCCTTCCATGTCTGGCATCAGCTGTCACAGAGCACTTCCTCCACATGCTATCAACTGAAGTAGATACCAAGGTCTTCACAGTTTTGAGAGGCATATAACAGTATCCTATGACAACATAGGGTGGGAATTCATCATTTGGTGTATTATCTTTAAAAATCCAACTTGTTGGTGGGGGGGGGGGGGTTCAGTTGCTGCACAAGCATGAGGACTTAAGTTTGAATTACTCGGAATCCACATAAATGCTCAGCCTGTGTCGTGACTCACCCATAATCACAGTGCTCAGAAGGGACAGACAGAATCCATCGACTAGTTAAGAATGGTAAGCTTTAGGTCCACTGAGAAAGCCAGTTGCAATAAGTAAGGTAGTGAGTGCTCAAGGAAGACCACCAGTGTCAATCTCTGTTCTCCACATGTATGTGCACACAAGTGTACGCGTACTCCCACACATGCACAATCAAAGTTAGCTTCACTATTCATCTGTAATTATTGTTGATTCTAACTCCAAACAGTATTTTGAACCTGACCTCCATTATGACCATCCTAGTCCAGGGAGATAATGTTCAAACAAGTCTCTGCTTCCACATCGCCTTCCTTCTGACAGTTCTTTACACAAAAGCCCAAAATGTCTTTCCTCTGTACCACCTCTTTCCTCTCCTTCAGAATAAAACCAAACTCCTAGTCCAGGGAGATAATGTTCAAACTAGTCTCTGCTTCCACATCACCTTCCTCCTGACAGTTCTTTACACAAAAGCGCAAAATGTCTTTCCTCTGTACCACCTCTTTCCTCTCCTTCAGAATAAAACCAAACTCCAAGAGCCCCTCATGAACAGGCCTTGTGGCATAACTGCCTGTTATGGGTCTGGGTCAGGGATTAAGAGTAACTAAAGATTTCTCAATTCCTCCTAGTTATCGCCAATGTAATGGTTGATTTTTTTTTCAATCTGGGTCTCTGTTTTACCATACAGAACATCCTGAATGTGAATCTGCTTTTATTTTGTTGCCATATACCAAAGGCTTCAAGGAGCAGCTAATACTTAGACATCTAGATATTTATCCAAGCCCCTAACATGGCCATTTCTGGAGATATGTGTCTTGATTCCAGATAAGAGGAGCTCATCCACCAGTACATGTGCCAGCACATCCCCAAGGAATAGCTCCTCATTTTGTCATTCATCTAAAAGTACCTTAATAGTCCTATCACTATCACGTGTGACAACACATTGTTCTCCGAATGCCTGATCTGGTAGATACAGCTTCTGACACTTATAATTTTTGATAGTAACAAATGCCTGGTGCAATTATCAAAAAAATTCAAGTATATTTAATATACTTAAGTTGGGTTTATTATAATATTAGAGATTACCTCATAGAATTTACTAACTCAAGAACACATCCATAGTCAGGAAACAGTATTCCTAAATGACCACAAGGAAACCATGGCATGTTTCTTCTCCATCTCTCATCTATGCACCTTAGATTTGTATTTCCTGAGCCTAAAGAATTTCTCCTTTTCCCATTCACCCCACAAGGCAAAACATGGCCAGCCACACTCCCAATCATGTACAATACAGTCTATCACCTTAGAAGGATGAGTGCTTCATAGTTTTAAATCTCATAAAAGCCCAGTATGACTCAGATGTCTTTCTCTGTTCAAGTGGCCAAAAAAGCAGGACACCTTAGCTACTGAGTATCTATTTCTGTCTTCTTGACTGGTAAGCATTGTTCAAAAGCTCTATTGTGGGACTATCTTTTCAAAGATGTGTAATGTAGCAAGGACCTTGACTTTTTATTAAATATTTTGTTTATTTATTCATTTAAGAGAGAGAGAAACAGGCAGATAGAGACAAAATGGGCATACCAGGGTCTCTACCCATGCAGACAAACTCCGAGAATCAAACCTGGGTCTTTAGGCTTCACAAGCAAACACCTTAAAAGCGAAGTCATCTTTCCAGCCCAAGGACCTGGACTCTTAATGTAACTATACAATAGTTGTGATTTGGATCTGATTCCTATAGGTGCAATCTTCTCTTAAAGATCTCCCTGTGAGGAATATCTAAGCCCAAGTAAGCCTGAGCCATCATGTTTATATCATATGACTCAGAATTCACCTACATATATAGTAGATAATCCAAACAACTGTGTGACTGAGCAGTTGACTTGTGTTATTACTCTGACCATTTTTAATCAAGAAAACCAGATATTACACCTAATTTGTGGTAAAACTTGAACTGATTCTCTACATGAATATGAGGGCTGGTAGCCATATCTAGACTCTATAAATGGAACATGTTAGTCCCAATAAGATCTGAAAAGAACCAGAGTAAAGCAGAGATGAGTCAGACCACAACACTCCTGAGACATGAGAATGAAGCTTGGGGCCCAAGCAGCCCTTGGAGTGCAGTTCTCATGGCGTCTAATTCCAATTCAGCTTCCTTACCTTTGAAATTGCCTACTTAGGCTTAAAACTAAAATCTCTCATTTATGTTGAGGTAGATTTCTATCTACTACAACAAACAAACCATGACTAAGAGATCCTGAGAGGTTTCAGATGGCCGTGACTCCTGGAGAGTGGGTCAGTCATTTGGCTACAGCCCCGAGAAAAGCATCAGCTGCTCCATCTACCTGATCATGTCTGTTTCTTTGACCTCCATAAAATGAAGTAGTCCTCAAAGACCCCCAAAAACATCTTCAGCCTTTTAGTCATCATTGTTATTGTGTGGCTTGTTTGTTCATTTTTGCTGTGATGAAGACTAAATCCAGAGCTTTATATATGCAAGGTAAGCACTCTGCCTCTGAGCAACATCCCCAGCCCCAGTTTTGCATTTCATCAGGAAAGCACTTGCCACAGGGCAGCTACCAGGCATTGAATCAATGGCACACAGTTCCTTCTGAACAGAGCGGGCTATGTACACCTGTCTGGCAACTCGTCAAGTGAGATTTGCAAGGCTGACATGTAGCATTCAGCAGATGGCACTCCAGACATTCCACAGTTCTCCCCCTTCTTCCCTCTCTTTGCCTCTCTCCTTTCTTCATGACCCTGCTTGTTGCTTGTTTGTTTTCCTTCTTTTCTTGCTTGCTTTTTATCAACTTTTATTTTTGTTATTAAGGATAGGGATCTGATGATGGCCTAAAGCAATGAAGCAACTAACCTTTGTGGAGTTTACAGTCCACTGGGGAAGTAGACAGTAAGTAAATATTAAAGAATCACTAAATGTAAAGGTACATTTGTGTTTAAAATCTAAGGCTGGGGGTTGGAGAGATGGCTTAGCAGTTAAGGCATTTGCCTGCAAAGCCAAAGGATCCCAGTTTGATTACCCAGGACCCATGTAAGCCAGATGCACAAGGTGGTGCATGTATTTACAGTTTGTTTACAGTGATTGGAGGCCCTGGTGTGCCCATTCTCTCTCCTCTCTCTCTCTCTCAAAGCAAGTAACTAAAAGTAGATACATGATGCTCTGAGAATGAAAAAAAGCAGTTTATATGACCCCATTATGGAAGTCCTGGAAGAATGCATGGACGTGAGCTGAGAACAAATGGGAACCCAGGTAAGAACATGCACGGGAGCAGAGTACAGGGTAGCTGACCTGAGCAGGCCTTGGATTAGAATTCATCAAATTATGTATTTGAGTTAACTGGAAGGATCCACTCAGGCAAATCTTAGCTAAGGAATTATATAGGTCTTACATGTTCAGAGTTTTGCCTTCATTCTAAGGACAAATGAAGCCATATACCCCAAGACCTGAGATTGACACAGATTTTTAGGGAATATGCCCCATTGTTCCAAAATAAAGTTCAAACTTTCCTGTCCATTAGCATCAGTCTTTGTTTACTAGACTATTCTAAAACTGTAAATTGTGAGCTATAAGTCTATCATAGGGCTATGCTATTTAAGGGAGAGAAGGAACGAGAAACATTTCAAAGGGTTTTCCTTGTCTGCAAAATGTCTTTTCTTACAATGTTGTTACATTTTTTAAGTAATACTTTGTTATATAAAATACAATACATGTTTAGGCTGCACAAGTAAAGCATCCATACTAAAGCAGAGCTAGTAGGTGTATAATTTTTTTCTTAGTATTATAAGATCTCGCTAACCAAGAAATCCAATCTAAATTAGGGGAAAACTGAATTATACAGTATCTACTTTATCATGTAAACATCAGCTCATGATTTCAACCAACTGCTAATAAAGTGGTTTTGGAGAGACTTCCTATTCTACATTAATGAATAAAAGCAGTAAATAAATCCTTCAACATAGTGTCCCATCATCATATGCACCAGGCTTTGTTGCTCTATATAGAGATGAATGATGGGGTTGTATCTTTTATTTCTTTAAATTTCTAGGTTCTATCAACCATAGCCAGACATCAAAGATTCAAAGGAAAAGGCAAATGTTGGCATTTCATATGTTAAGACCACAGCAAATACTAATGAATTTATCTACTGAAATAAAAGGAGGATTTGCCGTAACAACATACTCTTGTGTCTCCTTGTGTCTATGTTCATGTCTGTCAACTCACAACATCTCTGGATGTCATTTGCCCCATTCCACAGTTGAGAAACAACTGAACTACAAAACCTTGTGCAGTTTTTCCATGATTTCATAGAACGGAGGCAGCATTTAGACTCTGGTCTGTCTGATCTTCTTGTCAATATTATAGCCAGAAGGCCCAGATTTCAGATAGACTCTTGTATCTTTCATGACAAGCACAATGCCTAGAATAACATAAAGACACAATATCCACCCAGGTATGAGTTTGCTACGGCCACATTATAAAGTACCAACATCTGGGTGGCTTGAACGACTTATTGTCTCATGGTTCTGGAGGAAAGGAAGATGAAAGAAAGTTGTCTTCAGAACAGCTCCTTCTGCACCCATGAGAGGACAATCGAACTGTCCAACCCAGTGCTTGGTTTTCCTCCTCCTATTATCTGCATGTCTCTACATTCCCACTTTTACAATGACACCAGTTATATTGGATTAAAGTCAAAACTAATGGCCTTACTTTCAATTACTTTACTCGCCTTTTGAATGGGTTTTATTAAAAATCAAAAACAGCAAGAAGCTGAGTGTCGTGTCACACTCCTTTAATCCCAGCATTTTGGAGGCAAAGGTAGGAGGATTTCTGTGAATTCGAGGCCAGCCTGAGACAACATAGTGAATTCCAGGTCAGCCTGGACTAGAGTAAGACTCTACCTTGAAAACAAAACAAACTAAAAAGTAGCAGTGTTTTTGACAGAAACACAATAGTTGAATACATCTTCAATAAATTTACTGACCACACACATATCCACAATGTATCCTGCTCAGAAACCCCTTCCACCACCCCCCACTGCCCCACTCCACTTCCCCTGAGCCCCTCTTCTTTCCAGATAGTCCCTCTTCTATTTTTGATGCCATCATTTTTGTGATCTCCACTATCCATGACAACATGTTATGTGGACCCAATATTATGTGGGTTTTAAGCAAGTAATGACAGGTGCTGTGAGGTCATGAATGCACTGACCCTTGTGACTGGAAGACAGCTTTCCAAATCACTCCTACCCATACTTTATCCCTTACATTCTTTCTGCCACCTCTTTTGCAATAACCCCTGAGCCTCGGAGGGTATGGTAGAAATGTCTCAGCTGATGCTGAACATGCAACTGTCATCCACTTTGTCTCTGCACTTCAACAAGTTTTGAGTCTTCCAAATAGCCTCCATCATCTGAAGAGAGCTTCTCTAACCAAAAGCAAAAGCAGCATTAATATGTAAGCATAAACCTATATCTTTAGAGGACAGTTTGGTGGACAATATAATATAACCATTTAGCCAAACAACAGTAGTGGTTTCCCCCCCCCTAGAACTCCCTAGCCATAGGCTTTTGTCTAGGTTTCCAGTATCAAGCAATAATTTCCTCCCTGGAATAATACTCAAATCCAATCAGAGACCAGTTGATTACCCCCAGAGCAGTCATGTCACTATTGCACTAGTGGGCACATCTTGCCTGGATGGCCAGTTGTGTAGCTTGCAGGGTCCTCTGCTAGCTAACTAAGACTGTTGTCTTTTCTCCCCCAGCAGACTGCTTAGCACTTTCCAGCACTGTGACAGCAAGCCATCAGGGAAGAAGTTTCCAACTCAGTTGTAATTTGATTTTTCAGTGTCCTGCAATCAAAACATATGGTGTCTTCAGCAATAGGGTCATATTGTTTAATTCTGGTGGGTAACTGAGAGCTTATTCTAAATTGATTGCCTCTGTAAAGATTCTGTCTCTAAATAAAGTCATGTTCTGAGGTACTAGAAGTTAGAAAACAAACTTTGAAGGGGTCACAATTCAGCCAAAAACACTGGAATTATACTTCTCCTGAATTTGTGAACACAGCATATTCTTTTGTTGCAAAAGTTGGACTTTCCTAGAATCAGACCCTGAGATGAAGGTTTGAGAGCAAATAATTCACTGGGGAGGTGAATTCAGGACATGCAGGTAGGTAGGCCAGGACAGGTCTGTGCATGAGCAGGTTCCTTGTGTTGTAAACCAAGGCTCTGACCCCGCAGGCACTCTGGGAAGCAGCCTGGAGCACACCTCAGAATTGTCTAATCCTCTAAATAGAATCTGGGAATTTACCCGCACGTTGTGACTCTCCTTGTTGAAAGCTGCTCCAAAGGCCTTGACTCCATCCTGCCAAGCTAGCAAAGAGAGAAGAGCCTCAGAAATAGAGGGACCAATATTTATAGCAATAATCCCCGTGGGAGTTATGTGCTGAGGCTGCTCAATGATAAGAGGGTATCGAGAGGGCTATACAGCATTTCTATGTCCAGGTGTGGGTCACACCAAGCATGACCTCATAGTACATGGACACAGGGAGCATCTGACATGACAAATTCTTTCTTATTCTCAAGGAAAGATGGCAGAGCACTGCAGCAAAGAGAAACTCTCCTAGGTCATAGTCACATAGGCAAGAAAGCCACATTTCCTTGGCTATGTATTCAGCCATGCCAGTCATGGTTACAAAGACACAGCAGGGTTGGAAAGTGACAATAATGCCCAATCCTTTCCAGCTCTCAGCTTCATCACAGATAAAACCATCCATAGCATTGATTCTGACTATAAGCCAAAACACTCCACTTGAACTAGTGAATAATGCACTTTGAAGAGGACCTGTGTCTCCATGTCTCCAGGCCACTCACTGGGCTGAGAGGGAAGCAGCCGAATGTTCAATTAACACCAAGTTTCAATCCAAACCTACTTCCCTCTTCTGTTCCTCCCTTTTCTTCTCTCAATTACTAGTTTAAATACTTCCTAACAGTTCCTGCTTCTTCCTCACCTCTTAAGACTTGCTTAAGTGACTTCCCCATACTCTATTATTATCAGCAATTAATATTTATTGGCATAAAATGATGAAAGGTTGTACAAGGGCAGACTAGTTCCATCCATCAAATCCTAATTCTTCCTCTATCCTCTCTGCCCTTTCCATATGCTGAATCATATTCTAGTGATATACTGACACTATTAATAATCCCCTATATTTATATAGCTTAGGAAATCAGACAGCCAAGGTTAGAAAAGTTTTGCAAAGTCATCTGCTCCAAAACCTGTGCTACAGGTTATGTGTTCTATTCTATCAAACCCAGAAGTTACAAACTGATACATCTTAAAAATCCTGATATCATATATGCTTTGCTGGACCCACTTGTAATTTTAAAAATCAAATTTCCTATTTTTAAAATTTCTATCTCTAAAATTTTGAAAGAAAGCCTTCTTTGAAGCACACAACAGCACTTGGTCGGAAGCAATCACTCTAGAACAGTGCTCTCCTGTGGATGATTCCCCAACCTCCCACTGGATTATCTGCAGTCCACATCACTCAAGAACTGGATTCCTGATGTGTGAATCTTCTACAATCACCCCCAAGATTCCCTTAAGTCTGTGCTCTAGCACTCCCAGGGACTGGAAGCTGGCCGTCTTCAAAGACAATCCATTCCTTCCTTGAGTAGCTCACTCCAGTGTTCATAAACTCTGAGAACCACAGCGTCCAGCTCCTTAACCACAGGCAAAGTAGCAAAACCCCCACCGAACCTTCTCCAGCTTGATCATCCTGAGTTCCTCCTCTTACTCAGTTTCTGGTTCCTTCAACTTCTTGGCTTGTATTTTCCAGATATGTTGCACTCTATTTTTTTCCTTGTAAAGTATAAATCCATGGGCTGGAAGATGGCTTGGTAGTTAAAGGCACTTGCTTGGAAAGCCTACCTGGCTGGGTTCAATTCCCAAGTGACCTACATAAGCCAGATGTAAATGTGTTTTTTGTAGCTGCAAGAGGCCCAGACGTGTGTACACACCCACACACACGCATACCCGCAAATAAATAATTAAAAAATAAAATCCACAAATGAAGATTTATTTCCTGTATATTAAGTTCATCCCTCTATTAGAATTTTATTCATGTATTAATTAAAGAAGAGCTCACTATATACCTACCAGGTGCCAGGCTCTGTGCCAGGGTCCAGCTCCAGTTGGAAAGAGCAAAAGCTTGCCCTCTTGAAGCTCTGGTTCCTGACTCCAGTGGGACATAGTACCACACAGACATTTCATGAAAATTTAAAATTATGAAGTCATGTGTGCAAAATAAATTCTAAGATTTTTTGACATAAGAAAATAAAATTGCAGAAAACCTAAAAGAAAGTAGAGCAAATTATTTGATCCTCTTAGAGAGAAGACCTCTAATCACAGTATGAAAGCTTAAAGTGATAAAGGGAAAGGAACTAATAACTCTAATTTTATCAATTTTTTAACAGTTTGGAGGCTAAAAGCACCATTAAACACTCACAAAGACAGACACAGAAAAATATTTGTAATACAAATAGCAAAGGACTTATTTCTCTAAAATACAAATTACTCTTCCAAACCAATCAACAATGCCCATAAAAAATCTACAAAAGAAACATAAATGATGCAAAGAAATGAGACAATTATAAGCCTCATTAATAATCAAATGAATGCAAATTAAAATGAGGTACTTTCCAAGTACATATTGGTCATGACAGTTTAAAATTAATGCTCTCTGATGCTGTCAGGGTGTGGGGAAACCAGCACTTTTATTTTCTACACATTGAAACAGTCCTCCTGCAGAGAATTCAGCAAATAGACAACTTTAAACATTCCAGTTATGGGATTTTCATTGTCCCTATCCTTCAATCTCTTTTCCAACCTTCCCCTTCAGTCACATCTTGGCTTCTAGCACTACCTCACACCTGCACCTCCTCGGGTTTTCTTGCCAATCCTCTCGGTTTAACTCCATCTCTAATTCCTTCAACTCAGAACCACTGTTCTCCTGGCCTGAGAGGATCCTGGAAGCTTGTCTCTGTGTTTACACATATCCTAGGAAATGCAGCAAAGGTGGGTGATTTACTCAACAGCCTCGCTCCCAAGGTTAAGGCACAGTCTGAATTGCCCAGTAGTGTCTGAACCCCAGCTTCCTTACCTGCAGCAGATGGTAATCCAACTGGAAAGAAATATGAGCACTGGAGCAACTAAACAAGCCAGGTACCAGCAGGACCAAGACTAACTTTTACTGTCATGTTGCCACCTGTGGTGTAATGTGGAACAATAAAAGCTAGGTGTCTGTTTTCTCTGGCTACGTTATCTAGAAATGCCTTTGCTCGGCAAGGACTGGTTCTTTGTGTGGTAATGAGATAATACCCCCCCTCACTAGACCTGTGATTCCCCAGTGATTTCAGCACATGTCCTTTATCCAGTGCCTACGTTCTTAGTCCTGTGCAGCCATACAAGCATTAACACAGAATTATATTATATGGCTCTTATCATGAAAACACTACACAGGCTGAGAGCTATTTTTCAAACTGCCTTTTGCTCTCTTGTAGATTTGGATTTATCTTCTTTGAAGGGTTGCCTTCCCCCAGGTAAACTATAAAATGAATGACACAACTCTACCAGCAATGTTTTCTTTAACTGACAAAACATGTATGTAGAGCTTTGGAGACAGCTCAGTCAGTAGAGGGCTTGCCGTGCAAGCAGGAGGACCTGAGTCTGATCTCCTGTGGCCCTGTAAATGGCAGTGGGTCCTTTGGCATTGCAGGCAAGTGCCTTAACTGCTAAGCCATATCACCAGCCCACCATGATGTTTTTAATAGCACACAAAACAGAAAGCAAAAGTGAAAAGAGATGAATTAAATATTACCAACGTTAATAACTTCCTTGTATCAAAGGATGCTATGAACAAAGTGAAGATGACATCAGCAGAATGAACAAAAGTGTTTGCAAATCTTATAACTTAAAAGGGTTAATATTCAGTGTATAAAACAACTTGTATAACTCAATGACAAAACCAAGGGGAAAAAAAACAATTCAAAAATGAGCAAAGAACATGAATAGACATCTCTCCAAAGAAAACACACAATAGTCAGTGATCAGATGAGAAATGCTCAATATCACTAGTCACTTGTTTTTAACCTTTTGACCAATTATGAGAGTCTGCATTAACTACAGCCATCTGCAAAAAAATTCATGCTACAGTATTTACTTATTAATCATGGTCAATACTTCTTATTTATCTCCTCATGAGGACATAACAGCCACATAGACAGAGATTTTTTTTTTTCTGTTTTCTTCACTGACATAGCTCCAAAATCACTGGAACATGATCAGTATATAGCATCCCCTCAATAGCTAACATGTTGAATTAATTAATAAATACAAATTTCTATCTAAGTGATTCTACAAAGCAACAACTGTTGATAGCTTTCTACAACCCCTTTCTGGGAAGTTATTTAAGACTTTTAAATGTTTTTATTTTAGAGAGGGGGGAGAAAGAGAAAGGGAGAGAGGGAGAGAGAGAGAATTGGCACACCAGGGCCTCAGCCACTGCAATCAAACTCCAGATTCTTGTGCCACCTAGTGGGCATGTGCTACCTTGTGCTTGCCTCCATCTTTGTGCCTCCCACTTATGTGGGATCTGGAGAGTTGAACATGGGTCCTTGCGCTTCACAGGTAAGCACCTTAACCGCTAATCCATCTCTCCAGCCCTCTGAGAAATTTTAAAACCTGGAGAAGCAAATTAGCAAGAGTAGAATTAGAAAGAGTTCATATTAATTCTATCTCGAGAACAAAAGAACTTTTATTGAAGTTGCCCTCATTTTATTGTGTATGTTTTGCACTGTTATGTTTTAAGTAATGACAAATATATGCTGAGCAAAAGAAGCAGAAACAGGTTCTCTTCAATCGATTTCCAGAAAACTTCATGACTTTTGAAGAAAGATAAGTGGAAATAGCTGAGATTTTCTTTCCCAATAGGATTTAAAAAACGAATTGTGTAATGTCCATGAAGTATCTTGATCTTCACTAGCAAAACCTTACAGATCTACCACAGGGAAGCAGGCAGCCTATTTTCCTTTCAACTTCTGTGAGCTACCCAAGATCTCCTGGTGATTCATCTCCTAAACATGCTGTGTCTAAGTAAGATTCAGGAGAAAATATCCGAGGTTTTGAATTTAGGATCAGGCTAAATGAGATTCCAAACCTAAAGCAACCTTACCTCCTTTGAACTCGTTCGCCAGTAAGAACATTTTAACTAAAATGCTTCATTCCCTTGTGGCCCTCTGCCCTCCTTGGAGAGAGGTGAGGGCGATTCATGAGGAAGGGTGTTGTGTGCTTAAACAGCTCTGCTCTTGTGACCATTTGCAAGTGGCTGTGATAGCATTTGCTTTGAAGGTCAGAAAAATAAGATTTGAGCAAAGGGGGTTCATGTTTCTATATGTAGCATGGTGACTCTCAGATCATATTCACTCCCACACACAAGACCAGGGGATGAGGAACATGTGTTGTTTGGGTTATATTCCTTCATTTCTCCTCACCTCCTGCTATTTTACTGATAATCTGACTCACATTTTCACATCTACACTTATTCATTCAAATTAATAATTTGAAGAGTAGAAATTCACAATCAAAGTATCAATGTTGCTTTAAGTGATAATGAGTCAGTGTTTTGGCCTCCTAACATACTGAATTTAAGTGGGTTAGTTCAGAATTTGAAGGTCTGCTTTCTTCCTTTTTCCAATGTCATTTATGGGTGATTGAGGCTAAAGTATTACAGATAAAAAATGTATCATCTCAAATCTATTACATAAGAAATGCATTAGAAAGGCTGGAGGGATTGCTTAGTGGTTAAGGCACTTGCCTGCAAAGCCAAAGGACTCAGGTTCGATTCCCCAGGACCCACGTAAGCCAGATGCACAAGGTGGTGCATGCTTCTCGAGTTCATTTGTAGTGCCTAAAGGCCCTGGCCCACCCATTCTGTCTGTCTGTCTCTTTCTCTCTCTCTCTCTCTTTCTGTCAAATAAATGAAATAAATTTGAAAGAAATGCATTAGAAGTTAAGAGAGCAAAAAGGAAAACATTCTAAGATTATGAACTGGCTTCTACTTCTAAAAGGTTACTGTAATCCAGGTGTGGTGGCACATGCCTATAACCCTAACACTTGGGGGGGGCTGAGGAAAGAAGACCTCAAGTTTTAGGACAGCCTGGGCTACACTATGTGATTAACCAACCATAATAAAATAAAATATGTATAGTGTCTATCTTAAGGATGACATAGTTATTTTTTATTTTAAGGATGAGAACTTTGGCACTTAAAAGATAGTTCAATTGCTACAAGTGTTTCTTTGCAAGTATGAATTTGATCCCTAGAACCCATGCAAAAATGCCAGGTGTGGTAACATGGACTTGCAATCCCAGTGCTGGGGAAGCATAGACAGGAGGATCCCTGTGGTTTGCTGGCCAAGCAGTCTTGCAGACCTGGTGAATATCAAGTCAGTGAGACCCCCTGTCTCCAAAAAGAAGAAGGATGTGTGGTTCTCCTAAAGAATGATCCCTGAGTTGCCCTCTGACCTCCACATGCACGTACACACATGCACAACACAGAGACAAGCGCGTGTGCGCACACACACACGCACACACACACACGCACTCACAGAATGAGACCTTGTCTGGAAAGATTTCTCAGTGGTTAAAGGGACTTTCTTGTAAAATCTGATGGCAAGGGTTTGATTCCCCAGTACCTACATAAAGCCAGATGTGCAAAATGGTGCATGTATCTGGGGTTCATTTACAGTGGCAACAAGCCCTGGCATGCCCATTCATACTCTCTCTTTTTCCCTCTCCCCCACCTCCATCTCCTTGCAAATAAAAAATATATATATTTTTGAAAAAGAATGAGACCTAAATAGAAGTAGGAGAAACTCAGCATAGAACCTGAGATATACTAGGTACTTTATTAATGTTTTCATTTACTTGTATTTGTTCAGCAAAACAACATCATACCAGTGTTTCCTGCATGTATTAGAAGATAGTCTCCAAAATCCCTAAAGCTTCATTTTATTTTCTCTGCTTGTTGCATTCCAGAAGTAATTGTAGATGCATCCTATACTGTATATGTATCAAAAAATTATTCAAAAACATATTAAGTTATACAAAATGATGGTTTTGCTGTGACTCCATGAAAGATTACTCATTTATAAGCAGAGTTGGTTGCCACCCACAAAGTAGAAACTGAGATGAGAATGGGTAAGCACCACCACCAAGAAATCAAACCCTTGACTAGCATTTTGTCCATTCCTTTAAAAAAAAAATCTGCCCCGGCCGGGCGTGGTGATACATGCCTTTAATCCCAACACTCAGGAGGCAGAGGTAGGAGGATTAGCATGAGTTCAAGGCCACCCTGAAACTACATAGTGAATTCCAGGTCAGCCTCAGCTAGAGTGAGACCCTACCTCAAAAAACCAAAAAAGAAAAAATAATCTGCCCCTAAGCACACAAGAATCCCTGTAAGGAGTTTTTCTCAAGTTCACTACCACAGCCTTGCATGAAATTCCAGATTAATAACAATGTGCTTACCCCTAAAACATACAACCATTTTAATGAAGAGATAATTGGTATAGACTTTGTATTCCTGAGGAAAGTCACACTTTATGGAAAGTAATAGACATCAGTGAAGAGGTAGCTACTACCAAATCATTTATCCAAGAACCAGTCCTAAGCCAACATCATAGTCATTCACCTCCTAATTTTCTCTTGCCAAAGATGAATTTATGAATGAAGCACACTGTATTGTATGGAAACCAAACACTGGAATACACCAATTGTTTCTTAGACAATTGAGTCTATGTCTCTCCATCTCTAACACCACCAGCCCTCTGTCCCATCCAACACACTTGAGCCAGAAGGTCTTTTAAAGTTTAGAATAAGAGCTGGAAAGATTGCTCAGTGGTTAAAGAGGCTTGTTTGTAAAACCTGCCAGCCTGGGTTCCACTCAGATTCAAACTGCAGTAACCACATAAAAACAGATGCATAAAAAAATAAAATAAAATAAACAGATGCACAAAGTGGTGCACACATCTGGAGTGTGTTTGCAGGAATAAGTCTCTCTCTCTCTCTCTCTCTCTTTCTATCCATCCCCTTGCAAATAAATAAAATATTTTAAAAAGAAAAAAAATATGTGCTAGGGAGATGCCTTAGCAGTTAAGGCGCTTGCCTATGAAGCTTAAGGACACACATTCAGTTCCCCATTACCCACATAAGCCAGATGTACAAGGGGGCACATGCATCTGGGGTTGATTTGCAATGGATGGAGGCCCTAGCATGCCTATTCCCTACATACATATCTGCTTCTTTCCCTCTCTTTATATCAAATAAATAAAATATCTTTTAAAAATTAAAAACATATAATTCATGATTAACCATTTCATATCCTGCCCTTTAAATAAACTTCACAAGTCCCTAAATAAATCTGCAGGGCTCTGTGCCCTGGTTTATCCTGAATTCACCAACTGCATTTCCCACTAAGCTTCCCTCACTCATGCTACACCACTCTGGCTTCTCTCAGTTACTCCAAGTATTCCATTTCACAGGCCCTTGCATTCATAATTCTTCTTATCTGGCACAGTCTCTCCAACTCATGACAATGACATACTTATTCCTTAGGTGTCCGCTTAAATGTCAGCTCATCAAGGAGGCTTTTTCTGACCACACAATACTATGTCAGGACCCTATTAGACAGTATAACAACACCCTGTGTTTCTTGTCTGGAGGAAGTTGACCACTTTCCAAAACTGTAAAATAATCATTTACTTGTAAATTGATTTAATAACTGGCTGTGTCCCAGGTTATAGCCTCCATGAAGTACAATCTATATCTATCTTATTTATTACACTATTCTGAACCTAATATCATATCTGATACATAGTAGATAGTCTCTAAATATTTGTTGAAATGATGAATAAGGCTGTGGGGTGTCTATGGAGATGTTTCCAAAGTAATATTTCTAACAGATATGGAGGTCATTAAAAGGCGATAGATGTATAGTTCTCTGCCTCTAACACTAAAGTAAATGACTTGGAGGAGATGGAAGTAGATGATGGTTTTCACTGCTGAAGAATAAGGAAAAACTTGGGTTAATTGAAGCAGGTGTCCATGAGCAATGCTTCAGAAATAAAATAGAGCATCTTATCTTTGGTGATCAAGAAATATTGCAATGGAAAGAAAAGAAATATTGCAGTGTTATACATGGATTCCATTCAGCCTTACATCATGATCAAATAATTAATACATATCACTATATCTTTCATTCTACAATGTCTTCCCTTTATGCCATCTTGGAAATAGGCTGAAATTTTCTAGTTTAACATTCCAAGACCACATCTCCTTTCTAGTCAATTGTTCCCCCTTTTTAAAATTTTTTTATTGACAGCTTCCATACTTATAGACAATAAACCATGATAATTCCCTCCCCTCTCCCACTTTCCCCTTCACAAATCCACACTCCATCATTTCCCCTCCCTCTCTCTGTTAGTCTGTATTTATTTTGATGTCAATATATTTTCCTCCTAGCATGAGTGCCTTGGTGGTAGAAATAATGTAAGAGCCAAAAGAAGGGTAGGACTTCTTACAATGCAATCATCCAGACCAAAATTAGCCTCGATATCCATGAGTTCGCAGTACCTAGCACTACCTTCAATTGTTCCTTCTTTAGTTTAGCTGCCTATATTTTTCCATGATAAATGCCTAAATTGAGTATGACTGAGTGTTAAGAAAAATGTATTTGGTCAAGGTTGATATCCACCCCACCACCACTCATAATCAAAGAATTTGTTCTTTATTACGTAAGAAATGAGCCATTGTTTTGTCATCATTCTAGCTTCAAAAACCAAGGGTGAAGCCAGGTAAGGTGATAAACACCTTTAGTCCAAGCACTCATGAGGCAGAGGTATCACTGTGAGTTTGAGTCCATCTTGGTACTACAGAGCAAGTTCTAGGACATCCTGGACTACAGTGAGATCCTACCTCAAAAAAAAAAAGTGAACTTTGGGCTGAGAAGATTGCTTAGTGGTTAAAGTCACCTGCTTGCAAATCCTGATGGCCCAGGCTTGATTACCCAGTACCCATGTACATCCAGATACACAAAATGGTACATGTGTTTGGAATTCATTTGCAATGGCAGGAAGCTCTGGCTTTCCATATTTATATTCTCTCTCTCTCGCTCGCTCTCTCTCTCTCTCATCTCATAAATAAATTTTTAAATATTAAATGAGTTTTATAAAAAGCAGTAAAGTAGCTAAGAGAACATTCAACAATAACAAGAGCCAATATGAAGAATAAATCTTATGTTTTACATCATGTTACTATTTACAAAGTTCTTGGCATTGGTGCCACCTCTCTTGATCCTAGCTAAAGATGTCTTGACCTTTGATCACATCAAGGCAGAAACTATTCTGTGAGAAAACTGATGCAAAGCATTTCTGGCTAAAGGTTCTATTGCTAATAAAGTTCTGGAAGCATACTAATTAAAGCATATTAATTAATTAAAGCAGACATATTTTTCTGCTTTAATTTACCCTTTTTAATTATGAGGTCTGATTCTTATGTTAAGGGAACAAAGAAAAAGCCAAAAAAAAATGACTTGCAAGAACTTCTGAATGGATAGAGCTTAAGTCTTAGCTTGGAAAACTCATTCTTTTGAAAGCTTTCTTGAGTGCCTCCTTCACTTCCTTGTTTCTTAGGCTGTAGATCATGGGATTTAGCATGGGGATGATCACGGTGTACAATACTGACACAATCTTGTCTTCCCACAGGGATTTGCCCATGTCTCCTTTCAGGTACATGAATATGAGTGTTCCAAAGAAAAGTGCCACCGCAGTCATGTGAGACGCACAGGTGGAGAAGGTCTTGGCTTTCCCACCTGCTGTGCGAATCTTCAGAATAGCCCAAATGATGAACAAATAGGATATGAGAATCACTGAAATGCTAGTTGTTATGACCAAGAAAGCTAAAAGGAAGATCACCTGCTCCTGTGACCTGGTCTCACTACAGGCAAGCTTCAGCAGGGGCGGAAGGTCACAAAAGAAGAAGTCCACCTGGTTGGACTTACAGAAGGAGATGGAGAAGGTACACCCAGTGCGGACTACAGAGTTCAGCATTGCACCAGCATATGCTGCAGCTACCAGCCCCAGGCGAGTCTGTGGAGTCATGGCCGTGGCATACAGGAGAGGGCTACACACAGCCACGTAGCGATCATAGGCCATGACAGCTAGAAGGAAGCACTCTGTGCTAGCATACAGGGTGAAAAAGAAGAACTGAGTGGCACAGCGCTCGTAGGTGATGACCATCTTATCAGTCCCCAGTGTCTCCAACAACTGAGGGACAATCACAGAGGAGTAGCAAATGTCCAGGAAGGACAGATGGCTGAGGAAGAAGTACATTGGTGTCTGGAGCCGAGAGTCGCTCTGAATGAGTAAGATCATGCCCAGGTTTCCTCCCATGGTGATGAGATAAAAGGCCAGAAACAGAAAGAAGAGACACAGCTGTAGCTCTGTCTGGAGCTGGAACCCCATCAAAATAAATTCTGTCACCCAGGTGCCATTCTCTGCCATGAAGCCAAGTTCACCTGCTGAAATAAAATAATAATTAAGGTGGTCATAACTTGGTCTTAGTGTTCCTAATAACGGTCCTTTGGATTAATAAAAACTACATTTTCACACACTGTTTCATTCAATCCTTCAGAAATCCTTGGACACACATACTGCTTGACAATTTTGACAGAAGAATGGCAGAGATTAAGTGACTTGGGCATCCCACAAGTTTCATTGTAAGAAAACAGGCAACATACTGGCTAGAATGCAATTTTATGGGTGCTACCAAACCTCTACAAGTCCCAAATTGAGAAAACAAAAAGATATATATGGTAATTTTATGTAGGCACAGAAAAGGTTTTATTTATTAGGAAGAAACCTAGTGGGACAGTAGTAATGACTAGGCTTTGTAACCAGACTTAGGCTTAAGACCTTTCAGACCTTGAGCAAATTAATTAATCTTTCTACACCTCAGC
This sequence comes from Dipus sagitta, assembly GCA_036346955.1. Lineage (NCBI taxonomy): Eukaryota > Metazoa > Chordata > Mammalia > Rodentia > Dipodidae > Dipus > Dipus sagitta. Next base: position 171,421,417 of record CM070770.1, read on the forward strand.
CTCATTCTTGATTTAGTGGAATTGTGATGCCAAAATCTTAATATTATTGTGAAGAATGAAATTCACATGTTGCACATGGCATAAGCTCTCATACACTGATGATATTTTTTCTAAATGTGGAATGTATTCATAATAAAATACTAGTCATATGTAGAAAAGCAAATAAATTATTTTATTTGTGATAACAAGAATTAACCTGGAGGATGCTACCCACCATAAATGTATGCAGTTTTATTTGTCAATTAATATATAAATAAATCTTTTTTCTAAATTTTAGGATAATGGGAGCAATGCACTCCTAAATACATTCTGGAATCTTCTTATCTCTAAGTCTACAATCCTATGGAATGCCAACATCAATTATTTCTTTGGGCTTGTTATTTTGTTATTGCTTTGTCTCATTCTATTTCTATGCTTTTGTTAAATTTTTATTTTGTTACCCTGAATTTTGGATATATATGTAACAGCTCTCATGACATTTTCATAAAAATTTCATTATACTTTGTTGTGATCCCTTGGCCTTCTTACCCCTTCTCAATGGTCTCCTCCCTCTTCTGCCTGCCAAATAGTCCCTCTTCTGGTTTTATGTTATATGTATATAATCATATATATATATATATATGATTTAGGCTTTGGTTAATTTTTTATAGACCTGTGCCATCAAACCTGACTGTCATTTGATTTTGTTTTGAGGCAAGCTCAATAGACTGGCCTTTTTCATGAGAGTAAGAGTAAGAGAAAGAGAAAGAGAATTAGAGAAAGAGAATTGGCATGCCAGTGCCTCCAGCCACTGTAATCGAACTCCAGACTCATGTGCCACTTTGTGTGCATGAGTCACCTTGTGAGTCTGGCTTACGTGGGATCTGGGGAGTTAACCATGGGTCCTCTGGCTTCACAGGCAAGTGCCTTAACTGCTAATCCATTTCTCCAGCCCTATCACTTGTGTTTTCTTTTTAATGACAGCCATTCTCATTGTGGTGAATAGCTAAGAATGTGAAATATTTTTCACCTATCTATTACCTATTTATATTTCTTGTTTTGAGAATTGTTCACTTGCCCATTTATAGATTGGATGATTTGAGTTTGGGTGTCTTCTGTCAAATGTATAATTGGCAAAGATCTTTTGCCCATTCTGTAGGTTGTCTCTCCATTCTACTGATTGTTTCCCTTCTGTAAGAAGCTTTGTAATTTCATAAAATCCCATTTCTTAATTCTTGCTATTATTTCTTGAGCTGTTGGATGTATTTTCTCTGCTTTCCTCTAGCGGTTTCAGAGTTTTAGGACTACATTAAAGTTTTTGGTCCATTCTGAACTGATTCTTGTACGAGGTCAAACATCTGGATCTAGTTTCATTCTTCTACATTTGACTATCCACTTTTTCCAACACCATTTATTGAAGAAACTGTCCTTTTCTTCAGTATATGTTTTAAGCATCTTTGTCAAAAATAATGTGGCTATAGGTGCATGGCTTGATTTCTGGGTCTTCTCATTTTGATTTTTGAGGAAAGGTCTTGTTACTTGACCAAGCTAGTTTACAGCTTACAGTCATCATTCCTGAGTCTCTTGAGTGCTTATGTTGCAGAATATACCACCACCTCTAGCTTTGGGGAACTGAATTTTGATTGCATGAGAACAGTGGACTTAGGTGCTAGAAAATAGCCTAAAAGAGCAAAATGTTGTTAGAACTTCTGTAGCCCATTGCCAGATTGCTATTCCTTCTCTGTCCTGCCAAATATCATGGCCCAGTTTCCAAGTTATCTTATTCCCAATGACCTGTCCCACTTTTAAATGAAAGATCATCATAATCAGTGAGAAAGCATGAATCAAGCCATTCCGGAACTAGCCTGCAAAGCTTATTAAGGAACAAAGCTGGCACACTGAGTTTATGATGCTAACACAGATGGGGTTCTTGCCAGGTATTAGGGCAATCCTATCTTTGTATATTTCTATGCTAAGAATTTGGGGTACTGAAAATACAGAATGTAGACTTAAGTGGTGATTATGTTTGTCCTTTTTCCATCCATGAAACAAAAAATGAATTTGAGAAAGGTCTCATAGGTTTTCAGATAAATAATAAAAGTAAAACTTTAATCATTTGGCAAAGACTAATCTAATGATGGAATAAACATTAGTATTTGCTGCACACACACACACACACACACACACACACACACACACTGGATTCTTGATAATAAAAGTACTTAGGTTGTTTTACTATTCTTGGGTCCAAATCTTATCTTGAGCTTCTCCCAAAATAGTTGCTTTCTCTGTTCTCAACAGTTCATGCAAATAACCCTGATCAAGGTTAAAAAAAAAAAACAGGCTCCATATTCATGCATCTATGCAGTAGGCATCTGCTGAAAACTCAGTGTGCACCACATAGTCTTCTAGTCGCTGAGAAGAAAACAAACAAGGTTCCTGTGCTAGTGGAGCTGTCATTCTATAAAAACCACACTACACAATAAATGTTTTAAAACAAGAAATGCATTTTGTAATAATAGAAGATAATAATTTTCTGTGAAAACACTGTAATATGTGGGGAATTAGTAGTGTCAAAGTGAGGGAAAAAGATATTAAAAGAATGCAGCATTTGACAGAAATGCTATGGATTAGATAATCATTCACATCTAGTTGAAAATATTCTTTACTCAAAATAATAACACATTACACAAAATACCAACAATATCCCACTGTACTGCCATTATAAAAATACATAAGTATGTATACTCCTAATAGCACAGAGAAACCCATGAAGCCTAGGTAGTTCGTTAGTGAGCCTAGATTACCCAGTATATAGGTATAGACAAAATACAGTGGATTAGAAAACAGAGAAGACTTGTTCCAAACCTTGACTCTGTGTGACTTGAGATAAGTCCTTAACCTCTAAAGACTCAGTCTTGACATCTGTACTACAGTAATAGTAACAATGCTGGCTCAAGAGAAATAAAAGATATGATTCATGAAAACAAACTATGCCTAACACAGAGTAAGTAAATGCTTGATATGTGAAATTGTTACAGAAATTATTTTCAACCACTGAGTTATTCAACCATTACAAAATTTAATTTATTCCTATGTTATTGCTTAGTCAAACAAGGGTCAAAATAGTTATGTCATTTTCCAAAACCACACAGTTAATAAACAACACCAAGATTTTGGGTCCAAACTCACAGCATTTTTTGCTTAGACAGTTCCCCTTCACTTCAGCCCAGGAAGGCTGCCCAGCTTCAGGCAGCCTCACCAAGGAAGGCACTAGCCTGCCGCAGTCCTCCACTGCCCTGAGAGACACTTTGTCTATGCTGATGGGTGAAGATGTACCATGATGGTGGCGGGGCAGCTGATCATTATGAACCAGAGAGTCAGTAGGATGGCTGGAAACAGCACTGGGAGGCTGAAATTCAAGTCTAAGTTCTACCACTAAAGAACATGGTACCCACCTGCTCCCTTGCACACGACACCATCACTAAAGAATCTCAGAAGACGTATGCTGCTCTACAGTATGATTATATCTTCTCCTGTTAAAAGTTCAATGAAATCAGCATGAGGGGAGAGGAACAAAGGAAGGTTATGGAACACAAATACGAACAAAATACAATGACATCTATGTATAAAAATTTCGTGAAACCCATAAGGAAACCCACTAAGAAAAATTAATTAATTTAAAAAGAAGAAAACAGCTGGGTGTGGTAGTGCATGCCTTTAATCCCAGCACTTGGAAAGCTTAGGTAGGAAGATCACTGTGAGTTCAAGTCCAGCCTGGAGCTACAAAGTTCCAGATCAGCCTGGGCTAAAGTGAGACTCTACCTTGAAAAAACAAAATGGAGGAGGAGGAAGAAAGAGAAGCAGAGGGGGAAGACAAAATGCAATGAGAGAGAAAAACAAGATCAATTTGTAATCTTAAAAAGAATATGGCCACTGTATGGACAAATCCCCTGCACTAGGCCCAAAAGATCAAAGCAAAAGGAGTTATTCATGATTAAGCCCCACATCCCCATGCTGAGCCTAACTTGCTTATCTGACATTCTGAGAAGTAAGGAGAGAGATAACAGCCAAATTTCCAGACAGACCAGAATTTGCCAACATGATAAGGAAGCCCCCTTTCCTTTAGAAAGAAAGACCCTTTGAAATAACAATGCTGACCTGTATTTTGCTCTGCTTTCCTCAGCCCTTCTCTTTGTTTCTTTCTTACTTTTTTGGTGGGGGAAGGGTCTCAATATAGCCCAGGCTGACCTCATATTTACTATATAACCTAGACTGGCCTTGAACTCATAATCCGCCTATTTCAGCCTCCTAAATTCTAAGATTACAGGTGTGTGCCACCACACCTGGATATTTAACCTTTTTCTGTCTAGGAAAACAATCTCTTCTCTTGAACACATTGAATAGAAAGATGTACTCTCAAATTCCAAAACCACAAATAAAAGTCAACTAGATCTTTAAACTTGTGATTTTACCTTTTGATAATAGTAGCTGATATTCACAGAGTACTCACTGTGATAAATACTGTTCTAGGCATTTTATTTAAATTGTCTCACTTCCTTCTTGCAATTCTCCTACACAGTACACATTTTTACTATCTCTATTTATAGGTAGACAATCAGGGGTTTGTAGTGATGAAATATCTTGGTTTAGGCAAACCACTAAGCAGGGATTTGAATCATGGTCTGTCAGCCTCCAGGTCATGCTCCTAACCACAGCCCCATCACTCATGAGAACTATAATAATGAGAGTTACATATAGTGAGCCCCTTGAGCCCAAAATTTTTCTGGTGACTTTGAAATACAGTAATCTCTTATACTTGGACAAGGAGAAAAGTGGCATTAATCAAATAAAAAATTTGGCAAATAACTCCAATCTGAGTTGAAAACACTGAATATGTTCACCTTCCAATAAGCATCCTACTTTTTTTTTCTGGAATGTCTTATTTGTAGGAATGACCTCTCACAAAAGAGATGTTTATAGGGTATCATCAAAGCAACGTCTTTTTATTTTTAGGAACACTTTACCCACTCAGTACCATCTTCTCTCACCCAACTGCACAACAAACATGAGAACCAACTTTAACCTGGTCGCTTATTATGTTCTGCCCACACAAACTCTCCTTCTGCCCAAATCTCACTCCTCATTTTTAATTTATCTTGTAGCATATTGTGCGTTTTTTCTAAACCACTTTAAATCTCTTTCAGAAGGAAATCTTGATGAATAAATAAATGCAAAATAAAAGTGTCCATTTGATGCATGCCAGGATAATCATAATAATTAGCCCCATCAGCATCAAACCAACAGTAGTACTGCCAGAGGACTTTGCCAAATGGGTTCTGGAAAGATATAATAAAACAGTGGCTCAACCTAGGTCAGGCTGATATATGTATGGATTATAGAAAAAGATGTTCAAGGGAGAAAATGGAAACACTTGAGGATGTCTCTAGGTCTCTGCTTCCACCAGCAGCTTCTGACATCCTAAACCAAAATAACCCAGCCCTTCATTTTAAGAGAGAGGACACCATGAAGCATCTCTGAGGAATTATGGAGAGATAGGCTCCTAACTCACACACACACACTTGAATATGATTGTTCTGGACATCAATTGTGTCCATTTTTCAATGAGCAAAGTTTCAAAGAAAACCATGTTTTCTCAGTGGCTGCTGAACATCAGAACTACAAAGTGTGGTGTTAAGAACCACCACCTTAAAAGAGAAAAGAACCACTACCTTGCCCTGATAATAATAGTGATAGTAATAGTGGTAATAATAATAGTGATAATATTAATAGTAGTGATTTATTGTATAAATTTATAAACCAGTCTAGAAGCCTTTATAATTCTAAATAGAAGAGCCATTACATCCTAATAGTTAATATTAGAAAAAAAACAGTAACTTTACAATATCTCTAGGTGATAAGAAAAACCATGAATATCAATGGCCTCAGAGGAAAACTTTGGTCCCAGGCAATTCAGATGAACTTGGTTGCCAGAAGTGTATAAACAGAACACTGAAGAATGTTTCCTGTTTGTAAAGCGCACAGAATCGCTGGGGTTGGTGGTTGGCAGGGATGTGCCAGAATCAAGCATTCCTGAACACCATCCTGAATCATCACCTTCCACCAACTGAGTGACATCAGCATTCACCACTCTCTGCTGTTGCAGTCAGGTTCACGCTGCTGGAAGAAATCACTGGGCCAAGAGCAGCTTGTGGGAAAAGGTTTATTTTGGCTTACAGACTTGAGGGGAATCTCCATGATGGCAGAGGAAAGTGATGGCATGAACAGAGGATGGACATAACCTGCTAGGTAACATACAACAGGAAAAATACTGGCAAGGGGAAACTGGCTATAACACCCATAAGCCGGCCCCAATAATACACTGCCTCCAGGAGGTGTTAATTCCCAAATCTCCATCAGCTGAGAACCTAGCATTCAGAACACCTAAGTTTATGGGGGACACCTGAATCAAACGGTGTACCTCTGCCTTCTGTTCTGCACGTGGACAAACACTTCTCTTTGGCCTTCCCATGGCAGACCTTGGTAACTCCACATTAGGTATGTATGCCCAAGACTAACAGCCTCATTTTTATGTCAAACAATGGTATATGCACCTATGATGTGTAATCATCACACATTCTAAAACTAAAATAAAAATGCCTCAAGGCTATCTTCTCTTTGACGTTATCCATGCTCCCCCAAAACCTCTACTAACCCTCAGAAAACTAATAAGGGTTTCAGAAGAGGAAAAGATGAGCAAGCTGTAAATCACTCCTTCTGTCACCTTGGAGCAGAAAAAGCTCTGGACTAAGAACTAAGAGGCTATAATGGATCAAACAAGAAAATGAAGAGGAAGATGATTCTAAAAATAAAAAGTTTGCACTTACTCTTGCAAGGGATTTTTGAATGCGCCCTGAGATCAGCTTTATAATAATACTTACTGCAGGATATAGCCACAGTTCTGAAGATTTATTTATATAGCTTAGTAAAACTAATCCACTTAGATCCTCCAAGTCAGGTTTAAGGTTATTTTTAAATGGTGAGGCATAAAGGTTTTGTGATGTGCCCAAAGTTATGTAGCCAGTGCTCTCAGCTGGAATTATGCAACAAAAAATTTAGAAATGCTCTGCTTATTTACTCTGCCAGACAGCATGCTGGATGCAGGGGAAGGAGGGATGAGCACATAGAACTGAGTGGATGTGGCTGGTGGTCCATCTCCCTGTAATCAAGCCGGCATCATCCACCCTTGCTGGCTTAAATATGGGGAGGAGAACGTAGTGAGGACCGTCATGCTTTGGCTTCCCCCTAGTATGTCAGGGTAGACATGTGTCCTAGAGGTTTTAAATGGTGAAGAAATGTAGCAACTACTTGAAATGGCTCAATTTCAGGAAGAAAACAATCTCTATTTGAGAACTTCTTACATTTCCTCAGAAATTTAGTCATTTCTAGTTGAATAAAACCTCATAAAGATATCTTACAACACTATCTGGCAAATTGATTTGCATTGAAAATAGAAGAGAAGCATTGCCAGCATGGTGTCAAAACGGCCATAATGCTTTGAACTTCTGTCGCACTGGAGTCAAATCCCAGCCAGCTGTTTCAATTCCCTGTATACCAGCTATTTTTTCTACAAGACATTTATAATGCTGTTTTACCTACAAAAATTCTGTGAGGAAGAAGTGACAGAGGAGTGCTCAGCACTGTAATATCTCTATCACACCTTCCAAAGCTCAGGGTCCATTGCAGAAGAGGTGGTGGAAAGAACGTAAGAGCCAAAGGAAGGGTAGGACTCCTTACAACGTTCTCCCCCCAGACACAAAATGGCCTGTGTATCCATGACCTCACAGTGCCTGACACTACCTACATAAGATCATCATAATAGGAGGAAAAGATGATGACATCAAAATAAAAGAGAGATTGATTGAGAGGGGGAGGGGATATGATGGAGAGTGGAGTTTCAAAGGGGAAAGTGGGGGAAGGGAGGGCAATTCCATGGGATATTGTTTACAATCATGGAAGTTGCTAATAAAAACTAATAAATATTTTTTAAATGCTGTGAGGATAAAATAACTTATTATGTGTTCAACAAAAGTTGGACCTGTTGCACACAAAGGCATCCCCCTCCTATGCACACACACTACAAGTTATTCACAATCCCTCACTTCACTTCAGAACATTGTACACCCATTACCTCAACTGACCCTCACATAATCCATGTTCACTTGAAGAAAGTAGGACACAGAGAGCTTAGCAGGAATGCCCCAAAGTCGCACAACTTAGAAGAAAAACAGGGCTGGAGAGAGGGCTTAGTGGTTAAGTGCTTGCCTGTGAAGCCTAAGGACCCCGGTTCGAGGCTTGATTCCCCAGGACTCATGTTAGCCAGATGCATAAGGGGGCGCATGCATCTGGAGTTTGTTTGCAGTGGCTGGAGGCCCTGGCACACCCATTCTCTCTCTCTCTTTCTCCCTCTTTCTCTGTTTGTAGTTCTCAAATAAATAAATGAAAATTTTAAAAAAATTTTAAAAAAACAAGAAGAAAAACAGCCAGAAGTGGAACCCAGATCCAAGAAACTACTCTCCAACATACTATAGAGATTTGTATGCCATGTCTGAGATAGCAGAGCAACAAAAAAATGAAATCTTGAGGTTCTCCCTAATTTTCTGATCCTACAGTAAGCACTGGAATATCATGTAAAGTCTTCCCAAATGCTAAACTCAAATATCTTTTGATTCTCCTTCCCCACTTCCTGCTCACTGGGACCCATCTGCTGTGCAGACTGTGTGTGCTGTAGAAACTTCGAACTTAAGAAGTCTCCAAAGGCGACAGTTCCACCCTCCTGCCTTCAGACAGATAACGTAGCCTTTGCCCGGAGATGAGGAAAGAGAGGCCCTACATGAGGGAAGGTCTTACTCAGCTACAATTCATCAACAGGAATGATTGGGGTGACTACAGCTCAGGTCTTCTGCAGTCAGAGACACTCTTTCCATTACCTGTACTGTGCTTCCATTCTCAGTCTTAGCACAGCTTCTCTGATCTCAAAGCTATCAAGCTCTCCGCCTCTCAGAGAGTGATCTGAACAGATGAACTGACCTGCTTCCTAGGGTGATTGGGAAGACAGGGTATACTGATGGTGAACAGAGCAGCCTGAACAAAGCATGATGTGGGCATGCAACCTCTAGTTTGGCTTTAGACTCTCTAGCCCCTACTCTTCTTAGACCTAGCTTCTGCCAGAGTCCACCCAGCTGACCAGTTCCTGTGTGGTGGACCTTAGTTCTCCATACCTTAGACTAGGTGGTCTAGACAAGCACACAGAGAAACTTCATAAGCTACAGGGATCTAAATTTACCTGCCAACCAGAGTGCATATCCTCTCTAGCCTCACTGGCAGCTGATTTCTGAACTGACAGTGACCCTTTCTGACAAGTCAAAATTATGGGGTCTGAGAAATTTCAAGGATGAAGAAATTGTCCTCCTATGACAGAATTTGTTCTGCTTCTCAGTCTGCCTACAGCTTCCAGCTCTCTTAGTAATTTTGATGCCATTATGCTGAATCATTCCAGATTCTCACAAAAAGAATCCCTAACAGCCTCCCTACCTTCCCATGTGATCTCATCTACCTGTCTCTTCTGGTGCTAATAACAATAACCTAAAGCAGGTCTGAGGGCTGTCATAGGTTATCTATGATGTCAAACATGCCTGAAGATGCTAAGTGTCTTGCATCATTGCAAAAGAAAAGTGAAAGTAAAGATGTCCTAGATATTGTGCTACCAAGGAAGTCACACTTCAGCTTTGACGCTACTTTACCAAGAGAAAAATAAAAGCATGTTTTAGATGAGAAGAAAGCAAGATTCAAGCTGACAAGCACATTTGCAATCTGGACTATGGTTTATTTTCTTTCTGATCAACTACAGCCACACTAACCTTCAGCAGGACCAAGAGGTCTGTCCCCAGTACAGAAGTCTGGATGAGTATGGGAAGAATGGAATGTTTATCTGTGGCTCTGGGGAATCAAAGAAATAGGCATCATTGGCATGTTGAGCACCAGCATCATCCACAGGAACACCTGCTAATAGAAGTGGGATCTCTGCTCTGTCTTGGCCAGGATCCTTCACCCCAGTAAAACAATTAGAAGACTGAGTCAAGGGGATTACCACTTATTGGAGTTTCTAATCAGGCCCTATGCTTCTAATTAGGATTCCCCAACCCTCAGAGAAAAGAAACCTTCAGAAAAGTCCCCAACCCCATGCACTGTTAGCTTTCTGTTCCCCCACACTCAACCTTCATTAAACTTGCCTGCCACCCTCATGATGCAACTTCATCTCGGGGATGAGGGAGATACTTCTGTGTTCTGCCTCCTGAGGAGTTGTCATCAGTTCAAGATGACTCTTTCTGGTCAATCTAATTTATGACTTACAAGTGAAATTAGTTGACTCTGTGAAATCCCAGTAGCTGATTTACTCACTTATTCAACTAATATTTAATTAGCTATATGTAAAGTACTCAGGTAGTGCCTAATATCCCATATTAATTTTATATATGCTTGACCTGTTTAGTCTTTACCAAAGTCTTTTGAGGTACCTGCTACTATTTATTGTCTTCAACCAGAAAATAAATTGAAAGTCATGGAGGTGAAATAGTCTCTCATGTAGGAAAATGAGTGGAGACTGGAACCAGGTGACCCAGGGAAGCCTGGCTCTAGATGCCTGACTTGTAAATACACTGCCTGATGGCATCCTTCTGATACTAATGCAGCTTGTTTAACATTAGAAAACTTAACCATCCCTCTTAAAATCTCCCTCTACTTTGTTTATTTAAATGAGTTCAACCATTTCTATATGTTTACTTCCTGTGATGGTCATAGAAATTAAGAGTGTCAGTGTGGAGACATGCTGGAGAGCAAAGCACACTCTGGCCAGTGTGGATGTGATTGCTTCCAAGATGGTAAAGAAGATCACAGCAAAGAAAGATCACCACATGACAGATGGCTAGAGAAAAGAAAGCAGGGAAAAGGAAGAACCATGGATCTGTGTTCACTTGTAGTCCAGCTTTATATCACAAATGAATGCCACAAACTTTCCATGCTCATGATACATGTTTTGAGACAGTGCAAAATTTCTCATCAAATGATATGCTTTTACTTCAGCTTAGGACTGAAATTACACTTTCTGGGAAAATAAAATGTGCTTCTATCATGATAAAATCTACATTGACAGATTGGAGGGTCTATAGAAGCCATATTGTGACCCATTTAACATACATAAAAAGCTATCCAAGAAAATGTGTATGTAATTGACTTAGATGATGCCACTTTTCTGAGTGCAGAATTTAGAAGGCAGCTTGTACCTGAGTATAAACTTTGTCCAAAATGTACCAAGATCACCAATAGAAATGTGAGCACTGATGCAGAAGACAGCCAGAGGTGGGGAGGACCTGAATCAGATGGAAGAGCAGCTAACACTTTGAGATCACTTCAATTTACAAACCCAGGAAAACTGAATTTGATCCAGAAATTGGTAAAAGAGAAAAAGTAGGCTAACAGGGAAAAATTTAAACACTGATTCATATAGACAAGTTATACCATGAAGAGTAAAATCTGTGGCAGCCAGGATATCCTAGTTTTCAGTGGAATGGACCTCTGTGACTTCCGTGAAGATTACTTGTCCTGCCTGTGGGTCACAGATGCAGAGCTGCATGCCACTGTGACCATAAGTAATTATGAACAGGAAGATATGGAAGGAAGATGAATAATCCATAATAATCATGGTGGGTAATTGATACTGCCCAACTACGTCAACTGACTTGGAAACTCCTCAATATGCACTAATGTTACATTTCACATGCTTTAAGATTCATTATTTGAGATAAACCTGAATGAGTTACTTCTCAGGTGTCAGATTTGAGCCTGTGCGGGCCAATCTAACAAGTACAGACAGTCTCAAATTTGCATGTTTTCCATATTCACAAGTTTCACTCTCTATGACTTAGTTGAATAATATTAGCCTTATAGCAGATAATTTAAAGATGTTTGCCAGAGTGTAACTATTAATTGTATGAAGTACTAATTCACTGACCAGTGCACAGATCAATATGTTAACAGCAGATTGCATCATGCTTAGTGACCAATCGTAATAACAACTTTCAATTTCATGATTATTCTCTATGTACCTGTTATTTCATTTGCTTACAACAAAAAAATATGATTGTATAATCTCCTTGTCATCCATATAACATTTTACAGAAGTAACCATTCAAAGAACTGGCCAAGAAAGATGAAAGCACAACAAAGAAATGAGCAGTGATAATTCTGAAAGAAAAATTTGGATTAATCATAAGTGGAGTTATAGAAGACGTCACAGGGGGTGGGGAGGGGCATGCTAATGCTGTTGCTGTGGCAAAGACTAGCTATGCTGCCAGACCTTACCAACATCAGTGAGGAAAGTATGAGGAAAAGGATGCAAGCTTCTCAGAAAAGTTTTCACATTACAGGATATTTGTTATAAACTTAGAAATACCTCACTACATTGAAATGTTGAAAGGTGTTCCCAACTTTAAGGAGTATGAAAAGTGTTACATACATTATTTAATGAAACAGGCAAGCCCTGTTCAAGTTATTCTTGACATTTATTTATTTATTTATTTATTTATTTATTTATTTATTTAGGAGAGAGAGACAGAGAAAAAGAGGCAGACAGAGAGAAAGTATGTGGACATGCCAGAGCCTCCTGCCACTGCAAATGAACTCCAAATGCATGCACCACTTTGTGCATCTGGCTTTACATGGATACTAAAGAATTGAACCCAGGCCATTAGGCTTTGTAAGCAGGAGCCTTTAACCACTTGAGCCATCTTGAGACCCAGACCTCTTCATTGATTTTTAATAATAAAATAAATCACTCCAAATTTCAAATAAATTTTCATTTTCTTATACATTTAGAACTTTACAAGCTTTTAATATTTTGAGGTATTTTTGATATCCTGAAACAATCACAAGTTTCTTCATTAATTATTAAGATTGCTTTTCATGGCCTGTTCTGTGGACCTATATGCACTGCCATTAGCTAGGAGCAGGGACTATTTCAGGGAAAACTGAACAACAGACTAGGTCATTGTTAAACTACTTCAAAAATAATATGTATACCTGAATGTTCAAGTATATTTATTTTCCTTCCAACTTCAAATAAAAGCAAATGATTTAGTACTGTAAGCTTTTCACTGTGTGTGAAACAGTGTTCTTTGTGAAAATTTGTTCTTGAAGGTAATAATACTTTACAGTTTTGTTTATCAAATATGAATATACACAATACAGAAATTAATATGCATTATATCTGTCATATTAAAATTGTGCTGATGGGACTGGAGAGATGGATTAGCAGTTAAGGTACTTACCTGAAAAGCCTAAGGACCCATGTTTGACTCTCCAGATCCCACCTAAGCCAAATGCACAAAGGTGAGGCAAAGCATAAGGTCACACATACCCAGTGGTGGCACAAGCACCTGGAGTTTGATTGCAGTGGCTGAAGCCTTGGCATGCCAATTCTCTCTCTCTCTCTCTCTCTCTCTCTCTCTCTCTCTCTCTCTCCTCTCTCTCTCAAAAAAAAAAAAAAGTTGTAGTGATGATTAGGATTAGGGGATCTAAAAATCTTCCTTACAGGATTGATAGTGAGAAAAGGAAGTGTTGGCCCATGGAATTAAATTTGGATATTGATTTGGAAAAAAGGAAATTAAATACAACAGCGCACATTAAACCCTCAGAAAAGGTCTGGTATTATTAATACTGATCCAGACCTTTTTTCTATAGAAATTCACACAATTTTTTAAACTTGAAATTGAATTTCATGTGCCGCTTTATATTGTTCCATTGAGATAAGTTAATAAAAAACAATAATCATAAACCCACTCAAATGAGAGGGTCCCATAACCCACTTTAACACCTTGAGAAATGGCTAAACCTCTTAAGTGGTCAGCTCACAACTGTTGGACTATTGGACACCATACTTTAGGATTCTATATCCTAGGAATCTAGGCAATGGTAGAAAAAAAAAAGAACTACCTCACAAGACTGTCACTAAGTCAATAAAATTTCTTCTTTTAAAGGAGCATCTTACTTGAACAAGCTCAAAGGAAGTCATGATACCTTAATGGTAAAAGACTACTCCCAATATTTTTTGAAAGCAGATTCAATGTTCTGGGTAAAGATTCCACAAAAAGTTACATAGAGAACACTATTACATACTGTTGAAAAACATTATTACATGGAGCATTATGATATATTACAATTTTTAGTTTATATATACGTTAATAGGGACATGCAAATACCATACATTATACTATATATGCCATGCATATGTATACACATACATACATATATACATATGTGCGCACACATATATACATAGATACAGCTGGCATTCCACAATCATGGGTTCAACCAACTTGGGATAGAAAAATATCCAAACTAATTGTATTCAGAGCAGGGGATGTGACTCAGTGGACAAAGTTCAGGACATACAAGCATTAAGAACTGAGTTAGGATTCCTAGCACTTACAAAAATGTTAGGTGTGACAGCAAACGTCTGTAATACCAACAATGGGAAGAGACAGACAAAATGCTCCCCCAAGCAATACTGCCTATCTAGTTTATTCAAACCAATGAGCTCTGGGTTCAGTCAAAAACCATGACTCAAAACAGTGAAGTGGGGACTGGAGAGATGGCTTAGCAGTTAAAGCACTTGCCTGTGAAGCCTGAGGACCCAGGTTTGTTTCTCCAGTACCCACTTAAGGCAGATGCACAAGGTGGTGCATGTGTCTGGAGTTTGTTTGCAATGGATAGAGGCCCTGGTGTGCCCATTCTCCTCTCTCTCTCTCTCTCTCTCTCTCTTTTTCTTTCTCTTTCTATCTCAAATAAATAAAATATTTTAGAAAACAATGAAGTGGAGAGGATGTGCAATGTCAACCTTTGGCCTCCAGGTGCATGAACACGCATGTGCATATGCATCTGCACATACCGCACATACCAGTGTACACACACACACACACACACACACACACACATGCTTATATGCAAATACCACATATATAAAGAAAATTGCATCTTTACTGAATAAACACAGGCTTCTCTTGCCATAATTTTCTAAAACTACCATATAACAACTATTTACATGACCCTTACATTCTGTGATCTAGAGATGTCTCACAGTATACAGGAGAATGTAAGTTATATATAGAAACCATGCCATTTTACAAGAGACTTGAGCATGTGTTGAATGGGCTCCAGAACCAATCCCCTTAAGAATCCCAGGGATGACTCTGTGTGTGTGTGTGTGTGTGTGTGTGTGTGTGTGTGTTTGTGTGTGTAGAGAGAGAGAGAGAGAGAGAACAATGATGACATATAGATTAGATACAAATAATCTTTATAGACTGGAAATTGTGACATAATTTACAGCAGTTATTAATAAAGATTTATATATTTCTGTTTCACATGGGATGTAGAACATTTATATCTACCAAATTTTAACTCTCCATCTGCTATTTTGTTACCTTTAAAACTAACACCCACCACTGATAACACAGACTTTCCACAAGAAATCTCTCCTTCCTTATGGTGGGTTTCCATAGGCTCACTCCTGATCCAGAACTGCAGAGTCTTTTCCACCTCTGAATCTCTATGGAAAGCTAACTTTAAATCCTTTATCTCAGAGGAAATTTGCCAGCTTCCTATGTATATCCATGGCCCATCTCAACTTTACAGCTTTCTGTCAAACCATTTGATTACCTGTCTGAGGAAAAAGCTAAGACCCTATTGCTGAAGACACCATATGCTGCTAACACGGAGGACAGAGAAACCTGGCTGGAATTCAGAAGAAAGCCAGTCCCCAGACAGTTAACCTGTTTAGTGCTGGAAAGCCTACATGAGCAACTGGGGGGAAATGGCCAACAACAGCCTGAGCAAACAGAGATCTAAGCTACCCAGAAGCAAACACCCTGACAGGATGTAAATGCCAGTGTAATAGTGGAACACAACCTCACTAGGTAACCAATAGCTCTCTCATTGGCTATGAGATCCTCTCGGTGTAAAGGAACACATATCTGGAATTGGGAACCAGATCACAATCCTATGGAGAAAAATATTATGCTCTCCATTGTGAAGCTCTCACTAGTCTTTGGTTAAAATAGGGGTTACATACATCAAATTCTCCCTAAATTAATAATGCTTATCCCATTTAAACTATGCTGACTTCACTCTCTAAGAATCTGTTTTTTTTCTGGAGGTAGTGAGACCATAGGAGGTAAACTACCCTGGCACTTTAGCCAAGCCACAGCTGAATCCACAGAGGAATTGCAGAGACAAGCAAGAGTCCTGGTTCCATGCTGTTCCTGATAATCAGTGCCAGGGTGTAGGAGACAAACCCTGAAGATACTCAACACCTACCAAAGCAGAGATCCAGAGGCTCCTAAGAGCTCAGCACTGAAGTAGACTTAAAACTCACCCACTGTGGCTCAGGGAATATTGCAGAAGATGGGGCAGAAAGATTGTAAGAGTCACAGGTTGATGATGTCCAGAAGTATTTCCTCCCCCCACAAAATAACTGACTACTGCTCCAACAATGTATAAACCACAACCCCATGAGGAATGCCTGCAACCCCACTGAGGAGCATCCCCAATGGAATGGGGGCAGGGACAAGGGAAAAGAGGGTACCAACACATGATGTATCCACACAAAACATCTTATTAATAATAATAATAAACATTAAAAAGATACACTGCAGCATCTTTCATTATATGGGGAAACCTGCTTTCCAGCACCCCATCAATTATTTATATGTAAGTGTCATGTAAATATGTGATGATTTCTGAGTATAAACAGATGCCACATGGATCCATAAATGTACAGTTTCTAGTTTTTATGATGTTAACATTTTTCACATATTTAGCCATTTTATTTCTCCTTCTGTAAATTCTGCATTTATAATGTTTGCCCATTTTCTTTTTACTTTTATTTATTCATTTCTTGATTTTTGTATGTGTGGGTATTTGCGTGTGAGTGCAGGTGCATACGGAGATCACAAGACAACCTTAGCTGTCAGTCCTCTCCTTCTACCCTTTGAGACAGGGTTTCTTGTTGTTCACTACTATGTACACCAAGATAGATGCCCACAGGCTTCTGGGGAATCTCCTTTCTCTGCCTCTCATACCATCATAGGAGTAGTGGCATTACAGACATGTTACTTTAGCTTTACATGGGTTCTGTCTGGAGATCTGAGCTCTGGTCCACACACTTGCACAGCAAGTATTTTACCCACTGAGCCATCTCCCCAGTCCCTTTATTTATTTTGATTGACATAAATTCTCATATTTATGGATACAGTATGATATTTTTGCTTGTTTTTCTATTAAGATATATATATGTATGTATGTATACATACATATATATATATATATATATATATATTGACAACATCTATACTTACAATAAACCATGATAATTCCCTCCCCTTCCCCACTTTCCCCTTCACACCAGCACTCTCCATCATATCCTCTCCCTCTCTCCATTAGTCTCTCTCTTATTTTAATGTCATCATCTTTTTCTCTTATTATGAGGGTCTTGTGAAGGTATTGCTAGGCACTGCCATGGATATTGAGGCCAGTTTCTGTCTGGACAGTTGTAAGGAGTGATATACTTCCTTTGGCTCTTACATTTTTTCCGCCACCTCTTCCGCAATGGATCCTGAGTCTTGGAAGGTGTGCTAGAGATATTTCAGTGCTGAATACTCCTGTCACTTCTTCTCAGCACTATGTTGCCTTTTGGGTCATCCCAGTGGTCATCACCATCAGAAAAGAGAACCTTCTCTAACCAAAAGTGAGAATAGCATTAATATATGAATATGAACATTAAGTGTAGTGCTTTCAGGGCAGTTTGGTGAGAATAATTTATGCATTTAGCCAAACAAGAGCAGGCTTTATACCCCTAAGGCTCATGACCTCCCCTGCCATAGGCTGGCTAGGTTTTCAGTACTAGTCATGTATTCCCTCCCATAGAGCAGGCCTTCTGACCAATTAGAGAGCAGTTGGTTTCCCCTAGAGTAGGCATGTTACTATTGCACCTGTTTGGTCATTTGACCTGTCTGGCCAAACTTGAGGCTTCCAATGTCCACTGTTTTCACTGATGATGACTTCTGTCTCCCATAGGGCTGCATGCAGTCCACCTTTTTCCAGTTTTCAGTTGGCTGGTCTAAAGGGAGAAGGTTTTCTGCTCAGCACCAGCTTGATTTCTCAGTGACTTTACTGCTCAGGCATGTGAAGTCTTTAGCAATAGAGTATTGCCATCTGTTTCTCAAGGGAAACCAAGAGCCTTGGAAATAGCCTGTAATGTTTTGGAGGCAACCTCCCTGGCCAACAACTCACTGGAAGGTATCACATCCCTGGCACTGAAAATTTTCTAGTAACAATCTATGGCTTCTGGATGTGCCTTTATTCAAAAATGTAGGTTTTCATATATCTTATTCAGAATATCTTGAATTTTGATTGACCTCCCCCCTCCGCCCTTTTTTACACAATCTCTTCCCCTGGCCTCTCTTAGGCCTTTCCTCTCCCCATAACCTGTTTTTCTACTTACATATATACAATACCAACCCCTTAAGTCCTTCCCCATTCCCTCTCCTCCCTCCCTTATAGCCTCTTTCTAGCTTACTGGCCTCTGCTACCTATTTTTGGTTCCAGCTCACCCACAAGTCTATACATTTGTAGCTAGGATCTTCATATGAGAGAGAACATGTGACATTTGGCTTTCTGGGCCTGAGTTACCTCACATAGTACAATCCTTTCCAGATCCATGCATTTCTCTGCAAACTTCATAATTTCATTTTTTGTTACTACCAAATAGTACTCCCTTGTGTAAATGTACCACATCTTTATTATCCATTCATCTGAGGAGGGACATCTAGGCTGATTCCATTTCCTACCTATTGTGTATAGAGCAGCAATAAACATAGTTGTGCAAGTATCTCTAAGGTAGTAAGAAGAGTCATTAGTATATATGCCTAGGAGTGCTATATCTGGATTACATGGTAAATCTATTTTTAGCTGTCTCAGGAACCTCCACACTGATTTCCACAATGGCTGTACCAGATTACATTCCCACCAATAGTATAGAAGAGTTCCCCTTTTTCCGCATCCTCACCAACATTTATTGTCATTTGTTTTCTTGATGGTAGCCATTCTGGCAGGAGAGAGATGGAATCTCAAAGTAGTTTTAATTTGCATTTCCCTGATGGCTAAGAATGCAGAACAATTTTTTAGATGTTTATATGTCATCTGTATTTCTTCTGATGAGAACTCTCTATTTAGTTCCATGGCCCATTTTTTAATTGGGTTGTTTGATTTCTTATTATATAATTTTTTGAGTTATTTGTGAATCCCAGATATTAATCATCTGTCTCTGGTCTCTGCTCCTGCAGCTGGGTGCTGAGTGGGTGAGCGGATCTGCATGAGTCCCACAGCTCAGGTCTAGGTCCATTTCCACAAGCTCCTCAGTGGGGTTCTGGCTGATTTCCTCCTCCCTAATAGATCTTAGTGTCTTCTGATTCTCCACTGTAGCAGATAAAAACCTATATACCCTCACTTTTCAGGCTGTGGTTTTGCTCAAATTCCTCCCTAGGCTGGATTAGTGTGACTCCTACGTAGCCATCTTACCCAGAAGTCTCATCTACCCTCTCTATTAACATTTTGACTTTCCTGCTTGTTGAGTAGATAGTAAATGCCAGGTACTAAAGATATAGCAGTAAACACGAAAAGCAAAATCCCCATTCTCATAGAACTTATGTTCTACCAGGTAGAAACAGAAAGTAACAGTATGAAGAAATAGAGAAGTATGTGTAATAGAAAAGACCTTTATAAGATTTAAGAGTATCTCTCTAACGTATTTACACTGAGGCCAGCATGGAAAGAAGTGCCTTCTTGTGTAAAGAACAAAGCACATAAATGGAGCAACAATAGCCCAAGGCAGGAGTAAGATGAGCTCTCAAGGACCAGGCAGAAAGCTAGTAAGAAGGGAAAAGGAGATTGCTCAGTTAGTAAAGTCATAAATTCAATCCCTAGAACCCATGTAAAAAAAATAATAATAATAAGCCAGGGGGCTGGGGAGGTTGCTCAGTGTGGTTAAAGGCACTTGCTTGCAAAGCCTGACAGCCTGGGTTCAATTCCCCAGTACTGAGATGAACTTCCAAACTAGAAACAGTTTATGGTAGGAAGGGATTTATTTCAGGCTTATAAGTCCAGGAGAAGTTCCTTAATGGCAGAAGAAGCTGGCTGCCTTTGCACAGATCCATCAGAGAGGAAAAAAAAAAAAAAAAAAAAAAAAAAAAAAAAAAAAACACCAGCAGCCAGTCAGCATCACAAAACAATCAAGCACATACAGGCTGTGGTAGAAAGAACTGATTCACTGAGTTACTATAAGAGTTAATTTCTCAGGAGCTAAACTTATCTTTGTCAGCAGATGGAAAAACCCCAAAGAGAGAACTGTCCAGAAAGGGCCCAGAGGGGCAATAAGAAGGAGAGAGTTTATGCTAAAACAAAGTAAGAGTTCATGGTTAGGATGGCCTGACTACAGGAATAATTGATATGCAAATTGTCACATCTTACTTACTCACTTACCCTTCCCCTTGGCTATGAAAACTATAAAATGAAAATAAAATCTCAGCTCCAGGTTCAGAGCTTCTGTTGGGAGCTATCCCAGCTTTTTGGCCCCCAGATAAATAAACTCCTCTACTTTCACTCATACTGGCTTTGAAGTGATCTTTCCAGAGAATTTTTGCAACAGGGCCACAAACATCAGGGAACCCCAGACAGAGCTTAAGCACTCTACATGTCTTTAGGTTAGAAATCAGATCCACCCACAGTGATACCATCTCCAGCCAAGTGGCTGGAGACAAGGTTTTTTTGCTTTTAGCATTTATTTATTTATTTATTTGACAGAGAAAGAGGACATGGATCCTGGAGAATCAAACCTGGGTCCTTTGGCTTTTCAGGCAAATGCCTTAACCACTAAGCAATCTGCCCAGCCCCTGGAGACAAGTTTTTTTAAAACCATATCTGAGTCTATTGAGGGACATAATTCAAACTACCACACCACATAAAGCCAGATGCACAAAATGGCACATGGGTTTGTTTGCAGTGGCCGGAAGCCTTGGCACGCCTCTCTCTCTCTCTCTCTCTCTCTCTCTCTCTCTCTCTCTCTCTCTTTTCTCTCTGTCTCTGAAATAAATAATGTTTTGTTTTAAAAAGAAGCCAGACATGGTGGTATCCACTTGTAATCCCAAAGCTGAGAGAGAGACAAATGTAACTTGCTGGCCAATCAGTGTAGCCCAATTGATGTTCTCCAGACCAATAAGAGAGCCTGTCTAAAAAAAAAAAAAAGGTGGATGACATCTGAGAGGCACAACACTCAAGGTTGCCCCCTGGCCGCTACAGGCAAGCACACCCACACATGCACTAACACATGTGCACTTTTACATATCTTTTTTAGAAAACAAGCTAATAAAATACTAACAAAGAGGTAGTCAACAGATCACATATGACCCCATAGGCTTCAGTAGAAAATCAGGTTTGATTACTAGTGCAATAAGGTTATAGAATCTTACACATATTCTATTAAAAAAATAGATATTAAGAAGCCAAGAGTAAATTCAGAGAAATCATAGAAAACTGGGAGCAGGGAGAAAGTACCAAGATGAGAGACATCAGGACAGATTAGAGAGAGAGAGAGAGAGAACTACATTGTCTGGCCCCTGTGTTTGGTTGGGTGAAGAACTTTAATAACCAGCATCACTGTATCCACCTGGGCCTCTGGGATACTCTGACAAACAGACCTGTGAAAAGAATGTACCAAGAACAAGAATTAAGTCTCTGTAGTTTGAAGCCACTAAGGTTTCATGTGATTTACATATGTAGCATAATCTATGATCACCAAAGTAATAAAGCTAGGGCCCTGGGAGATGAAAATAAAAGAATCAGGATCCTAGGAGCTAAATTCAACACAAAATGCTTTTGGTATATGAGAAATGGCTTTTCATATTTTATTATCTTTTATATTTCACATGCTACTTTGGCACATGAAATTTTTAACATTTCATATAGATAAATGCATACACTTTTTATCATTACTTCCTGTATTTTAGGTCTAAAAATACATTCTCACAAAGATATGACAGAAAGACAAAGATTTGTTTTTATTATTTTATACTTTGAATATCTATGGAGAAGATGAGCTCTCTAGGAAGAAACAGCAAGCTCATCAGAGATGGAGAAAGAGGTCAGAAGAGGACAGATACACATACTACATAGGCCTTTATGTAAGCAGTGAGATATAGCTCAAATTTCTCTTTCCAAGTTGTCCACTGTTTACTTCATATTAGAGACTAGATAAGTGCTTGTTCCTTCAATGGACATGACTCATTCCTCCTTCATTATGGACTAGCTCCTCGTGTATATGTGGATATGTTTGCAGACTTTGCAACTTGTTCTACTGGTGCATGTGTTTGCTGCTTTTGTCACTGTTGTGACAAAATTCCTGACAGAGGACATTTAAGGAAGGAAGGATTTACTTCGTTTCCTAGTTCCTAGCACAGTCCGTCATGTCACACAGGCACGGCATCCAGCACAGCTCCAGCTGTAGAGGCAGGAGCACTAGGCAGCTCGTCACATTGTGCCTGCAGTCTGAAAGCAGAGGGGGAGGAGGACTAGTGCCTATGCTTTCTCCTTTTTATTCAGCCGAGGACCCATGCTCGTAGAATGGCGCCTCCCACATTCAGGGTGAGTCTTTCTTCTCATTTAATCCTCTCTTGAAATACCCTCACAGACATGCCTAGAGGTTCATCTCAACCATTAAGTTGAAAAC
The DNA here is from genome assembly GCA_036346955.1 of Dipus sagitta. Taxonomy (NCBI): domain Eukaryota; kingdom Metazoa; phylum Chordata; class Mammalia; order Rodentia; family Dipodidae; genus Dipus; species Dipus sagitta. Next base: position 171,444,287 of record CM070770.1, read on the forward strand.
CAGAATTAGCTACAACATGGTGAGAAATCAAACTGGAACTGAGCTAGAGGTCTCCTCTCTGCTGGCTAGCTATCATAGTGATGGAAAGTGCTATGCAGGCTTCTGGATGAGAAAGTCATCAACAGTCTTAACCAGCAATAGACCCTACAAGCTGTAGAACCAACCAGTCAGGCAAGATGTGCTTAATTGTGACATAGTTATATGGCTGTAATGGGGATAACCAACTGTTCTCTGATTGGATTTGATGCCTGTTCCATGGGAAGAAATTCATGCCTGGTACTGAAAACTAGTCAAAAGCCTATGGCTGGGAAATCATGGGTCCTAGAGGGAAGCTACTACTATTATTTGGCTAAATGCATATGGTGTACCCGTCAAATTACACTTTTTTGCAATTAGTGATGACTACTAGGCAGACTCAAAGCTCATCAAAGTGCTGAGAACAAGTGATTATTAAGTGTTCATCACTAAACAAGTATATAAAACAATAAATACCTCCCAGTTAGTATCAAATTTTTTCACCTAAGATGGTTAGAAAACCCCACAACTTTGACTCACAAAATAAAATCTGAAACTCAACAACTCATAAAGCTAAAAACATTTGATCAGGATGGTTTCAGGCATGTCTGTGCTCCAAGAATCCAAGTGCCCTCACCTGCCCACATCTCTAAACTTCCTGCCCACTTTATTTCTAATAACTTAGTGTGATGGTTTGCATTGGGTGCCCCCCATAAACTCTTAGGTTCTGAATTTTTGATCCCCAATTGATGGTAATTCCAGAATTAGAGACTTACTGGCAGAGGTGTTTGTTGGGGGCGGGCTTATTTGTAGCCAGTCCTTCCTTGTCAGTGTTAGGTGCACTCTCCTGCTGCTGTTGTCTACCCAATGTTGGCCAGGAGATGGTGTCCAGCCTCCACACATGCCACGTTTTCCCCACACTCATGGAACCTCCCTTCAGGTCTCTAAGCCAAAATAAACCCTTTCCTCCCACCAGGTGCTTTTGGTTGGGTGCTTGTGCCAGCAACGAGAAGGTAACTGCAATACAAGGTGCCATCACAAGCCCAAGATATAAATACCCAAGGTTTATCCAAGTATTTAAGTATCCAGGATTATTCCATAATTTTCTAGCCACTGTATTGACTTCTAACAGCTCATAACTACATCCTTCCCTGGAGAACTATTCTCAGATGAGGAACCCATTCTTCCCAGAATTGCTTACAATAGTTGACAAGTGCTGTTAAAAGCTTGATTTCTTGGCTGGAGGTAGAAAATGCATGCTATGCTTCTTATTCAAGAGGCCCTGGATCAGGCCAGTAACAGACTCTGGATGAAAAGACAACTTGTTCAGCCATTTCCTGCTTCACTTAGTCCTTCAAAGGCTTCTTTTCAGTGACACACTTGTCCACAAACCCTGCCCCAGGTCTTTTTTAAGGGAGCCTAACCTAAGATTTAGCTCTGCCTTAAAATTTAAGCACAAGACCTAGCATGATGCTTGATTTTAGTAACAGGAGCAGGAATAATTATGTAATAGACCAAATTGCTCAAACTGTCCCATTCATTCAGAATAGATGAATAATAATAGGTATTACACAGTCACCTGTTTCTCAAGTTCTCCTGGTGATATTGAATCAATATACTGCATATCCTCCCTCTTCTTCCTCCACTCTGACACAATTCCAGACTCCAGGAAATATTTGGAGGGGAAAGACAGTCCACATACTCTTACTATACAATCATTTCAAAATATACTACATTTCAAGAAATGGTAACAAATATTGCCAAAATACACTGGCAGGTCGCCCTCACAGTCCCAGTCAGGACTTCTGATCTTAGTTGCTTTTCCCTTCTTTGTAATACATCCTTCCATCACCTGGTACCTGCAACTGTAAAACTCCCCTGGCTAGGCTGACTACCTGCTAATTTTCAAAGAGTTCAGCCCAGCCATACTAAGTACGTTACTTAGAACTTACATGGCTAATGTCTTCTTTCATATCACTTCAGCTACAAGAGCTCAGACCCTACAATACTGATGAACACAAACCAGGCAGAGGGTATATCTACTGAAGCAGGGTACAAGAAGGGAAATGACAAGAGAAGGATGGGATTGTGACCAAAATGCATTACAAGCATATATAAAAGCAGCCAATAAAAATAAATTCTTTAAAATAAAAGAAGTAGGATAATAAAAAATGTTCAGGAATATTTCCACCTTTTGTGGGAATGAAAAAAAGAAAGATAACTTTGAAATCTATTGTTTTTGAGTAAAATTGACAATCTATTTAAAAAAGAGAGAGGCCGGGCGTGGTGGTGCACACCTTTAATCCCAGCAATTGGGAGGCAGAGGTAGGTGGATCGCCGTGAGTTCGAGGCCACCCTGAGGCTACATAGTGAGTTCCAGGTCAGCCTGGACTACAGTGAGACCCTACCTTGAAAAACCAAAAAAAAAAAAAGAGAGAGAGAGAGAGAAACAAGGACAAGAAGGACACTGTAGAACTGAAGAAATTAAGCTAATCACTAAAGAATACTTACAAACATTGTAAGACTAGTGTAATTTAGGGCTAAATTGTGGTTATCAGGGATGAGAGAGAGATAATAGCTGGCATAGAGAAAGGTAACCATGGATAACCATGAAAATGACCTTTAGGGAAGGCACGCTAACAAAAACTTAGTGCAGAAGTGAATGAATTGTGTCTGGACACACTCCTGAGCCAGTCACACTTGCTTAGGAAACTGAACGATAATGCAACTGAGGTTTGGACCCTGGAACTGAATTCATAGAAGAACTAAGGACGGGTGTAGAATACAGAGATAATAATCCATAATCCTCACATGAGTTCCTGTCTCACCACCACCCCTGACTAGCTTCATGATAGTGGAACATAAGGACCAGTGACACAAAGAAAAAGTTCATTCCCCACAGGAGATGATACTGAGATGAGATTCACAAGGTTTAGGTGCTTCCATATAATCCCAGAGGTTGGCTATGATCCTCTAAGGTGTGTGGAGAAGATGAGATAATGATGCTCTTCTGAAGAGCATTCTCCCTGCACAGCTGGCTTTTCCCAGGAGCCTCGTTGGCTGTCCCTAGAGCTGATTATGATACAGGGAAAACCTTTCCACTGCATTCCTCCCAAAGACCTATCTCCCAAAGCGTTTTATATACCAGTGCTTGCTTAGAAAGAAGAAAACCTAAAGTCAGAGTTACGTGGAATTCTCTTACCAATCTTAGCTGTTTCTACAAAATGATTAAGTGAACTTAGTTTGAAAACAAGCTCAATAAATTCAACTGGACTATTCCACCAGGTAATGACAACAGAACAATCACCCCGGAAAGCCTGGGAAGCTACTGGCTCTGAGGTGAGGTCCACACAAACTAGGAAAGGTAAACTTGGCACAGACTCTGACCTTTGCCATCATGACACCGTGTCTATGCTGGGAGTTAAGCTCTTAGGTAGAATATCTAGGCAAGACTGGGTCCCTTTTGTTGAAACCTCCAGCTTCATTTTCCTTGCGCTTATGTATCACTAGGTAAACTTTAGAAAATAAAAGTTCACATAGGTGGAGGCTAATGCTAGACTTCAGGTTAGGTAAGAGATTTTCCTATAATTTACTGTGCTTGCTGCATTTATGCTGAAAAGGGAGCTAGCCATATGTATTAGAGCGATTTCTTTAGAATAGGATACACCTGAGTAAGACTCTGGAGTTCTTCACTTACTCGTTATGCAACCTTGAACCTCTCGTTTAATGATTCAGAGACAAAGTCTCCTCAAGGACAAAATAATATATATTTCATAGGGTAAAAATGATCATATAAGATGATGGATGCAGAACATGAATTATCATGAAGGGCTCAGAGAATGTATGCAATGAACAAGTGTGAGTTTTTGGAAAACGCTATGGGGCCTATTAGTTAAATGAGTCAGAAGAACAAGGTAAAATAAAAATATGTTTGATGTCTATCTGTAAAACGTCAGGCAAAACACTTAACATTTCTAAACCTCAGTTTTCAAATCTGTAAATTAAAAATAGATATTTCTGTCACACAATGTTATTATCAACTTTTAAAGTGCTTAGCATATATCTGATTCAAAGCCAGATCTCACTACAAGTATGATAGTACTTTGAAATATTAATTCCAGCAAGATGAGGCAAGTCAACATAGTTGAGTTACTTCATTATCCCCCAAAGTATTTAATTTAGGAAGAAACAGAATGGAGACTTTAAGTCAAGGTTGAAAGTTTCACTTTAACTTTTACTTACTTTATACGCGATTTGGGTACATCCTCTAAGGTTTCTTCTTGAATAGCTCATCTGTCATTCCTCATCTCCCCAGGACCTCTATGCTGCATGCTATAATCAAAACATCTTAGAGGGAATAATGCCAGCCCCTGAGTGTCCTAGCCCTTATTCAAATGTTCACTGGCCATGGACCTTTTCTTTCTCTTTTATTGGCTGTTCTGGATTTAGGGTGCTTCCCTCTCCTCTGGCCTCAATTCAAGCTGTTAGCCTCAAACCACTTCTTAAGAAAACATGGTAGAATATAGGATTTCACCAGCCTGATCCTGAAATTTTTAATTCTGTGGGAAACTGCACTTCTGTAAAATAAGCTAACTCTACTATAATAGATAAAATCCATCTTAAGTTTTCAAAAAACTTATTAAGTTTTCAACTAATTCTTTGGAAAATTGAGGTTCATACTGGGTAGAGAATTGTCCCAAAAGCGTATCAAAGAAAGATATGGTACAATCAAGTCTGTGTTAGCCCATAAAAAATAAAGAAGAATAAAAACATGTACCACAAAAAGTCTAAATTTACGACGGTAGAGGGGACATAAAACTACATCCGTGCAAAAAATATGAAAATTAATTTAATTTTTTTTAAAGTCTAAAGTCAGCCATAATCTTCACCCGTAAGGGTCATTTGCTTAATGATCTTAGAGAGGGACTTTCATTTTAAAGATTTGGAACTAGGAGCTACAGAAAAGATTATTCTGTCCTTTGCAGAGGGCAATATGAGGAGGTAGAGAAAGTGGAGAGTTTGGAGCTAGAAAGTCCTGGGATCAAAGCAGCAAGTGGAGCAAATTACTTAACTTACCTGGGCTTCCCTTTGTTCATCCATAAAATACCGTTGCTAGTTCCAACATGTGAGAGTGTGGCAAGAACAGGGCTGAGATGAGATGGGCCTGCAGTGTGAGTGACACAGCCTCAGAATGGCTCCCTCTGCCCCCAACGAGCCACCACCTCATTCATGCTCACTTGCTTGAACAGTCTGTCCATCACAGGAACCCAGGACCAGCCACAGAGAGAATGCACCTTGACAGTTTAATAATGAGATGCTGAGAAAAAAGATGAAATTAGCCCAATCCATTCACTTTTTTTTTTTGAAAGGAAGAAGTGTCTGATCAAGGGTAAGGGAGTTTTTACAAGCATGTAGTAAAATGCAAGGAGACAGCAAGACAAGTTCACAACAGTGAGGACAGACATTTACTGGAACATATTTCCACTTCCACAGGATAATCTTACACATTAATCTCCCAGGGACCTAAATTCCTATTTGGTAAAAAACAGATAATAATAACTGTTTACAGAGCTATTTTCAGAACTAAATAAAATAACAAATGTAAAATACTCAAAATTCCTAGCAGAATGGATAAGTTAAATATGCTGTAAGAATAACAAACATCACAATAAACCATAAAAAACTAACAAAGTTGTTCTACACTACATAGACAAATCACAAAAATATAGTGGATAATTAAATAGAATGGGAACTACATCACAATGGTATGTAGGTACATTTAAAGATTCACTCAGGGCTAGAGAGATTGTTTAGTGGTTAAGGCGTTTGCCTGCAAAGTTAAAGGACCCAGGTTCAACTTCCCAGGACCCACGAAAGCTGTATGCACAAGTTGGTACACGTGTCTGGAATCCATTTGCAGTGGCTAGGGGCTCTGGTGTGCCCATTCAAGAGAGAGAGAGAGAGAGAGAGAGAGAGAGAGAGAAGTAGAAGTAAGAAGTAGGAGTGTAGGAAGGAAAGAGCAGGGAAAATCATACAGAAGAATTAAGAAGATCCTGGCCTTGATCGGTGATAATTGCTGTCAGTAAGTGTGGGGTATGAGTCGTTCAATTGGAGCTAGAGGCCAGTGACATATTATGTAAATAACCATAATCAGTGAGAGTGCCTGCATGTTTTATTATATGCTCAGTAACTAGTAGCTAAAAAATGTGCAAGCTTTCTAGTGTAACAGGGTGCTAGGGATTCAGGAAAGTCCTTGAACCCTAAACCCTAGGTCTGTGTGCACTTTCAATGAAATAATTGAATAAAATAAGACTGAGAATGATGATTATTAAGTTATTATATTTATTTAGGGAAGTAAAGAACCAAGGAAAGGCACCCACATGGCTTGAGAGCCCACATGGAGGGCTAGAAAAAAACGTGAAAAGGACAGAAAAAGAAGTTCAAAGAGCTCCTTCTATGTGGGGACCTGGAGGGGGTAAACAGCCCATGTGGAGAGTAAGGGCTGGGGCTCTCCCCTTGGCTCTGCAAGGGGAAACTCACCAGCGACTGGAGGTTCCCAAGTGGTCAGGCAACTCAGAGAGTGTGCCTTCCCCTCAGAAACTTACTTATAACCTTATGATGGTGGGCCCTACCTACGGGCTCAGGTGAGCCAGAGGGACAGCTGATTGGTTAGGGCTAGGGGCTGTCCCGGGAAGAGGTTAGCCATGACAGCAAGTTCCAGGGGCTGAACTTGACCAACCACAATCTTTAAATCCTAGAAAGGACCCCCCCCCCCTCAGGAGGGGCCCAGGTTGTTTGGAAAAAAAGATCTGGGGAAGAGATACGAAGTCAGATCATACTTTGATCTCTCTGCAAGGATAGGCCCAGAGACATTCCTGCTTTTTTTTTTCTTCTTCTTTCAGGGGCCCAGTCACCCTACCTGCCTAAAAGAGCTACCTGACCCTTTCTCACTAACAGTATAGATATTTGGAAAAGCCTTTCAAGAGCCTCAGTCAGTCTTTATAAACAAGAGGTTATGACAAATAAAATCACATTTATCTGTCACAGATCATGGAACCTAGCTTCATCATCTTTCATAATAGAAACTGACACCTAAGGAGTGAGCTCTCAAGTTTGCTCAGCTAGTTAGTGCCTGTCATTAAAGATGGCAACCATGGAACCTGAGAAATGCCAAAAAAAAAAACCTTCCAAAGAAGCCAATGAATCCCTGAAACCTGCTGCTAGAGTGAGGTGTAGGGAATAGCCCAGAAGCTGTGTTTTATGTGACATATCAATGCTTCCCTCTTGCTGTACACCCCTGATTAGAGCCCGAGGAAGCTGTGGACTTGAGAGCTATTTCACTTTCCTTTCCTTGAGGATTTGTGCTATGTGTATCACAGCTCTTGTGATCAATGAAGCCCCCACAATGATTGTGTAGATGCCCAAGCTTGTGTGTGGCCTCATCATGATAAGAATCCATTGCTCAGAGGTCCCAGTGCAATTAGATCTTTGGGTGTAAAATGGAAAGTGGGACTCGAGTGATGGCTTAATGGTTAAGGCACTTGCCTGAAAAGCCAAAGAATCCAGGTTGGATTCCCCAAGACCCATATAAACCAGATGCACAAGGTGGTACATGTGTCTGAAGTTTATTTGCAGTGGCTGGAGGCCCTGGCGCACCCATTCTATCTCTCTCTCAATCTCTCTCTATATAGATAGATAGATAGATAGATAGATAGATAGATAGATAGATAGATATGCCTCTTTCTCTCTCTCTCTCTCTCTCTCTCTCTCTCTCTCTCAAGTAAATAAATAAAAATAAATATATTAAAACGGGAAAGAAGATATCCTCCAAGCCAGAAGGCCTGTTGCTATTCCCGGGTCTTCAGAGATCTAAGTCTTTGACTTTGTAATAATTATCACCCTCTCTGGGTGTCAGAAATCTCATCATGAAAATAATAACAGTGTATAAATCATGTCTCAGGGCAGGGTCACAAGCACAGATGTTTGCAGATACAAATATATAGAAAGGAAGGGTTATCATGGTGGATGAATAGTGTTGACTGCTATGGACTTTATTTTTAATGTATTTATTTATTTGAAAGATAGTGAGTATGGGTATGCCAGGACCTCTTGCCACTGCAAATGAACTCCAGCTACATACACCATGCTGTGCATATGGTTTTACATGAGCTCTGGGGAATTGAACCCCAGCTGGTAAACTTTGCAAGCAAGCACTTTTAAGCACTGAGCCCTTTCCTCAGCTCTGGACATTATTGTTTAAATTGTGATATCATGTTGCCACAACAAATAAAATTTTCAGAAAATTCCCAGATATACTGATGAAAAAGAATTTACTAATAATCTAATTTTTATAATTGTTGATTGGATGCAGATTCAATGACTCCAAGTTGCCAAATTCCAACCTAAAGGCATTGAGATGTGCTGCTAGAGGCTAGGCAAAAAGGTTCAAGGTGAGCAGTGTAGCATACTGATGAGGACTCTGAGCTGTGGAGCCTGGCTCCTCCTAGGTGAGGTCAACAGATACTTTTACATGTCTGTTTTGCTCAGGTAAGACTAATGCCACCTGTACAACATGGCTAGTGCCAGGGTCTATAAGATACCGTGAGTAGAGGATTCTAGAATAGCAGAGGTGTCTTTTTTAAAAGGAGATATGAGCACTTCCGTGCAGAAGTTCCCGAAGATCACTTGTATGCAAGGCATTTCTTTCATGAGGATCCTGCAGATACTTGGAAAATGGTTAGCGACAAGCATGTGGTGTGATGGTGTGACTCAGTTTCATGCCATACAGCAACAAGAGAGTTTAGGAAATTAAAAACAATGCCATGAGTCAATGTAAAGCAAACTAAATACAATTATTCTAAGCATTTGGTAAAGTACATGAAAAGAGCATTCATTTCACTTGATGCTTGGAAGCTTACCCTAGAAACTACAGTTTAGTCACATATTTCCCTCTAGACCTCCAGTTATGCAATTTATATTTTTAGTGTATGACATATCTGCAGTTATAACTGAGAAACACCACTTACTATTTTCATAACAAATCCTATAGAAAAAGAACAGAAGCTTTAACTAGAATAGTAACCACTGTACATGAATAGAGTGAGCAAATTTAATTGAGTACACAGTAAACTTTGTGTTCTTATCATCCTGAGCCCTTTTCTACCTCATCGACTTTATACCTGGTTGTACCTCTGTTTTTTTATCTAGTAAATTCTTTCACCACATCTTTGTATTGCTGGCTCCTTCTCATCATTTACATATCAGATCAATAATCTCATAAAAAGACTTTCTATTACTACACAATCCAAAATAATAAACTTTTTACTTGAAACAAAGAAAGTAGATAAAATAATAAAGAAAGATTTGTTTATCTTATTTAGTAAGAATACAGATATACTCATCAATATTCAAACAGATATATATATATATATATATAGAGAGAGAGAGAGAGAGAGAGAGACAGAGACAGAGAGAGAGAGGGAGGGAGGGAGCAAGAGAGAGAGAAGGATACACAGAGAAAAACAGAGAGAAATAAATATATTATTTAAAGAGATACAAAGAACAATATATCAAAGTTTACATGAGGGAAATGCATTATCTTCAGAACAGGAAATCAATAGATACTATCTAAAATAATAATGGCAAAATAATACTTTGCTTATCTTTTTCTGTGTGCTAAACACTGCTCTACTCTCCTTGTAGGTATTGATTTAATATTCAAAATAGCCCAGTGATGAAAGTGTGCTTTTCCAGATTATGGACAAGAAATGTAGGCATGGGAATCTAGGTTTAAATATATGTATTTATGTTCATATATATGGATATAAAAATATGCATGTATATCATACACATATTTATCTGAGAGTAGAGAAGGGAATATGGGGGCAAAAGACCTAGGAGGAGGAGAGAGAGAAATAAGGGAGGGTAGTGATGGAAAATAGACAAACTATTTTGTTTTCTTCCACATATGTAATCTCGATTTAACTATATAAGTATATCTGTGTGTGCATATGTATGACTTGAAAGCCAAGAGGAAGATATTTTGAAGGATTAAAGAGATGGGAAGGATAGGTAGAGGTTACTGGTAGATATGAATGATAACATAGTTCAGTGAGATATGTGCGTTAAAATATCATAATGAAACCCAATATTTTTATGCCAACAATTAACTTAAAACTGAGGGATTATGGGCTAGAAAGATGGCTTAGTGGTTACGGCACTTGCCTGCAAAGCTTAAGGTCCCAGGTTCGATGCTCCTAGACCCACATAAGCCAGATGTACCAGGTGGTGCATGTGTCTGGAGTTCGTTTGCAGTGGCTAGACACCCTGGCATGCCCATTTGCTCTATCTCCCCCACCTCTCTCTCTCTCTCTCTCTCTCTCTCTCTCTCTCTCTCTCTCTCTCTCAAAATAAATAAATAAAATATTTTTTTGAAAAATTGAGGGGGGCTGTAGAGATGGCTTAGTAGTTAAGGCGCTTGTCTGTGAAGCCTAAAGACACAGGATTAATTCCCCAGTACCCACTTAAGCCAGATGCACAAGATGGCACATGTGTCTGGAGTTCATTTGCAGTGGCTACAGGCCCTGGTTCAACCATTCCCTCTATCTGTATATCTTATATCTGTCTCTTTCTCTTTCTTTCTCAGATAAATAAAATAAATAATAAACAATAAATTTTTTATAAAACTGAGGGATTAAATAACTCACCCAAATCCCAAGAACTGAAACATAGGAAGATGTGTTTAAATATATTTATGTTATAAACAGCAAAAAAAAAAAAAAAACACAATGAAACACAGTGTATTCAACATGGCCTCTGAGCTTGAGTGGTAAAGACTGAAATGTAAATAAAAGCCTTCAGTTATTGTTTCTATGTACTAATAGACAACTTGGGAATGGTTGCCTGAATAATCATATAGTAATAAAAAAATAAATAAATGTGTACTATAAGAGATTAGTCAATACAACTATCAGATTCACCATTTTCTTACTTCTGAAAGGTTTTTGGGGAAAGAAGGGGTGAAACGAAGGTCAGTGTGTAAAAGGTACAGAGAGACAGCCAGAATCCATGTGCAAAAGAAGAGCTATCAGGTAGAACTGTTCTTGATGAGTCTCATAGAGAAACAATGTGACCACATAGTGGTGTGCAGTAGAGACTCTCGTGCCAAACAGGGTTTGAATAGATGACATTTTGGTCCCTGCTAAGCCTGATAATCAATGATTCTAATCCTCATAGATATTGCCTGACATAAAGCAGAATTAATCTCAAACAGAAGTGCCAACTCAAGACCGCCTCCAAAAAATTTGAATATACCCAAGGAGAACCAGCCAGAGTCAAGATATTGGTAAAAAAAAAAAAAAAAAAAAAAAAAAAAAAAAAAAAACTTTCAAATAATAGCACCAGAATTATAACTTAATTTCCACCACAAAGAAAAAGATTTTGTTTTTCAGTCTTGGATATTATTTTTTGTTCATTATCAGACTACCAAACAGTCCACATTAAATCCATGGCCAAGAAGAACCTCACCACAGTAACAGAGTTCATTCTCATGGGCCTTACTGACCATCCGCAGTGGGAGGTTCCACTCTTCCTGGTGTTTCTTGGCTTCTATCTGGTCACTATTCTCGGGAATGTGGGCATGATTATTCTCATCCAAGTGGATGTCCAGCTCCACACCCCAATGTACTTCTTCCTGAGCCACCTCTCTGCATTGGATGCCTGCTACACCTCAGTCATCACCCCTCAGATCCTGGCCACACTGGCCAGAGGCAATGTGGTCATCTCCTATGGACACTGTGCTGCCCAATTCTTCTTCTTCACCATCTGTGCAGGTACAGAATGTTTCCTGTTGGCTGTGATGGCCTATGACCGCTACATTGCTATTAGCAACCCACTGCTCTACACTGTGGCCATGAACCCTAAAATCTGCTGGAGTTTGGTAGTGGGAGCCTATGTGTGTGGGGTGTCTGGGGCCATCCTCCGCACTGCATGCACCTTCTCCCTCTCCTTTTGTGAGGACAATCAGATCAACTTCTTCTTCTGTGACCTCCCACCCCTGCTGAAGCTGGCCTGCAGTGACACAGAAAATGCTGAGATTATCATTGTCTTTTTTGGTAACTTTGTGATTTTAGCCAATGCCTTAGTCATCCTCATTTCCTACCTACTCATCATCAAGGCTATTCTGAGGATGAAGTCTCCAGGTGGCAGGGTGAAAACATTCTCTACTTGGGCCTCCCACCTCACTGCTGTGGCTCTTTTCTTTGGGACTCTCATCTTCATGTATATACGGAGTGGTTCCAGAAAATCCCTGGAGGAAGACAAGGTCGTGTCTGTGGTCTACACAGTGGTCATCCCCATGCTGAACCCTCTGATCTATAGCTTGAGAAACAAGGATGTGAAAGCTGCTTTCAGAAAGGTCACTGGTAGATTCCAGGTGTCCTAAGGCATATAGACATGAGCCAGAGCATCTCTCATCTTAGTCAGCTTGCTAGTGTATGCTAACATGCAGCTATTGCAAATCTCGAATTCCCACAGAGAACACAGGCAAGTGCCACCAGTAAAGGAGAAGCATGAATGGGTTGTTCAGCAATTCCACAAGACTTTCTTCTTACCCCTGTCTTTCACTTTCAATTCATTTCCTGGTACTCAGCCATCTTCTGGTGCCATCACTTACAGAATTTAAGGTCCAAACGATTTTGCGTTACTTCACCTGACCCCAGTTCTTACCACTTCTCTCTGCTACTCTCAACATTACACTGACTATGTCTCAAAAATTACATGTGAGGATTCCTGTAAATTTAATTTACTGGCTTTTTTATTTCCCTTTTAATATATGTCAACTAAATTTCAAGAAGTATTGTATAATATTGGCCCCTCCCCCTTAAACATTTTCCTTTATGCTCAGGCCAGAATAAGAGAACTTGAAAATTGCCTTGCAGCTTGATAACTGCTTTTTGGTTCCTTCTCTCATGTTGTGCTTATATCTTCCACATGAAATAAGCTACCGTCTACTATGGAAAAGTCTCCAGAAGGGCTAAAAATAGTTTCTGAAGCTCATAGTGCAATGATTTTCCTCCTGACCCCATTGCCTACCTATGAGATGTTCTCACCAAGCAGCCTATGTCTAGGTACAGTTGAACCACAGATTACCTTCTGTAGCAAAGGTCTACTGAGTAGTAACTCCTACACCAAATGAAATCCTTAAGAGCAGAATCTTGGTTTCCTTCCCAAGTCCAAAGCCCAGGTCAGATGAACCCTCAGAAACTGATTGCAGTGGGGGGGGGGGGAAGCAAAATATCAAAGTAGGTCTGAATTCTCTCTCCATTTCTTTCCAGCACTGAAGAAAATGGCATGAAGGTGACAATACTCTTTGTCACAGAAAAAGCTCACAAAGCAAGGGAAATGGGTCATTCAGGGTCTGTTCCTACTTACTGTTTGCTTGCCTAAATGAAGAGAAGGGAAAATAATCCCAGTGTAGAAAGCTGTTAATGAAGGGAGCTAGCTTCTCCTACAAATTAAATGCTTTGTTTCACTTATTAATTTGCATTTTGCAACATGTATTGGCTCACACACCCCTACTAAAAGCAGACAAATCATCAAGGAGGGTTGTGTAGAGTCTCTGTCTTTTACCATTGTACACAAGCATCATCTTAGATGATATCTGTAAGATGATAAAACACCAAAGAATTCACTGGATCAGAAAGCTCCACGATTCAGAAACAAGATGGCTGTTTGAGAAAGAAGACAAGACAGTCGGCCATGTAGAGGATCTACTTCCTCCAAATTGAAATGTTGGCCCCCAGAGGAAGGACAAGGCTCATTAGGTTAAGGAAGCTCACTAAATTTATAAGACTTAGGAAGCTCGGAGAGTTGTAAGACTCACAGTGGCCCTCCCCAAGAACACGCAAGTGGTAAGCAGTTGCTGAGGAGGAGGAGACTCTCATGGAGCTGCTTGCAACTTGTGTAGGGAGCTCCAAGATGCAGCTTTCATGAATTATACCCATGCTAGAATGACCTCAATAAAACATCTACTTTGAGTCATCCATCCTTCCATAAGTAGCCCCAATAAACCCATTGGTTTACCGATCTAGACTTGGGTGGAATTGTGTATGTGCCCTATCTGGGGTAAATAGACATTTGTTTACATTTCCCCAGGGAAAACCAATTACATAACAGATCTATATAGTCACAAGCTCTGATGTTTCATATCATTGTCCCAAGAAAGATTATATAATTGCATTCTCTATGGGCTTTAGATCCCAACAGCACCAATCTCCAGGGACTTGTTCAAAAACAAGGTAAAATATTGACAATGTTCCATTGAAGTTCCTTTAAAGAGTACAAAAACCAGATCTTTCCCTACAAGGTAATGTAAATTCTGTAACTATATTGTGTTGAAAGAATATGTGTGTGTGTGTGTGTGTGTGTGTGTGTGTGTGTGTGTGTGTTCCAGAGACTTCTGAATGTGTCCTCAAATTCTTAAACATAATTTAGACCTTACATTAACACAAATTGTCTTTCTTCCCAAACTTTTAATTTTGTCTTTTGTTAAACAGAAATAGGAATACATACTTTGCTGAGGCAGCAATCAATAACAAAGATGTCAAGTGCAGGGAACAACAATTAACATAGACATATTATCATTGACCTGACAATATAACAAGTATTCAGAACATGGACAGAGAACAGTCCCCATCTCCTCTTAGGATTTTCCCTAGTGAGGTCAGGGACAAAGGTATTTGTAATGGATGCTATAGGAAGAGGGAATACAGTGAGGAAGGTAATGATCTGAGCACTGTCTCCTGGCCTATGGGTGTCCCAGAAATGCTACAGGAATCCTGCTATGCCTTTGGTTCCATCCTGAATATGTGCTCTCTCATTTATGCTTTCTTAGCATTTTGTGGCATTTCCAGAGGGCCTAAACAGGATGTTTCTGGTAAAACCTTATTGAGATACATTTGAGTGGGGATGTTTTCTGACAAACTAGGTACAAGTTATGCCTCTATGTTTCAATTTTCTCTTCTGCTAAATAAAGACAATGTAGTGACCAGATGCATGCAAGACTCTCTCTTTTTTAATAGTGAGCCTTGCACCAGTCTCAGTTTCTCAGGCCTCACTGAGACCATCCTAACAGCCACGTGCATAGTGCCATTACACACTGGAGAAGAGAAACCAGCAGATGCTCACTTGACATAATGCTACATTCAAATGTAAAGCATTTACAGACATGACATAGCAACTAACAAAGAAGCTTGGGGTTTCAGGCAATGTTCTTACTGTATAGGTTTTCCCATAAAATAGTCATTGTCTTGAACTCATACAAGTTGTAGCTACTGCCCTCCAGGATGATGCTACCACATGAATGCATCTGTTCAGTTAAAAGATGTCCATTTGAGCATGACAGTGTCTCTTCTTGGATTGTATGGTCAAATCCAACCATATTATGCCCAAGGCTAAACTAAAACATTATGGCCACTCTTGGGGGAAAAATGTCTTAAAAGTGCCATGGTTTGAGACTTCTGGTTAAGATGGTAGAGTAGGAACCACGCCAAAGCAGCCTAGGGGAGAAAAAGCCCACACACACACACACACACACACACACACAAAAAAAAAAAAAAAAAAAAAAAACAGCAAAATACACTCTTCTACTAAAAAGTGAGGTATATAAGAAATTACCAATGGCAGCAGAGAAGTAGGAGAGACCCGGACCATCTAGAGCCCACATATGCAAGCAGAAGCGGCTCCAACAGCAGTGGCACCAGGTCTACAGTGGTTGCAGGTCCACAAGGCCACAGCAGAAAGGCTTGGCTTGAGCCTTAGAAAAAGCCAGGTAAGGGGATTCTCCATTCACACTGGATCTCCTCACAAACACAAGAAATGTGAAACGTGAAGGTAGGGCCTCAGCAAACAATGGAGGAGAAGATCACAAGGTAGAGGATCACATGGACCAGCAGGAGAACTAGAGCCACAATCCACAGCCTCCCCTCCCCCACTGCCAGCACAAGCACCAGCAAGCAACAGAGACCTAGGGAGGGGAGCTCACAGCACCCAGCACAGGTGACCAAAGCAGCAATGCAGCAACCCAGCCAGCCTACTTGAACCAACAGTGCACCAAAGAAGGACACAAGCAGGAGTGCAGCATAATTGAGACCAAATTCATGCCAAAGGGTAACTGTGATTACACCAGGTCAGTACTTGCCAAACAAGCCTGGTATATAGGCCTGAAACAGAAGTGTTAATTGCACCTTCCATATCAGGATAAATTATATGCTAAATCTGATGGATGGTCGGATTTGCCATTCCTAAATAAGCTATATTTTGGGCTTGTTATTTGATGCTTCTTGATTTATTGTGGCTTTCTTTCCTCTTCTGTTGTTCATTAGGGAATTGTCTCACTTGGTCACAAGCTGATTTGGAACTCTCAACAGACCAGAAATCTTAACCTCCTTGTTGACAGGATTAAGGGTGTGGGGCAACACACACCCTAAGGGACAGTGACTCTGATAGAGGATCTGGTTGTCATAATAGCTACTTTGCATAAATACTCTGTGCTATTTTTCATTGAACGTGTACATTGTTTAGTTAAATTTTAGAATCTGCCTGTATTTTGTTCCACTCAGCCTACTTGAATACTCTCATAGCAGGCAAACCCAACACCTAGGGTCACTTTTGTAGATACTCTGAGTCTTAAAAGCCACACCTAGCACCTTAAGCTCCTACCCTGAAGATATATAACATCAGATTGATTGATATATCTAATAATACTGCAGATAACTAAAAAATCTGGGGATTAAATTAATCCAAGATACAAAAATATATACATTATAACACAAGAAACTCCAAAAATCAAGACAATATAAATCCACCAAAAAGTATTAATGCATCAAAAATGACCTCCAGTGAGAACGAGTTAGAGGAAAAGCCTGGAAAAGATTTCAAAAGAATGATTATAAATATGCTCAAAGAAGTCAAAGAGGAAATCAAAGGAATCAAAAGACACAGGAAACCAACTTAATTAAATAAAGAGGTCAATACAATACATAAATAAGGAAATAGAAATAATAAAGAAAAACCAGTCAGAATTACTAGCATTGAAGAACACAGTCAATGAAATAAAAAACTCTAGAAAATTTCACCAGTAGAATGGATGAAAGAGAGGACAGTATATCTGAACTAGAAGACCAAGTAGCAGATCTAATACAGTCCAACAAAGAAAAAGACAAACTAATAAGAAAGTGAATGGGAATTTTTCAAGATTTTCGGGAAACTATGAAAAGATCAAACATAAGAATTCAGGGTATAGTAAGAAGAGAAGAATTTCACTCCAAAGGCGTAGTAGGCATTTTCAACAAAATCACAGAAGAAAACTTACCCCAAATTGGGAAAGAGGTGCCAATGCAGATACAGGAATCCTTTAGAACACCAACCAGACAAAACCTGGAAAGAACCTCTCCTCATCATATGATAATTAAGCTACCAAACACACAAACCAAAGAAAATATGTTGAAAGCAGCTATAGAGAAAAATAATCTTACCTACAAAAGCAAGCCAATCAGGATCACAGCAGATAACTCAACACAAGCATTAAAAGCCAGAAGGGCTTGGAGTGATATATTCCAAGTTTTGAAAGATAACAATTGTCAGCCAAGGTTACTTTGTCCTGCAAAGTTATACATCCAAATAGATGGAGAAATAAGGACATTCCACAACAAAAGCAGGCTAAAGGAACACTTGAAGACAAAACCAGCTCTACAGAAAACACTTGAAAGAATCCTCGATGCTAAAGAGAAAGAAAAGCACACATATAAACAACCTGGAAAAAACAAACCATACTCAAATACTAGTTAACACAAGAAAGCAAAGGTAAAACCAGAAGAACTACAAAAAATGGCAAAAATAAATACACACCTTTCAATAATATCTCTTAATATCAATTGCCTCAATGCCCCAACCAAAAGACAGAGGTTTGCATACTGGGTAAAAAGCAGGATCCTTAAATTTGTTTCCTTCAAGAAAGTCACCTTTCCACAAAAAATGGACACTATCTTAGGGTGAAAGGTTGGAAAACGGTGTTTCAATCAAATGGGCTAGAAAACAAGCAGGGGTTGACATCCTAGTATCTGTCAAGGTAGACTTCAGTCCAACATTAGTCAGGAAAGATAAGGAAGATCACTTTATATTGATTAAAGGCACACTCCAACAAGAGGACATTACAATCCTAAATATATATGCACCTAACATGGGGGCTCCCAAGTTCATCAAACAAATGCTATTAGAACTAAGGTCACAGATAACACAAAACACAGTTGTAGTTGGTGACTTCAACACCCCACTCTCATCAATTGACAGATCATCCCAGCAAAAAATAAACAGAGATGCATCTGGATTAAATGAGGTCATAGAACAAATGGACCTAACAGATATATACAGAACATTTCATACAAATGCTGCAGAATACACATTATTTTCAGCAGCACATTGAACATTAGCTAAAGTAGACCATATATTAGGACACAAAGCAAATCTTAACAAATACAGGAGAATTGAAATAATTCCTTGCATTCTATCTGACCACAATGGAAATCAAACTACAAATCAATAAGGAAAACAATAGAGCATACACAAAATCATGGAAACTAAACAACACACTACTAAATGATGAATGGGTCAATGAACAAATCAAGAAGGAAATCAAAAAGTTCATAGAGATAATGAGAACACAACATACTAAAACCTTTGGGACACAATGAAGGCAGTCCTAAGAGAGAAAATAATAGCTTTAAGTGCCTATATCAAGAAATTAGAAAGGTCTCAAGGAAACAACCTAATGCTTCACCTTAAAGCCTTGGAAAAAGAAGAACAAGGCAAAGTGAAAATCAGTACACTGGAAGAAATAATAAAGATTAGGAAAGTAATTAATGAAATAAAAATCAAAAAAAAAAATCCAAAGAATCAATGAAACAAAGAGTTGGTCCTTTGAAAGGATAAACAAGATTCATAAACACTTAGCAAATCTGACCAAAAGAAAGAGAGAGGAGACACAAATTAATAAAATTAGAGATGAAAAAGGCAGCATCACAACCGATACCAGAGTAATTCAAAAAATCATAGGGACATACTATAAAAATATATACTCCACTAAGTATGAAAATCTGAAAGAAATGGATGATTTCCTTGATTTATATGACCTACCTAAATTAAATCAAGATGAGGTTAATCATTTAAATAGATATAACAAGTATGGAGATCCAAGCAGTTATCAAAAATCTCCCCACTAAACCAGGCATGGTGGCGCATGCCTTTAATTCCACCACTCAGGAGGCAGAGGTAGGAGGATCACCTTGAGTTCAAGGCCACCCTGAGATGACATAGTGAATTCCAGGTCATCCTGGGCTAGAGTGAGACCCTACCTTGATAAAAAAAAAAAAAAAAAAAAAAAAATCTCCCAACTAAAAAATGTCCAGGCCCAGATGGACTCACTGGTGAATTTTACCAGACCTTCAGGGAAGAATTAACACCATTGCTCCTTAACCTTTTCCATAACATAGAAAAAGAAGGAATCCTACCAAACTCCTTCCATGAAGCCAGCATCACCATTATATCAAAACCAGGCAAAGAGAGAAGAAAAAAAGAAATTATTGACCAATCTCCCTCATGAACATAGATGCAAAAATTCTCAACAAAATATTGGCAAACAGAATACAAGAATATATCAAAAACATCATTAACCCCAACAATGTAGGCTTTATCCCAGAGATTCAGGGATGGTTCAACATATGCAAATCAATAACTTTAATACATTATGTAAATGGACTGAAGGACAAAAATCACATGATCTCATTAGATGCAGAGAAAGCATTTGACAAAATTCAACATCCCTTCATGATAAAAGTCCTACAGAGACTCGGATTAGAAGGAACATATCTCAATATAATAAAGGCTATTTATGACAACCTTACAGCCAACATATTACTAAATCATAAAAACCTGGAAGCTTTTCCACTAAAATCAGGAACAAGACAAGGGTATCCATTGTCCTCACTTTTATTTAGTATAGTACTGGAAGTCTTAGCCATAGCAATAAGGCAAGAGACACACATAAAAAGGGATACAAATTGGAAAGGAAGAGATCAAGTTATCATTATTTGCAGATGACATGATTCTATACATAAAGGACCCTAAAGACTCTACCAGCAAACTGTTAGAGCTGATAAACACCTATAGCCTGGTAGCAGGATACAAAATATACACACATAAATCAGTAGCCTTCCTATATGCTAACAACAAACACACAGAGGTTGAAGTCAGAGAATCACTCCAATTCATAATTGCATCAAAAAAAGTTAAGTACCTTGGAATAAACCTAACCAAGGAAGTGAAGGAGCTCTACAATGAAAACTTTAAAACACTCAAGGGAGAAATTGCAGAAGACACTAGGAAATGGAAAAATATCCCTTATTCTTGCATCAGAAGAGTCAATATTGTGAAAATGGTAATCTTACCAAAAGAAATCTACACATTTAATGCAATACCCATCAAAATTCCAATGGCATTCTTCATGGAAATAGAAAAAACAATCCAAAAATTCATTTTGAATCACAAAAAAACCTCAAATATCTAAAACAATACCGAGCAACAAAGATGAGGCTGGTGGTATCACCATACCTGATTTTAACCTATACTATAGAGTCATAGTAACAAAAGCAGCATGGGACTGGCACAAAAGCAGACATGTAGATCAATGGAATTGAATAGAGGACCCAGATCGAAGTCCGGGTAACTATAGCCACCTGATATTCGATAAAAATGCCAAAAATACTCATTGGAGAAAAGACAGCCTCTTCAGCAAATGGTGCTGGGAAAACTGGATTTGTATCTGTAGAAGAATGAAAATCTTTCTCTCTTATTCTGTACAAAAATTGAGTCCAAATGGATCAAAGACCTTAATATCAGACCTGAAACTCTGAACCTGCAGAGGAAAAAGTAGAGGAAACCCTTTAACATACTGGTCTTGGCAAAGACTTTCTGAATATAACCCCAATTGCTCAGGCAATAAACCCACAGATTAACCGCTGGGAGCTCATAAAATTACAAAAATTTTGTACAGCAAAGAACACAATGAATAAAGCAAAGAGGCAACCTACAGAATGGGAAAAAATCTTTGTCAGCTATACATCTGATAGAGGATTAATATCTAGGATATACAAAGAGCTCAAAAAATCAAATAGTAAGAAATCAAACAAGCCAATTAAAAAATGGGCTATGAAACTAAATAGAGAGTTCTCAAAAGAAGAAATACAGGTGGCATATAAGCATATGGCAAAATGTTCAACATCCCTAGTTATCAAGGAAATGCAGATTAAAACTACATTGAGATTCCATCTCACTCCTATCAGACTGGCTACCATCATGAAAACAAATGACCATAAGTGCTGGCAAGGATGTGGAAAAAGATGAACCCTTCTACACTGTTGGTGGGAATGCAATCTGGTTCAACCATTGTGGAAATCAGTGTGGAGGTTCCTAAAACATCTAAAAATAGATCTAACACTTGACCCAGCCATTGCATTCATATGCATATATCCTAAGGACTCATCTCATTACCTTAGACGTACTTGCTCAACCATGCTTATTACTGGTCAGTTCACAGTAGCTGGGAAATGGAACCAGCCTAGATGTCCCTCACAGTGAGTGGATAATGAAGATATGGCACATTTATACAATGGAGTTCTATTAAGTGGTTTAAAAAAATGAAGTAACAAAATTTGCAGGAAAATGGATTGACCTGGAAAAGATTATACTAAGTGAGATAACCAAGGCCCAAAAAGCCAAACGTTGCATATTCTCTCTCATATGTGGATCCTAGCTACAGATGGCTGGACTTCTGCATGAGTAGGAAGAAAACTCAGTAGCAAAGGCCAGTAAGCTAGAAAAGAGATATAAAGGGAAGACAAAGGAAGGGAGGGGGGTACTTAATAGGAAGGTATTGTATATATGTAAGTAGAAGAATAGATTAATGGGTGTAAAAAGTCAAGTGAGGTCAGAGGAAGAGATTGAGTAAAGGAAAGGTGAAGGGGGCTAATCAAAATCTAAGAGGATAGAAATAAATCATATGGAAACCTACTTTTTTGGACAAGGGAACGCTCAGGAGCCATAGATTGTTACTAGAAAATTTTCAGTGCCAGGGATAGGATACCTTCCAGTGAACTGTTGGCCAGGGAGGTACCAGCTGCCCCCCAAAACATTACAGGCAATTGTTGAGGCCCTTGGTTTCCCACCAGGAACAGATGATAAGACCCTGTTGCTGAAGATTCCACATACTTGGGCAAGGTCACTGAGAAATCCTGATGGAACTGAGCTGATTACCTCCTCCATGTAGACCAGCTGGCAGAAAGCTGGAAAAAGCCATTCTGCATGCAATTCAATGGGAGAGAGAGAAATCACCAGTGAAGATACTCAACAGTGGACACTGCAAGCCTTAAATTTTGCCATCCAGGCCAAATGAGCCAATGGGTGCAATAGTAGCACATCTGTCATGCTGGAAACCAACTGCCTTCTAATTGGACTGAAGGGCCACTCCATGAGAGGGAATACATCCCTGATAATGAAAATTTAAAACAGAGGTAGTAATGAGTCCTGGGGGTATAACATCTGATGCTGTCTGGCTTAATGTATATACTATGCTTATCAAACTGCCCAGTAAGCACTTCTCTTAATGTTCATACCCATATATTAATGCTACTCTCACTTTTGGTAGAGAACCTTCTCTTTTCAGATGGCAGTGACCTTGGGATGACTCAGAAAGCATCATGGTGCTGGAAAGAAGTGACAGGAGTGCTCAGCACTTCAATATCTCTATCATATCTTCCAAGGCTCAGGGTTCATTGTGGAAGAGGTGGCAGAAAGAATGTAAGAGCCAAAGGAAGAGTAGGACTCCTTACAAGGTGCTCCCCCCAGGCACAAAATGGCCTGTATATCCATAACCTCACAGTGCCTGACACTACCTACACAAGACCATTATAATAGGAGGAAAAGATGATGACATCAAAATAAAAAGAGATTGATTGAGGGGGGGGGGATATGATGGAGAATGGAGTTTCAAAGGGGAAAGTGGGGGGAAGGAGGGCATTACCATGGGATATTGTTTACAATCATGGAAGTTGTTAATAAAAAATATTTTAAAAAAACAAACAAAATAAAAGTATTTTTTTAAAAAGTGCCATAGCTCTGACCTGTAACTCCCAGTACCAGCATGGGGCTATCATCCACAATGAGCTTTTGATCAGAGAGACCTACAAGGTTTCCTAAAAGACAAAGAAATTTCTGTCAGAGTACTTGATGACCCACCAAAGGTTAGTGGTAAGACCCTACTGCTGAAGACATCTTATGTGGTTGACATGTAAAATGGAATGGTATGGCTGGAAGTTGGAAGAGAGTCAGTCCCCAGACAGTCAGCGCGTCTAGTGCCAGAAGGCAACTGGGGGAAAATGACCAATATCTGTCCAAGCAACTCATTGTCTAACCTACTTAGCAGCAAATAACCTGTTGTGATGCCCACACAAGTGCAGTAGTGGCACACAGCCATGGTGGGGAACCAGCTGCTCTTAATTTGGCTAACTGATCCCCTCAGTGGTACGGGATCCATAGCTGGAGCTGGGAAACAAGTCAGAACCATATCCAAACATAAGCCCACTCGCCAATATCAAGCTACCATCAATCATGGGCTACAAGAGGGCCTACACCTATTAAATTCTCTATAAAAAAAAAAAGTAAGGGTTATCTCATTTGTCCTGGTGCTAACTTACCCTCCGTTGGAGAATCTGCTTCTCTTTTTCAGATAGATGTAGATCCTAAGGAGAGAGCTACCTCATCATACCTCAAAAGGGCCCTGGCTGAAACTAAGAAAAATTGGCAAAACAAGCAAGGGTGCTGTTTTCCTGATGAACGGGAAACCAGCACAAGGGGGAAGGAGATCAACACAGAGAAAACTCAATTCCTACCAAATCAGAGAGCCAGAGCCTCAGAGGCCCCCAACACCTCATCACTGAAGCAGACCAAAAATGAACCCAACACGGCTCAGGGAAATTTTGCGGAAGAGGGGGTGGAAAGAATGTCAGAGTCACATGTTGGGTCATGATATGCAGAGACATTTAGCTTACCCATAACTGTGGGCTAACTCCACAATGCATGACCCATATACCTCAACAAGGAGGGGCCAAGGGGAGGGGTAGGTCACGGATAAGCCTAATAATGGTACCAAACTGACTGTATTTGCTGAATACAAAACTAATTAATAAAGAAAAAAAGAAAAAGAAAAAAAAAGTACCATAGTTCACAATAATGCCAGTATAAATACTGTGAGGTAGTGGGATTCTGCTAAATGTTTTTTAAGATTATGATCATTTTGAAATTGAACTTTCTGATTATTTAGTACACATATTGAAATGATCAAAGACACCTTTTAAGAAACTCAGAGAAACTAATACTTATAATACTTCAGAGATTAAAAATAGCAAAAATAACCTCTGCAGAACAACCAGTTTAATATCCTAAAGTGGGAATCCACATCTCTAAATCACCAGACCAAGAAAACCTATGATAAATAAGAAGAGAAAATACTGTCTCAAAAAAAGTTCTATTTAATTCCTAAGATATAATAATATGGGCTAGAGAGATGGCTTGGCAGTTATGTGCTTGCCTGTGAAGCCTAAGAACCTCAGTTTGAGGCTTGAGTCCCCAGGACCCATGTAAGCCAGATGCACAAGGTGGCACATGTATCTGGAGTTCATTTGCAGTGGCTGGAGGCCATGGTGCCCCCATTCTCTCTATCTCTCTCTCTCCCTCCCTCCCTCTTTCTGTCTCTGTCACTCTCAAATAAACAAACAGAAATAAACAAAAAATTTTTTAAAGATATAATAATAGAATTGAGTGACAACTTTAAAAATTCCAAAATGAATTATAGACACACTAAGGCCAAGCCTAGGTAAGATGTCATGAAACAAGGCCAATCCACAGCCCAGGCCAAAGGAATGACAGTTGATTTATGTCAGATGACTGACCCTTTTGACACCACAGACAGTTAATAAGTGGGCTTGTCTGGAACAGTTCTGAGGGCTCACACTCGGTCACGAAAGAATTGATGTCACTGCGGTACTCCACTGGACAGACGAAGTACTGGTATTTGGACAACACATAGGCAGCGTGCAGAACAAAGCAGGAACTCATGAGACATCACCTAAATATGAATGAGCTCTGTGTCACAAAGGCCAGAGAAAATGCCAGAATGTCTTAACATTCAGCTTAACATTAGGCTATATGTTTGTCAAATTCAAAGGTTATAATCATCCCAGTTAAAAAAAAAAAACCTGAAAGACCTTTAGAAAATAAACACTTTTGAAAGCAGTGAGATCTGTCTGATGTCACAGTGGGGGAGGCTAATTTGAACACTGTAAAAAGCATTATAGGGCTCGAGAGATGGCTTAGCATTTAAGGGGCTTGCCTGCGAAGCCTAAGAACACATGTTAGAATCTCCAGGTTGCCTGTAGCCAGGCACAAAGTGATGCAAGCTTGCAATGTCACACATGTGCACAAGGGGGGGTCTGGAGTTTATTCATGGTGGCTGAAAGGCCCAGCCACACCCATTCTCTCTCTCTCTCTCTCTCAAAAATAAAATAAAAATAAAGCAATATAGCAAGATCTTTAAAAAAATAAGTGGGCTTGTTACGTATTTGAACTTCAAAATTTTGTCTACCTCTGTCACTAAAGGCAGCTGGAGGAGAAATTAATCATAGGAGATTCTTTTTTTCTTTTCTTAAAGTGTTAAACTAAGCAACTCTGCAATCATTTTTCTGTGTCAGAGGAACACACACATGCACCAGCACACATACACAAACATGAGCACACATACACATTCATGCAAAAGAGAAAAGAGAAGAAAAGAAACTTAATAAAAGTATTTTTGGGGTTTTTTCTACATCTAAAACACCAGATTTTGGTTTTACCTTATAACCCATAGAATCCCTTAGATTAAAATTGGCAAGTAGCTTCAAAAGGTTCTGTGGGAACTCTGTGGCTAATAGAAACTCCATAGTTCACAAAGAACCCAACCAGTCTCCTAGTGAGAATTAAAATCTGTGGAGGAGCAGCCTCTATCTCTACTCCCCAGAGGCATCCCCCCAGAGCCAAGAGTGGTCTGGAGAGGACAAAGGAACTCACTCCATGGGCAAAAATCAGCCTCATTTCTAAATAAAACAGGCCCTACTAAATACCATTATTCCTCTTCCCATGAACTACTAGATTAGAAGTGAAGAATTAAAGGTAAGGCTTATAATTGAGAATAACCACTATAAGATAATAAAACTATGCCTTTTTATGACACTGTGGTTGAAATTCTGCACTTTAAATTCATTCTTTGACATGTTATTTCAACCTTCGGAACTTCAGAAAACACAGTTCAAGAGTGAAAGCCATGCTGGCTACTCAAGGATTATTAGGAGAAAGTACTAATGTAAAAATATACCTAATAGAATAAGAGCAAAATAAATCTAATTATTTCCACAAAAAAAAATCACTTTGTCTCATGGGCCCTAAAGAAAAGAGAGCCAAAGCAAATAATGACCTGCGTCACAGAATAGACTATTTAAGGACTCATAAAAATTGTTGAAATAACTGGATATATTTGAGTTGATAGCAAAGGAGGTGAATTGAAAGTGAGTACTGATCATCTCTGTCTTGGAAGAGAATAGTTTTATTTACTATACAGAACCAAGCAAAATAACAACATGCAGAAGGTACAGAAAGAGCAACTTAGCATTCTCACCAGGCAGTGTTCCAAAGGCAGAGTGGCCAGAAAGTCCCCATTACACAAAAGATTCACACAAGGCCCAGCTTGAGACAACTCTCGAAGCACCACACACATGACAGCCTATGTACATGGCCCTGCCTGGGACAGGTGCAACCTACAAAGTTATATGGAGAAGCTCTAATGTGCATCTGAATTAGGTGATGGATATTCTAGAAAAAAAGAAACTCTTTATGCTAGCCAGTGTTACTAGTGTGAGGAATTTTGTTCTTAAAAAAAAGTTCAGGGCTAGAGAGATGTCTTAGCAGTTAAGGTGCTTGCCTGCAAAACCATAGGACCCAGGTTTGATTCCCCAGGACCCACATAAGCAAGATGCACAAGGTGGCACATACATCCAGAGTTTGTCTACAATGGCTGAAGGCCCTGGCATACCCATTCTCTCTCTCTTTCTCTCTCTCTCTCTCTCTCTCTCTCTCTCTCTCTCAAATAAATAAGTAAATAAATAATAAAAAGAAGGTTCTAACAATAAGCAAGTGAATTTGCAGAAATACTATGCCAAGGTCCAGTTATAGAAAGTATACATACAGAGAGGCCTTTAAGTGGATTCTTTTTTAATATAGTTTATTCATTTATTTATTTATTAGAAAGAGGGAGAGAAAGAGAAAGGGCACACCAGGGCCTCTTATCACTACAAACTCCAGATGCATGTGCCATTTTGTGCATCTAGCTTTATGTGGGTACCCGGAAATTGATTCCAGGACATCAGGCTTTGTGTGCAAGTGCCTTTAACTGCTGAGTCATCTCTCCAGCCCATGTATTCTTTTTTATTTACTTATTTATTATTAATAACATATTTTGTATGGATACATCATGTGTTGGTATCCTTTTTCCCCTCGTCCCTGCCCCCATTCTGCTGGGGATCCTCTTCAGTGGGGTTGGAGATATTCCCCCATGGGACTGTGGGTTATGCATTGTTGGAGCAGCAGTCAGTTTCAAGGGGAGGCAATGTCTCTCAGTATGATGTCTCAACCTGTGACTCTTACAATCTTTCCACCCCCTCTTCTGTAAAGTTCCCTGAGCTATGGTGGGCGTATTTTAAGTTTACTTCAGTGATGAGCTCTTAGGAGACTCTGGATCTCTGCTTTGGTAGGTGTTGAGTATCCTCAGGGTCTGTCTCCTTCACCCTGGTGCTGATTGTCAGGCTCATCATGGAAACAGCACTCATGCTCACCTCCCCAATTCTTCTGTGGTTCCAGCTGTGGCTTGGCTGAAATGTGACAAGTAGTTTATCTCCTTCTCAGGTCTCACTACCTTCTGAAAAAGAAAAACAGATTCTCCAATGGAGAATGAAATCAGCATAGTTTAAATGGGATAAGCTTTATTAATTTAGGGAGAATGTGATGGATGTAACCCCTCTTTTAGCCAAAGACTAGTGAGAGCTTGACACTGGAGAACATAATCTTTGTCTCCTTAGGATTCTGACCTGGTTTCCAATTCCAGATATAGGTCCTTTCCACTGAGCAGATCTCTTAACCAATCAGAAAGCTGCTGGCAACCCACCAAGGCTGTGTGCCACTGTTGCACTTGCATGTGCATCCTGTTAGGGTGTTTGCTTCTGAGTAGCTTAGACCTCTGGTTGCTCAGATCATTGCTGGCCACTTTCCCCTAGTAACTCATGTAGTGCTTTCCAGCACTGGAGAGGCTAACTGTCTGGGGACTGGCTCTCTTTTGGATTCCAGCCAGGTCTCTCTGTGCTCTGTGTCAGCAGTATGTGGTGTATTCAGCAACAGGGCCTTACCTTTTGCCTCAGATAGGTAATTCTGCTTTGACAGAAGCCTGCCTTATTTTAGGGACCTTATATGTCTCTCTGGTCAATAGCTCATTGTACAAACAATTTCTGGTATTGGGAGTTACAGGCCAGAGACAAAAAAAAAATTTTTTAAGTTAGGCTTCATCCCACCCCCCCCCCTCAAGTCCCTTCTTTTTAGGTGCTGTTGCAGTCAGGTTCATAATACTGGGATAAAACACCCAACCAAGAGCAGCTTGTGGGAAAAAGGATTTATTTTGGCTC
Source organism: Dipus sagitta (assembly GCA_036346955.1). Lineage (NCBI taxonomy): Eukaryota > Metazoa > Chordata > Mammalia > Rodentia > Dipodidae > Dipus > Dipus sagitta. The sequence continues at coordinate 171,473,173 of CM070770.1, forward strand.
AAGGGGAAACTCCATGATAGCAGGGAAAATGATGGCATGAATAGAGGGTGGACATCACCTCCTGGCCAACAGCAAGTGAACAGGAGATTTGCCAAATATTGGCAAGAGGAAGCTGGCTATAACACCCATAAGCCCACCCCTGATGATACACTGCCTCCAGGAGGCTATAATTCCTAAATTGCCATCAGCTGGTTACCTAGCATTCAGAATATTTAAGTTTATAAGGGACACCTGAATCAAACTGCCACATTCCATCCCTGGCCCCCATAAACTGATAACCACACATGATGTAAAATGCAATATACTCATCCAACTTTAAAAGTCCCCATAGTTTTTATTAATTCCAATGATATTCAAACACCTCCATAGTCCAAGAGTCTATGATCTCTTAACTGGATAGTAATGCCAAATAAAAATACAAAAAAATACCATAATACCAAAAAGAAGCCATAATGGCCATATCCAAAATACAAAACTGTTGTAAATTCAATGACCCTCTCTTTCATGCATTTGTTATACTGTATAATACCAGGTGGGCTACCAACTTGTTTCCAGGAGGAGATAAAGCATAAAGCAGACTTTGAAGAACAGAATACTCCTTTAGCATTCAGGCCCCTTCAAAAGAGTTTGCATCCTTCCTGTTGTCCCATTGCAGGTCAACTGGCCCAAAGATTTATTTCTGTGTCATATCCCTTTGCTCACACTAATCCATTTCTATGCAATGCAACCCTGCACAAGTTCTCAGGACACAGGCATAACAGAAAGCCTCTCACACAAACTGTTTCTAGCCCAGTCTAGGCAAAGCTCTTTCTCACCCTTATAAGCCAAACCTCATAGTCCATAGTTCTTACTGCATTCAGGTCTTTCTACTCTGACCAGAATAGTCCATCATGCTGGTCTTACAGCAATGCAAGACATCTCTTAGAGCAAGATGTCAAATTCATCCACATTCCTCCTGCAAAGCAGTTCCAAGAGGGCAAAGCAATAGAATCAGGTTGCTAGCAGCAATGGTCCCACTTTTCAGTACCAACATTACAGTTGCAGTCAGGTTTGCATTGCTGGCAGAAAACACCCAACCAAGAGCAGCTTGTGGGAGAAAGGATTTATTTTGTCTTACAGACTCAAGGGGAAGTTCCATGATGGCAAGGGGAAATGGTATGAGCCTCCTGGCCAACACCAAGTGGACAACATCAACAGGAGATTGTGTCAAACACTACTGGAAAGAAGTTGGCTGTAACACCCATAAGCCCACCCCCAACGATACACAGCCTCCAGGAGGCTTTAGTTCCCAAATTGCCATCAGCTGGGAACCTAATATTCAGAGTTTATGGGGGACACCTGAATCAAACCACCAGAGGTGCTTGCCCATACTCCTCTTGAGGGTTATATGTTTTAGTCTAACATCAAGGATAAAGGTTTCCATGGTACCAGTTCACTTTGGATTAAGTTGTGTGCTTGTTTTCCACCACCATTCCCTCCCCTAGCCCCAACCCATTCCATCCCTATTGTCTAAGTCTACAGTTGCCTATCAGGTATGTCAACAACTCGATCTGGTCCAAGTGATGAACCACAGATGAGTGAGACCATGTGGAATTTGTCTTTCTCTGATTGTGTTGAGTTCATTGAGTATGATCTGTTCCAAGTCTGTTCATTTTTCTACAAATTTCATTGTATTGTTTTTTCTTACTGCTGAATAGAATTTCATTGTGTAAATGTACCACAACTTCAATATCCATTCATCCAATGATGGGCATCTGGGTTGATTCCAGTCCTTAGCTGTTATTAATTCAGCAGCTATAAACATGATTGAGCAAATATCTCTGTAGTCAAGCATGGCACATTTAGGAAAATGCCCAGTAAGGGGATAACTGGATCTATTGCTAGCTCTATATTAATCTTTTTCAGGAATCTCAATATTGATTGCCATAGTGGTTGTACAAGTTTATATTCCTGCCTACATTGAGTGAGGGTTCCTCTTTTCCCACATCCTTGCCAACATTTGTTGCCATTTGATTTTTTTTAATAACTCACATCCTTATTGGAATAAGGTAGAATCTCATAGTTGCTTTAATTTGCATTTACATAATGGTTAGGGATATTGAACATTTCCTTAAGTGTGTGTTAGCCATTTGTAATTCTTCCTCTGAGAACTCCCTATTCAGTTTTCTGCCCCATTTTTGGAGTGGGTTGCTTGATTTTTTAACTGTTTAGTTATTTGGGTTTTTGTTTTTGTTTTTTTTTTTTTTTTTTTTGCATTCTTTGTAGATTCTAGATGTTAAGCCTCTGTCAGTTGTATAGCTGGTAAAAATTTTCTCCCATTCTGTGGGTAATCTATTGGCTCTGTTTATGGTATGATTTTAGCTTCATGAGATCCCGTTGGTTGAGTGATTGTTTAATTTCCTAGGCTACTGGGCTTTGTTCAGGAAGTCTTTCCCCACTCCTATATCATGGAGTGTCCCTCCTATTTTTCTGCCAGTAGGAGAAGTGTTTCAAGTATTATAATGAAGTCTTTAGTCCATTTGGACTTGATTTTTATGTATGATGACATGATTGGTTCTAGTTTCATTTTTCTACTATGGTCATCCAATTTGTCCAGCACCATTTGTTGAAGATGCTATCTTTCCTCCAGTCTACATTATTGGCATCTTTGTGAAATATCAAGTAGCTGGAGGTACTTGCCCTAAGGTCTGGGTCTTCAATTCTGTTCCATTGGTCTATGTTTCTATTTCTAAGCCAGTACCATGCTGTTTTTGTTACTATTGCTTTGTAATATAGCTTTAGATCTGGTATGGTGATACCTCCAGAAGTGTTTCTTTTGCTGAGGATATGTTTGGAAATCTGAGGCCTACCGCCATTCTATATGAATTTTGAGATCTTTTTTTCAATCTCTGTGAAAAATGATGCTGGTATTTTTATTGGTATTGCATTTAATCTGTATATTGCTTTTTGTAGAATTGTCATTTTCATAGTATTAATTCTACCTATCCAGGAGCATGGGAGATCTTTCCATCTTCTCTTGTCCTCCTCTATTTCTTCCTTGAGTGTTTTTATGTTTTCACTAAAGGATGTTTTCACATCCTTGGTTACTGTTATTCCAAGGTACTTAATTTTTTGTTGCTACTGAATATGGGACAGCTTCACTTATTTCTTTTTCTTCTTTTTTTAAATATTTTTATTTGTTTGTTTGTTTGTTTGTTTGTTTGTTTGTTTGTTTGTTTAACAGAGGGAGAGAGAAAGAGAGAGAGTGAATGGGCATGCCAGAGCCTCCAGCCACTGCAAATGAACTCCAGACACGTGTGCCTCCTTGTGCATCAGGTTAACATGGATCCTGGGGAATCGATCCTGGGTTCTTTAGCTTTGCAGGCAAATGCCTTAACTGCTAAGCCATCCCTCCAGCCCTGATTTCTTTTCCTGTATATTTGTCCTATCTAAATAGAAAGGCTACTTAATTTTGTGCATTGATTTTGTATCCTGCCACTTTACTGAAGGAATTAATTACCTTCAGAAGTTTTGAGATGGACACCTTCTAGTCACTTATGTATAGGATTATGTCATCTGCAAACAGGACTAAATTGACTTTTTCCTTTCCAATTTGTAAATCTTTTATTTCTTCCTCCTGTCTCATGCTTTTCATGTGTTGCTGAATTCAGTTTTTTAGGACTTGGTTCAGAATCTTTGCATCTAAATTCATCAGGGATATAGGCCTCTAATTTTATTTCCTTGTTGCATCTCTCTCTGGTTTTGGTATTAGGGTGATGATAACTTCATTAAAGGAGGTAGGAATGATTCTCTGGTCTCTGATTATACAAAACAGTTTGAGAAAAATTGGTATCAGTTCTTCAATGAAGGTTTTATATAACTCAGCTGAAAAGTCATCCATCATTTTTGATTTTGTTAATTTGAGATGCTTTTTTTTTTTTGCTTGATCAAGTTGGCCAGGAATTTATTTTTGCAAAGAACTAGCTCTGCTTGTCATCAATTTTTAATTATTTTTTTAGTTTCCAATTCATTCATTTCTGCTCTGATCTTGATTACTTCTTTCTGTCTGGAGCTCTTAGGGCTGGATGCTTCTTGTTTTTCCAATGCCTTTAGGTAAACTGTTAGGTTATTAATTTGGGATCTCCTTGCATTGTTATAAAGGCATTTAGCACTAGGAATTTTCCCCTTAGGACTGCCTTAATTGCTTTCCATAACATTTGATAAGTTGTGTTTTCATTATGATTCAATTCTAGGAATTTTACAATTTCTTTTTTGATTTCTTCCACAACCCCTTCATTGTTTAAAAGTATGTTGTTCAGTCTCCAGGAGCTTGTGGAGTTCTTGATGTGTCTCTTGTTGTAAATTTCTAGCTTTAAAGCATTGTGATCTGACATGATGCAGGAAGTTACTTCAATTTTCCTAAATTTATGGAGACATATTTTATGGCCTAATACAGGGCCTGGTTTGGAGAAGGTTCCATGGGCTGCTGAGATGAATGTTGTATTTTGTAGAGTTGGGGTGGAAAGTTCTGTAGATGTCCATTAGGTCTAGTTGATCTATGGTGTTGTTGAGCTCCATTATTTCCCTGTCGATATTCTGTTTGGTTGATCTGTCTATTGATGATAGTGGAGTATTGAAGTCTCTGACTATGATGGTGTTGGTGTTTATTTCTGTTGTCAAATAAGTTTTGTTTTGTAAACTGTGGTGCACCTATGTTTGGTGGATATAGATTTATGATTGTGATATTCTCATGTTGGATCATTCCCTTGATGAGTAAGAAGTGGCCTTCTTTGTCCTTTTTTATTATGTTTGGTTTGAAGTCTATTTTATCATATATTAATATAGCAACACCCACTTGGTTCTTATTTCCATTTTCTTGGAATATCATTTTCAATCCTTTCACCCTGAGTAGGTGTTTATTTTTAGTAGTGAGGTGGGATTCTTGAAGACAGCAGATAGAAGGGTCCATTTTTTAACCCATCATGTTAACTTGTGTCTTTTGATTGGTGAGTTAAGACCATTAATATTTAAGATTATAACTGTGAGGTTGGATTTAATCCCTGCCATGATGAAGGGTTTGGGGGGATTTGGTGTTTTCTTGTGCTTTGTATTTTTTTGAGCCTGATATAGTTATGGTTATTGTTATTTTCTTCTTGTTAGCTTTTGAGATTGGTTGTTTGACTCTTCTGTGTGAAATATTCCCTGAGGTATTCTCTGTATGTTTGGCTTTCTGATCATATAATCATATAGTTGACTTTTTTCATGGAAAGTTTTCTTTTTTCCATCTATTATGAGGGATAGCTTTGCTGGGTAGAGTAGCTTTGGTTAGAAGCCATAGTTTTTTTGACTTTGAAGTGTTCTGTTCCAGGCCCTTCTGGCTTTCAGGGTTTCCATTTGGGAAATCTGAGGTAATTCTGATGGAATTGCCTTTGTATGTTGTGAGTTGTTTCTCTCTTGCTGCTTTTAGCACTCTGTCTTTGTTTTCATTGTCAAGAGTTTTAGCTATAATGTGCCTTGAAGCATTTCTTCTTTGTTTGGTCCTGTCTATTTGGTTGGCTTCTTGCAGCTGGATGGGCCTCCTTGTGAGAAATTAGGAAAATTATTTTCAATAATTTTGTTGAATATGTTCCCTATGCCTCTGGCCTGGATTTCCTCTCCTTCTGCTATAGCCATGATCCAAATGTTTGGTCATTTTAGGGTATTCCACAGTTCTCTTATAATCTGTTCACTTGATATTTGGAACTTAGCAAAGTTTTTGACCTCCTGATCAATTTCATCTGTCTAGTCTCCCAGGTCAGAGGTTCTGTCTTCTACATGAGATGAGTAACTCTGTTAGTGAGGGGTTCTAGACAGGTATTTATTTATTTATTTATTTATTTATTTATTTAACATAAAAAGACAAAGAGAGATAGAGAATGGGCACAACATGGTTTCCAGCTACTGCAAATGAACTCCAGACACATGTGTCCCCTTATGCATCTGGCTAACATGGGTCTTGGGGAATGGAACCCAGGTCCTTTGGCTTTGCACACAAATGCCTTCATAGCTAAGCCATCCCTCCAACCCCTAGAGAGGTTTTCAAAAGCTATATTAGATTTTTGTTTTCTGTTGTGTTATTTTGCATCATGTCCATCTCTTTTTTGAGGTACAATTTCAGTTTAATGTCTGAATTTCTTGATGCTTCCTGGAATTCATCCTTGCATTTGACCATATCTTCATTAAAATTAATCAGCTGATTATTGAGATCCTCTATGTGTTGACTCATCTTCAATTCATTTATACCTTTTGAGTTTTCTCTGGTTTTCTTCAATTATGTTAAACCTAGTGATAAAAGACAATTCTGCTCAATTTTGTTTATGTGATTGTTGGCTTTTTGATGGTTTGCTTCAATCTCAGCAATTCTTTGATCAGGGTCATATAGCTTGTTTTGCTTTCATTTGGGGATTCAATTTATGTTGTTTTCTCTATGACTTCATTGGAGGCTTCCATTGTGGGACTAGTCATCCTTGGTGGAGATCTCTTAGTTTTCTGACTTTTGTTAGTTTTACTGTATTGTGGTGTAGTGGTTTGAATAGATGGCCCCCAACATATTCAGTTTTTTGTTTGTAGTTTTCATCTGTAGCCACCTGGATGGAGGCAGTGTCACTGGGTGGATCTTAAGGTGTGGTGGTGGGTTTCAGATTTCAATCTAAAGATATGCAAAGTGTGCCTAGCTGGAGTTCCTGAAGTGTGCTGTGGCTTTTGACCTTTAGGCTTGTACTTCTCTCTCTCTGCTTGGTCCTGTAAAGGCAGGCCAGCTTCTTCTGCCATTTATGGAACTTCCCCTGGATCTATAGGCTTCAATAAATATCCCTTCCTCCATAACTGTTCCTGGTCTGGAAGTTTATCATCTCAGCGAACCTGAAGCTGTATGATACAGAACTTGGTACCAGGAGTGGGGTGAGATGAACCTGACCATGTGGATGTTGATCTTTTGGAACCTTTGTTTTGGAGGAATCAGCATGAACTTGGTGCTTGCAACTGAAGATGTCTTCTGGAGTGGTAAGCCAAGTTTTATGGACTATTCTGATGAGAGTCTGAGATGCTAAGTGCAGACAGCATTGAACTTCGAGGCTTGGCTTATGAGCTTTCTAAGGGGAATGAAAGACTGCAGAGGAATTTGTTGGAACTGGGCTACTGGCATAAGGGCTGGCTGTATCCTGCTGCCCAGGCCCAGAGAGTTTGATCAAGGTTAAATTTGTAATGGACTGATGTGCTTGGCTAGAGATATTGGACTGAGAGATTTAAGATTTTAAGCTGGAAAACCTCAAGCAAGTTAAAATTACAGGCACTGAGACTGGTTTTTGGTTACTGAATCTGCTATTGTCAAACACATTAGCAATCTTAAAGGAAGATTGTCCAGTTGCTTTACCATGGAAAGGATGCCTGAGGGAAGACTATCATAGAAATGCAAACACTTTTGGAAAGAGTTGACTGGAGAAGGAACCTGCTTTTCAAGGTTATGATTTATTTTGTCTGTGAATTAAGAATATGGCTGTGTCCTGCACACCTGGTATTGGTTTCAGAAGCATGAAAAATGTGAGCAGTGGTTTTGAATTGCACACGATTCCAGCAGCTGCTGCTGAGATGTGGCATGAGGTAGGGCCTGATGACCTGATAGGCTGAAAGAGCCTTTGGAAGATGGACCATGGTTTGCATGAAGACCTGAAGATGTTTTGTATATACCAGGACAATACAAGGGCTACCATAGAGTTCACCATTGGCCTAAGATGGAAGTGGTCCCTGACTACTCTGCCCAGTTAGAGGGGCAGAATTGGAAAATCTGGAGACTGTCAGTCCCTGGTTGTATTGAACTTGAACTGCCAAAGTTTGATGTTTGTTTGATGGTAGTTGAGTTTGCATTGTTTTAGTCTCTCTTTGCTATGCCTTATACCAGTTGAAAATGTTTACTCTGTGCCTTTATATGTTAGGAATGTTTAACTTGTTTGTTTTACAGGCCTTAATATATTAAATTGGTCAAGACTGTGGGGACCTTTGAAATTGAACTGAGTACAATTTTCAATGTGTGATGGTTATAAATCTATTGGGGACCAGGGGCGGAATGTAGTGGTTTGAATAGATGGCCCCCAATATATTCAGTTCTTTATTGTTTGTAGTTTGCATCTGTAGCTACCTGGATGGAGGCAGTGTCACTGGGTGGATCTTAAGGTGTGGTGGTGGGTTTCAGATTTCAATCTAAAGATATGCAAAGTGTGCCTAGCTGGAGTTCCTGAAGTGTGCTGTGGCTTTTGACCTTTCAGGCTGTACTTCTCTCTCTGCTTGGTCCTGTGAAGGCATGCCAGCTTCTTCTGCCATTATGGAACTTCCCCTGGATCTGTAAGCTTCAATAAATATCCCTTCCTCCATAACTGTTCCTGGTCTGGAAGTTTATCTCAGCGAACCTGAATCTGTCTGGTACATGTGGTCTACCCATCTTTATTTTATTGAAGAGAAAGCAAGTATTTGACCTTGTAGGATCTTCAGTGAGTGCCCTGTTTTAAAGGTGAACTGGATTGGTGTATGGTGGGGTTATAACCACAGATGCACAGATTGTGAAGATTGCCAATACTTCAAAGGTACCTGGGGGCCTTGGGGGTAGGGAAATGAGAGCTCTTTCATATTCACTTGTGCACAGTCTTCAGCACAAGGGGACTAGTGTTTGAGGACCCAGAATCCAGGAAACTTGGGAGCCAGGGGCAAGAATTCAGATCCCACAGTGGTCCATGTACCCTCTGGCTCAGGGAAATAGGGATTTGGAGACCCATGGGTTGGTCAATCAGGAAATCCAAGCAAAAGGCCTGCTTCTGCACATACACACAGGGACCAGGCTGCCCCCAAGCCATCAGCAGGGGTACCAGGACCAGGAAACTGGGAGATGGGGAATGAACTGGGATCTCTGGCTTACTCACTCTATGTGTACCCTCCAGAGCTGGGGAATAGGGATTTGGAGACCCAGGGGCCATTCAATTAAAAGAATGGAGCAAGGCGCCTGCTTCTTCAGGCAGCTCTCAGGGTCCAGGAATCCCCAATCCAGCAGCAGGGGAACTGGTAGGTGGGTAAGGAACAGCAGAGAACAAGTATTCACCTAACATCTCACACTGAAAAGCAAAAGTCTTCAATTCTGGATTTTATTTCCATTCTTTTCTTTAGGACAACCATATACATAGGGCTTATGGCCATTAGAAATCTCACTACTGTGATAGAGTTAATTCTTGTTGTCTTCAAATGTCACCTTGAATAGACAGTTACACTCTTCTTAACATCTGTTTCTCTTCTAGGGTCACTGGGACAAATTATTCAAACCCAGTTATCTATCTTTCATAGTCAGCTCCACACTGCTAAGATGAATCTCCAGACCAGACAGCTTATGAGAGGAATGGAATTTATTTCAGGATTAGAGATATAGGTGAAGTTCCATAATTGTGGAAGAAGCTGGCTCCCTTTTACAGCCACACAGTGAGAAAGACCACCTGGAGCACCACCAAAAGCAAGCAAAAAAACAACAGAACAGCAGGAAATCAAAGCAGAACTCACTCTGCATACCTAAGGCTAGACTGGAATTCATATCTACCCCCACTGATACAACCACCCTGTAGCAGGAGTCTGCCTGCTTGCCTGCTAGGTGAAGAAGCTACAAACTAAATTTAAATAACACCTGAGTCTGTTAAGGGACAAAGATTCAAACTACCACACTATCCAACTGAATGCCCCTTTTCTCCTCCCTTTAACCGAAGCCCCAAATTCTATTTCCACTCTCTGATAGCCCAGAGTTGAAACATAGCATAGTGATTAAGTGAATGAATCACCCTATCCAACCTCCTCCTATTCTTTTTTTAATGATTATTATTATTATTATTATTATTAATTATTAACAAGATGTTTCATATGGATACATCATGTGTTGGTACCTTCTTTTCCCTTGTCCCTGCCCCCATTCCACTGGGGACGCTTCTCAGTGCCATTGCAGGTATTCCCCATGGGGTTGTGGTTTATATGATGTGGGAGCAGTAGTCAGTTATTTAGGGTGGGGAGAATGCCTCTGGGTTTGATATCTTGACCTGTGACTCTTAAAATCTTTCTGCACCCTGTTCTGCAAAATTCCCTGAGCCATGGTGAGTTTACGTCTACTTCAGTGATGAGCTCTTAGGAGCCTCTGGATCTCTACTTTAGTAGGTGATGACTATACTCAGAGTCTATGCCTAAAGGTGAGAGCCGAGATCCCCTCACATATCCCAAGCTGCCTTGTTGATGTGACTTGATCAGATGGTTGCATTTTTACCTACATAAGCCTGAGACTCTCCAGAAAGTGAATGTTTGCTGCTAAGTAGCTTAGACCATGAGTTGCTTGGACAGATATTGGACATTTTCCCCCAGTTGCTCATGTAGCACCTTCTGGCACTAAATGAGCTAACTGTTTGGGGACTGACTCTCTTCCAGATTCTAGCCAGGTCACTCCATGTTCCATACCAACAGCATATGGTATCTTCAGAAGTAGGATCTTACCATTAACCATTGGTGGGTCATCATGTACTCTGACAGAAATCTGTCTTCTTTTGGAAAACCTTGTAGGTCTCTCTGATCTCTGATCAACAACATATTGTGGAGTTACAGGCCAGCACCAAGGGAAAAGAAGGAGGAAAAAATAGATAATATAACAGAGAAAGAGAGAAGATGGAGAGAGAAAGAAAGAGAAATAGGAGAAGATTAAGGTTAGTCTTCATCATACCCTCTCCAGGGACCCTGTGATTCAGGTGCTCCTTCTAAGGACCTGATGAAGGTTCAACCTTTTAGTCTGTCTGTTAGGATATAGAATTTTATGGTACCATTGCCATTTGGGTCCAGTTTTATGTTCCCCCTCCCCACCGTTACCCTCCCCTCCCACCCAGATGCTTATTAAGTATGTCAGCATCTCGGGCAGATTCAGGTTAGGAGCCACTGATATGTGAGACCATGAGATGATTATCTTTCTGTGATTGGGTGAGTTCACTGAGAATGATCTGTTCCAGGTTTGACCATTTCTCTTCAAATTTCATTGTGTCATTTTTCCTTACTGCTGTGTAGAATTCCATCATGTAGATATACCACATCTTGGTTATCCATTCGTTTAATGATGGATATCTGGTTTGATTCCAGCTCTGAGCTATTATGAATTGAGCAGCTATAAACATGTTTGAGCAGATCTCTCTGAACTGAAGCATGGAGCTTTTAGGGTAAATGCCCAGTAAGGGAATAACTGGGTCTGTTGGTAACTCTACAGCCAACCTTTTTAGCAGTCTCCATATTGCTTTCCATATTGGTGTACCATCTTACATTCCCACCAACAGTGAATGAGGATTCCTATTTCTCCACATCCTCACCAGCATTTGTTTTCATTAGATTTTTTAATGTTTGCTATCCTTACTGGGGTAAAGTGGAATCTTATAGTTGTGTTAATTTGCATTTTGCTGATGATTAGGGATAATGAACATTTTCTTAAGTGTATGTTTGCCATTTGTAGTTCTTCCTCTGAGAACACCCTATACAGTTCTCTGCCCCATTTTGTGAGTGGGTTGTTTGATTTTTTGTTGTTTAGGTTTTTGAGTTCTTTGTAGATTCTAGAAATTAGGCCTCTGCCAGTTGTATAGCCAGCAAATATTTTCTCCCATTCTGTGGGTAATCTATTGGTTCTGCTTATTGTTTTTTTGTTGTTGTTGTTGTTTTGTTTTATTTTATTTTCTCTGTGACAAAACTTTTCAGCTTCATGAGATCCCAATGGTTGAGTGATTGTTTAAGCAGCAAACAAACTAATGTGATGCTCACACAAGTACAATAGTGGCACATAGCCATGATGTATAACCAACTGCTCTTGATTTGGCTAAAGGATATGGTCAGTGGAATGGAACCCATAGCTGGAACTGGGAAGCAAATCAGAACCATGAAGTTCTGAAATAAGAACTGCTCTCCAATGTCAAAGTCCCACCAATCGTGGGCTACAAGAGGGCATACACCTATTAAATTCTCTACAAAACAATAATGGTTATCCCATTTATATGGTGCTGACTTCACTCTCCATTGGAGAATTTGCTTATCTTTTTTATATGGACGCACAACATGAGGAGAGAATCAGCCCATTGCACCTCACCAGGGCCCCAGCTGAAACCGTAGAGTAGTTGGGGAAATGAGCAAGAGTGCTGCTTTCTTGGTGAACCTGATACCAGCACAAGGGTGAAAGAGATAGACACAGAGAACACTCAACTCCTACAAAACCAGATATCCAGAGACACAGAAGCTCCCAAGACCTAATAACTGAAGTAGACCTAAAACAAACCCAACATGGCTCAGAGACGTTCATGGAAGAGGGGGCAGAAAGATTGTTAGAGCCACATGTTGGGACATTATGCACAGAAACATTGCCTGTTCCCCATAACTTCTGGATAACCTTACAATGCATGACCCACATTCCCCAAGAAGGAGGGTCCCTTTGGAGCGGGGAGGACAGGGAGGAGGCTAACAATGGTACCAACATGGCTGTGTACACACTATGTACATAACTAATAAAAAAAGAAAGAAAGAAAGAAAGAAAATGAATGTTACCCACAATGTTATCCTCCCCCAATTGTTGCATCACAGTATGTCACTAAATCCAGAAACTTTGAGCCTCCCTGAATCTTATTGATTGATTGATTTTTTTAATAAAAAAAGGTTATACTTTTATATCCCGTCTCCCCTGCCCCCATTCTACTGAGGGTCCTCTTCATGGGGTTATTGGAGTATCCCTTAATACCCCATGCATGACATGATTCGTTAAACACATTGACAGGTTTTGGAGAAGAAATGGAGGGAGTGGGAATGGGAAAGGAAGTGTTTACTTTTTTAAAAAGGAAGGAATGAACAAAGAAGAAACGGGGAAGGAGTCAATAAGTGGGAATAATAGGCTTAATTCCCAAAACCTGGCCATTGAAACTGTTTAGTCTCCCCTGAAGTTTCCCCAGGTTTCTTCTTCTGCACAGGTTCCTTCCTCAATCTGCAATGAAAAAATGTTCTGTGGGAATCAGGAAATATATGAGACACCAAAATGCTACTACAAAGGCCCTCCCTGGCCCAGAGGTGAAATTGCTATGTCCCCAGGTAAGGAGGAAGGATGACTTGGTCAGAGGCTCATCGGTCAGCAGCATGGTGGACTTCAGATGAAGCATGTGCTCACCTTGAGAAAAAGTTTTGGTAACATGTGAACAAAACTGCCCATGTGCTTTCTCACATGCTGCACTGGAACCACAAGAGGTCATTACACTCATTCTTTTCCAGTCACCATGAACTTGTCTTGTCCCTGGTTTAACATCTAGTACATGGCTAGCATCCCATAAGTCTTGATGAACAAATGTCCTTAATGACTTAATTTGGTATTTTGCCAAGATGTCATTCATTCCCCTGATGTTAACTGGCATCTTGTGTATACTCCCTCTGTTTTGGGTACATAGTCCTTGACCCTTACAGCCTATGATGGATTAAAGAAAAAAATGATATTTTCCTTACACTGCTAGTATAGCTCTTTTCTCCTATGATGGCTAATCCTGCTTATCAGCTTGATTGGATTTAGAAACACCATGGAAACAAACATGTCTTTGAGGGAGTTTCTAAATTAGTATAATTGAAATTTTCTTTATTTATTTGCAAGCAGAGAGACAGATAAAAGAGAGACAAACAGAGAGAATGGGCAGGCCAGGGCCTCTAGCCACTGCAAATGAACTCCAGATGAATGCACCCCTTGCACATCTGGCTAATGTGGGTCCTGGGGAATTGAGCCTGGGTCCTTTGGCGTCTCAGGCAAATGCCTAGACCACTAAGCCATTTCTCCAGCACTAAATTAGTTTAATTGAGATGAGAAGATCCTCGATAAATGTGGGCAGCTCCAATACATGGGCTATAGGTCAAAGCTGAATAAAAAGGAAAACTACAGGCCAGGTGTGGTGGCGCACACCTTTAACCCTAGCACTCGGGAGGCAGAGGTAGGAGGATCACCATGAGTTCAAGACCATGCTGAGACTGCAGAGTGAATTTCAGATCAGCCTGGGCCAGAGTGAGACCTTATCTCAAAAAAAAAAAAAAAAAAAAAAAAAAAAAAAAAAAAAAAAAAGCAGAGACTTCACAAACATTCATGAAAATAAACAGGGTGATGGATTGAGAGCTGTATGAGTTAAATGCCTCTGTCTGTGATGATGTTTCCACAATGGTTGCTCAGTTCAAAGGGATGACGCCCACATAGGAGTCAGAGCTTCTGTAGGGTGCTCAATGTCATTTCATGATGACCCAGTGCATGCCAATGGGCTGCCATTGGGAATTCTGCCATCTGTGTCCTTGGACCTGGTCCTGAGGACATCAGGCAAGCAGGGAGGTCTGCTGCAGTGAGCCCGAGCCACCTGGAAAAGCCAACACTCGTCTTATAATTGCTCAACTCTGGGAAAGGCTCCAGAGCTTCCCTGCTCTCTTCTCTGGCCCAGTTTCTCCCTACAGATAATACAACATGTCAGAAGTGTCCTGGAGACAAGTGGCCCAACATGAGGAGGACCCAGTGTGTCCACAAAACTTTTGGCTTTCTGTGCTACCACGAGTCCCTCTGCACAGCACTGGACAATGCTTGGCACATCTGCACAGCTCTGCTCTTCCTGCTTGCCCTGGCCATCTTGGGCATCTTCATCCAGCACCACCACACCCCTGCAATCCGAGCCAATAGCTGCCAGCTCAGTTAGGTGCTTGGCACTCCATTTCCTCTGCCCCTTCTTGGTCACCGGCCACCCAGGCCCCATCTCTTGTGCTGTGCGCCAGGCAGCCTTTGGGGTCATCTTCAGTTTGTGTCCAGGCAGCCCTGTGCATCCTCTGGGTGACCATATGCCCTCTACGGGCATGAACTCCACAGAGCCAGGGAGCACCATCACTGTCAAGTGTGGTGGGAGCTCCTTGGAGCTCTTCTGTGCCATGTTGGGATACTTGACTCTGCTAGGTCTGGTCAGCTTGCTGGTGGCCTTTCCTTCCCACAGAATGCCTGACACCTTCAATGAAGCCAAATACATCACTGTCGGCATGCTGGTCTGCTCCTGTGTCTGAGTGTCCCTCATACCTGCCCACGTGAGTGTCTGAGACAAAGACACAGTGGCTGTCGAGGTCTTTGCCATTTGGCATCAGGAGCAGGCCTCATGGTCTGCCTCTTCTTTCCAAAGTGCTCCATCATCATCCTCACCCTGACAAGAACACCAAAGGACAAATGCTGGGCAGGCATCATCTCAAGTGAGGAAGGCAGGCGTGGGCCACAGGGAGTGCCACATTCTCAGTGACGCCCTCCATGAACAACCCACAGACAGATACTCTGCCTTCCTGGGAGCCCCATCACACTCGCCTAAACCCCCGCCTGTCTGGCTCAGGGATGCTTCTGTCCTGTATGTCACTCAATCATGAGGAGAGCAGAAACATGTGCAGATAACAAACACTGCCCTTGTGTCCACATCACCCTTTGTCCCCTCACCAGCCAGAGGACCTGGTACACAAGGACAGAATGAACGGATCACCTCATGTAAAGTTAACATTAAAAGAGAGAATGATGGCTGGAGAGATTGTTTAGTGGTTATGGCACTTGCCTGTGACACCTAAGAACCTATGTTCTACTCTCCAGATCCCACTTAGCCAGATGCACAATGCAAGGCAAATGCAAGGTTGCACATGCCCACTAGGTGGCGCAAGCGTCTGGAGTTTTATTGGACAGAGTCTTCTCACCCTTAAAACTCTGTCTAGGAAAATGAAGAATATGTGAATATTCTTTGCTCAGGGAAAGAAAAAGACACCACTAAATAAGCTAACAAAGAGCCAACTGAAGCTAAAGACACAAAGAGAAAATCATATAAATGTAAAAAACCCTTGTTGTGCCAATTCTCTCTCTCTCTCTCCCTCTCTCTCTCTCTCATATTCTCTCAAAAAAAAATTAAATTGAAAGAGAGAATGACTTGAGAGGAAATAGCAAGAGAGTGGTTGAGAAGAGTGAAACAGATCTGGTTCAAATATTTCTAGTACATGTTACTTAACCTCACTGAGCCTCACTTTCTTCTGGTAACAAAAGAAAAAAGAAAATAATGTTAAGCCTTCCTCTCCAGGGTGGAGTGATGATGATATTGAGAAAATTTGTGAAAAATCCAGGCATGGTGGCACACACCTTTAATCCCAGCACTTGGGAAGCAGAGGTAGGTGGATCTCTGTGAGTTCAAGGCCAGCCTGAGACTACATAATGAATTCCAGGTCAGCCTGGGCTAGATTGAAACCCTACCTTGAAAAACCCAAAAAAAAAAAAAAAGTGTGAAGTTTTTAACACACATTAAATACTCAAAAAGGAGGTACTTAGAGATGTGCCTTCTGCTCTGATTATTATGATAAAGGAACAAGCACCAGCAGAGCTTTCTCATCTACCCCAGGCAGCACTGTGCTGTTAAAGAGATAGATGACCAGGGTTCAAGGCATATCTCTGACAGTTCCCCAACTTCTTTGTAGCTCAGTTCCCTCTCCTGTTAAGATATTAATAAGGAGGAATTTTATATTTATAAAACATTTAATATAGTATCTAGTAATAGTAAGCACATCATAGTCATTAGACACATACGTGCTAAGTAATTCAAAAAAAAAAAAACATGCACGGTGGCTGCATTAATTACTCTTCTTGTTGGTATTTCCAAACACCTGGAGGGTGGAATCAATTTTAGGAAGGAAAGGGTTTATTCTGGCTTACCGTTTCAAGGGGACACAGTCCACCATGGCAGGGAAGGCATGGCTGTGGGGTAGGAGGCCAACGGGTCACATTCAGAGACAATCAAGGAGTGCGGCCAGGCTACAAAACTCCAAGCATGGCCCTGAAGGGAGGGACCTTGGGATGATCCTAAGTCACACCCTGGCTGCCTACCCCTGGTGGCTTCACCTTTCTCTGCTTACCTGGCCTGCTTCCATTGCAGGCTTCAGCGTTTGCCTTCTCACCCAATCAGATCTCTCTTGAGCTTGTACCCTGCCCAGGTGAGTGGATTCCTCCTCTAAGCCCAGGCCGATTGGCTGGGACACCTGGTGTAGGTGTGTCTAGATGTACTGAGAACAAACTCTAAAGTGTATCTTCTCTGACCCACGGAGAGATTGGCTCTCTCCAGAGCAACATGTTTGAGTCTTTGCACAAGTCAGATTTCCCTCTCTCATCCAAGCATGACTGCCAGGGTGGGAAGGGATACTTTCTATTTTTGTATTATACTGTTTTTTCTTTTAATCTTTTTGGAAGTGCATTTTTTTAATCCTTCTTCTTGTCTTTTTTTTTTTTTTTTTAAATCTAAGATCCATGTTCCTTTACCTGTACTTCTGGACCACGTGGCGCATCACCCTTCCTGCACTTTACCTTCCCCTCCTCAGCCCTCTGTCCTTTCCCTTCCGGCCATCTTTGTGAAATCTGAATAAAATGTGGTGTTTCAAAAATCTTTCTCTCATGGAATTTCAAAGGGGAAAGTGGGGGGAGGGAGGGTATTACCATGTGATATTTCTTATAATCATGGAAAATGTTAATAAAAATTGAGAAAAAAAAATCTTTCTGGCACTAGAGAGATAGCTTAGTGGTTAAGCAGCTTGCCTGCAAAGCCTAAGGACCCATGTTTGGCTCCCTAGATCCCACATAAGCCAGATGCACAAGGTGACACATGTGCAAGGTCACACGTGCACACAAGGTGGTGCACACATCTGGAGTTTCATTACAGTGGCTGGAGGCCATGACATGCCAATTCATTCTCTCTCTCTCTCTCTCTCTCTCTCTCTCTCTCTCATTAAAAAATAAATGAATAAATAAATAAGGTCAGTCTGTTGGGCTTGCCTCAAAAAATTAAATAAATCATTTTCTCTAGTTTGGAATTGCCAATTCTTTGGTTACTTTGCAGGTATGAACTCAGGTCTTGGGGTTCCAGGAAGCACCCCCGAACCCCATATTTATCTGTTACACTGGGAATGGAAGTGGACCAGCAAGCTGCAATTGGTTAAAGGCTGTAATCGCCACAGATGTGATCGTAAGTCATTTATGTAGCATCCACCCCCTCCTGCATTTATGTTATAGGCTTTTCTTGCATATGCACTGTCCTTTACATGTAGTGAGGAAAGGTTTTCAGTCATTCATTCATATACTAATCTTAACACCCCTTTCTCCATGTCCTGCTCTCCACCACACAAGCATCCATGTTTCCAGGCAATATTTAAGTTCCTGCCAAATAGGATTGAAAACTACCTGTTCCATAGCTCACAATGATGATACTAAAAAAAGAAGTCATCAGAGAAAATTGGTAGGTTTTTTTTTTTTAAGATTGAATTTAGAAAATTGGAGAGTTATAGATTCCCATAGCTCTGATGCCCTCATTCTAACAAGAAAAAAAAAAGCCTCAGAAATCAGCCACTTAGGATTCAGTGTGTGTTGCACGACTTTTCCTGGGGAGGTGTGAGCAAACAGATACCCACCCCAGATAGAGTACCAATTACAGATCAAAGAAACTGTTCCACCCAAGTCCAACTTGGTGAAGCTGTGAACTGAAATTTTTAAAAAGTAAAGAAAAGAAAAGGAAAAGGCTACACCTATCTTGAAAAGACTATGCAACTGATTAGAATTCCAATGTGGAAGATTGGAATGTTCCAAGTCCAGAGCCAAATTACCTTAGGATACCTTTAACCCCATTTACTGCTCAGCTCTGTGTCTGACCTAATATCCTCATAAATGTCAAACGATCAGGTGAAACCTTTTTGAAATGTACTAGCAGACCACCTGCTTCCACCAACCCAAAGGCTAAGAATGTCATCTGACACCATCTGAGGCCTAGAGCAGAGATATCTCCACTTTGCTGCAAACCACCCACCTGGTGTTTCCACCAAGGAATTTGAGAAATGTTTGGTCTCTGACTTTCTTTTGTTCTGTAACGACAAAACCTATGAAATTGTTAATATATTGAAACATGGAATTTGTGTTAAAATGAATCTGTGTTCCTAGGCCATGACCACCCACAGAAGAATCCAGAATAAACTCATTTCATTTAAGGTGAGAGCTGTGTGTTTTGTATCTACAAAGCGATAGGTCTATTGGGTTTACTTACAAGAGTATGGATGACATCACCAAAAAGTCCCACCCATTGTGGGAAATGACATCACTGAATTCAGTTAGCATTTCACCTCCTTTATACTCTAACACCCCTCAAAATCATGTGCAGCTTGGGAAGAAGGGCAGGGGTCATGTCTGAAACCCTGGAAGATGGTACTGAGAATCTTACCCCATATCCTATCTGGGAGCTCATTAACAATTCCATTATCATCATCATGGACTGAGCAATCAGTGTGTCATTGCCTTGACTACAGCACAAAGTGACCTCTGCCCCACAATGGCTGCTGGTCATCTTACATGAGGAGGAAATAGGTTATAGCCCAACAGCATGTGAACATCCACTGGGAGTGGATCAAAGGAATCTCATCAAGCCCCAGGTCAAACAGAGTTAATAGGTATTTCCAAGATGGTTAACAGGCATTTCTTAGCTAATGAGTCAATATCCTAGTATTCACACTGAGACAACCACTTAGAAGGTGCTTTTTCTAAGAAAAATTAACTCTGCACTTTCACCTCTTGCTACTTGCTATAAGACTGACAATTTCTTTGTTGTTTTTTGTTTGTTTGTTTGTTTGTTTGTTTTGTTTTTGGGTTTTGGGGTTTTTTTGTTTTGTTTTGGCTTTTGTTTTTGCAAAATTGGTCTGTATAACAGGAATGCAAGAATCTGGATAGTGAAGCCAACCTCCAAAGAGAAGATGTAAAAGGCTTGCCAACTATTACATGGACTGGAGTTATGGACAAAGGACTTGGCTAGGTCAGAAGGGGTAAGAACCCTGAGTCCCACAAACTCAATTCCTTTCTCTTTCAAGACTGGAGATCTGGTATGGAGAGGTGGCTTAGCAATTAAGGCACTTGCCTCTGAAGCCTAAGGACCTATGTTCTACTCTCCAGATCTCACTTTAGCCAGACCCACGAAGGTGAGGCAAGCGCAAGGTCACACATGCCCACTAGGTGGCACAAGCATCTGGAGTTCCATTTCAGTGGCTGAGACCCTGGTGCCAATTCTTTCTCTCTCTCTCTCTCTCTCTCTCTCTCTCTCTCTCTCTGTCTGTCTCTCTCTCTCTCGATCTCTCTCTCTGTGTCTCTCTCTCTCCTTCTCTAAAAATAAAAGAAAGAACAAACAACTTGAGATCTTACACACCCCCTTTTTCATCCGCATGGACTTAGCCCTAGGAAAGGACCAATTTGTCTATCTCTACATACATTCTAGCATTTGTTCCATGGCGTGCTATAAACTGTAAGGTGATCATAGCCAAAGTGGTGAGGAAATTATACTTCTCCTCCCCACCCCCAACAACCCCCACCTCCATTTGGCCAAACTGAAAATTAAGCCATTTTCACTTTATTTTTTCAGGGTGTTGTTTTTTTGTTGTTGTTGTTTTGTTTTGTTTTGTTTTGTACTGTTTTTTAGTTTTTTCCAAAGTAGGGTCTCACTCTAGCCCAGGCTGACCTGGAACTCACTCTGTAGTTCCAGGCTGGCCTTGAATTCACAGCAATACTCCTACCTCTGCACCCTGAGTAATAAATCCATTTTCCTTTATCAGTTTCTTTCCTAATTTCTTTTGAGATGTAAGTACCCAGGAAACAAGTTGGCAAAACAAAATAAGCAGCATTCTTTGTTGAGTACTACCTTTAAAATTCTCATTTGTGTTCCCTTTTTGAAAGAAAAACTTAAAAATGTAATTTTTGTTCAGTCAAAATGGGAGAAAATTCTAATGTCCCTAGCCACAAGGGACCAGTTCCATGCAAACAGGGGGACTTAAAATTTTGAAAATAATTTTTGGGGAAAGGGAAAATTGGCTTTCTGTTGAATTGGCAAATGTTCCAGTGGAGCTGTTTTTGTTGGGATGTGCTAAATGGTATGTACATGGACCAGAGTCCTTGCTGAGTTTACAAGGAAAAGATGGTTGGGAAAAGTCTTGATTTTTGTTGTTGTTAAGTTATCTCAATAAAAGCCCACTGGAACTCTAAAAAAAAAAAAAAAAATTCATTTGTGGCAGAAAGCCTCGGATATCCAAGCAAAAGAAACACCTCTGGAGGCATCACCATACCTAATCTAAAGCTAAGTTACAAAGCCATAGTAATAAAAACAGCATGGTTCTGGCATAAAAACAGGAGTACAGACCAATGGAACAGAATCGAGGATCCAGACTTTGGGTCAATTAACTATATCTACTTGGTATTTGACAAAGGCCCTAACAATATAGGCTGGAAAAAAGACAGCATCTTCAACAAATGGTGCTGGACAAACTGGATAACCATATGCAGGAAGCTGAAACTTGATCCACACATCTCGCCATGCACAACAATCAAGTCCAAATGGATCAAAGACCACAGTATAAACCGGAAACTTGGTTACTACTGGAAGAAAAAATAGGAGGAACTTTACATGATATAGGAATGGAAATAGACTTCCTGAACAGAACCCCAGTAGCACAGGATTTTTTTTTTTTTTTTTTTTTTTTTTGTCTTGTTAAGGCAGTGTTTCACTCTAGTCCAGGCTGACTTGGAATTCACTATGTAGTCTCAGGGAGGCCTCGAATTCATGGTGATCCTCCTACCTCTGCCTCCCAAGTGCTAAGACTAAAGGCGTGCACCACCACCATGCCCGGCAGCACAGGATCTTAAACAATCACTTAACCATTGGAATGTTATGAAGCTGAAAAGTTTCTTCACAGACAAACATACAATAAGCAGAGCCAGTAGATTACCCACAGAATGGGAGAAAATATTTGCTGGCTATCCAACTAACAGAGGCCTAATTTCTAGAATCTACAAAGAACTCAAAAACCTAAACAATAAAAAGTCAAACAACCCACTCACAAAATGGGGCAGAGAATCAAACAGGCAGTTCTCAGAGGAAGAAATGCACATGGCAAACACACACTTAAGAAAATGTTCATCATCCCTAATCATCAGGGAAATGCAAATTAAAACAACTATGAGATTCTACCTTACCCTAATAAGGATAGCAAACATTAGAAAATCAAATGAAAATAAATGCTGGCAAGAATGTGGAGAAATAGGAACCCTCATTCACTGTTGGTGGGAATGTAAGATGGTACAACCACTTTGGAAAGCAATATGGAGACTGCTAAAAAGGTTGACTATAGAGTTACCAACAGACCCAGTTATTCCCTTACTGGGCATTTATCCCAAAAGCTTGATACCTCGGTTCAGAGAGATTTGCTCAATCATGTTTATAGCTGCTCAATTTGTAATAGCTTAGAGCTGGAATCAAACCAGAGATGTTCAGCATTAGACAAATGGATAACCAAGATGTGGTATATCTACATGATGGAATTCTACACAGCAGTAAGGAAAAATGACAAAATGAAATTTGAAGAAAAATGGTCAAACCTGGAGCAGAGCATTCTCAGGGAACTCACCCAATCACAGAAAGATAATTGTCATATAGTCTCACTTATCTATAGCACCTAACATGAATCTACCTGAGATGCTGATATGCCTAATAAGCATCTCGAGGACCGAACAACAGGGTGGGTGGGGCCAGAAGGGAGGGTAAAGGTGGGAGTGCAGAAAATAAAACTGGACCCAAATGGCAATGGTACCATAAAATTCTACATCCTAAAAGGCAGACCAAATGGTTGAACTTTCATCAGGCCCTTAGAGGGAACACCTGAATAACAAGGCCCTGGAGAGAGTATGATGAAGACTGACCTTAACCTTCTCCTGTATCTCTCTCTCTCTCTCTCTCTCTCTCTCTCTCTCTCCTTCCCTCCTGTCTCTCTTCTCTGTATCTCTTTTATATTACTTATCTTTTTCTTCCTTCTCTTCTTGGGCACTGACTTCTAACTCCCAGTACCACAATGTGGCTAACATCCACAAGAAGCTATTGATCAGAGAGACCTACAAGGTTTCCCAAAATAAGACAGATTTCTGTCAGAGTACTTGATGAGCCACCAAAAGTTAGTGGTAAGACCCTACTGCTGAAGACACCAGATGCTATTGGTACATAACATGGAGTGAGCTGGCTGGAATCTGGAAAAGAGCAATCCCCAGACAGTTAGCTCCTCTAGTGCCAGAAGGTGCTACATGAGTGACTGGGGGAAAATGACCAACATCTGTCCAAGCAACTTGTGGTCTGAGCTACTCAGCAGCAAACAACTTGGCATGATGCACACACAAGTACAATTGTGGTGCACAGCCATGGTGGGAAACCAACTGCTCTTGATTTGGCTAACTGATCCACTCAGTGGAACAGAACCCATAGTTGGAGCTGGGAATTAAGTCAGAACCGTATCCAAAAAATGAGCCCACTCTCCATTATCAAGCTCCCACCAATCGTGGGCTACAAGAGAGCCTACACCTATTAATTCTCTCTTAAAAGAACAAAAGTTGTCCCATTTATCTGGAACTAACTTCACTCTCCATAGGAGAATTTGCTTCTCTTCTTCAGGTTGATACAGATTCTAAGGAGAGAACCAGCCCACACACCTCAAAAGAGCCTCAGCTAAAACTAAGAGTATTTGGGGAAATAAGCAAGAGTGCTGCTTCCTTCATGGACCTGGTACCAGTATAAGGGTGAAGGAGATAGACACAGAGAATACTCAACTCTTACCAAACCAGATATCCAGAGATATAGAGGCTCCCAAAACCTCATCACTGAAGCAGACCTAAAATGAGCCCAACATGGCTCAGGGAAATTTGCAGAAGAGGGGGGCAGAAAGAATGTTAGAGCCACATGTTGAGTCATTATGCACAGATACATTGCCTCTTGCCCATAATTGATGGCTAATCCCACAATGCACGACCCATATTCCCCAACAAGGAGGGTACCTGCAGAGGGGGGGAGGACAGGGAGGAGGCTAACGATGGTAGCAACATGACTATATACACTGTGTACATAACTAATAAAAATAGATAAATAAAATTCTTATTTGTCCAAATTACCTTCTGTGACATTATCTGGGTACCAATGAAGTAAGGTCTACATTAGGTCAGTGTTTTGCATGCCTATATTATACTCCACAAGTAGAATAAACAATCATTCCAAAAAAGTGATTATGCTCTCAGAAATTCATTATTTGAAAAAATATGCATTTCCTTGATATGATTATGACTTTTTCATTGAAGACTGACCTGTCTTTAGTAGTTCTTGAAACTTTTTTTAGTATTTTATTTATTTATTTATTTTATTTTAGAGAAAGAGAAAGAGAAAATGGGTTCACCAGGGCCTTGAGCCACTGCAGTCTTCCTTTAGAGAGCCCACTCTCTTCACCCTCAACCCAGGGAACCCAGCCAACCTGTCTCCCTTGAGCATTGCCCCCATGACACACACATAAAAGCCCTAGTGCCATTTCCCTGGCCCTCTTTTTCTCTTATTCTGACCACCACCACCCTTCATCACAGGTGGGTATGTTTCTTTGTCTATCTCTGTCTCTGTACCTCTCTGCTCACATGTGTACCTGTTGCAGTAAGGTTCACATTGCTGGCAGAAATCACTCGACCAAGAGTAGCATTTGGACAAAAAAAGAAACAAAAACGGGGGGTTATTTTGGCTTATAGCCTCGAGGAGTAGCTCCATGATGGCAGTAGAAAATGATGGCATGAACAGAGGGTGGACATCACCCCCTGGCCAACATAAGGTGGAAGATAGCAACAGGAGAGTGTGCCAAACACTGGTATGGGGGAAACTAGCTATAACACCCATAAGCCTGCCCCCAATAATACACCACCTCCAGGAGGCTTTAATTTCCAATTTCCATCAGCTGGGAAAACTAACATCCAGAACACCTAAGTTTATGGGGACACCTGAATCAAACCACCACAGTACCTTCTCTCTCTCCCTCTCTCTCTCTCTCTCTCTCTCTCTCTCTCTCTCTCTCTTTCCCTTCCTCCCTCCTTCCCTTCCTCCTTTTCGCTCTCCTTCCTCAGCTGCAAGCTCCCTCCCCCAGCCTTCCTGACCTTCTGCCTCCCTCAAGCTAAGCCGCTCTGAGATTACTCCTCAGCAGTCTGTACACTGCTGCCTGCCACTGAAACATTTATGTCAGCTGCACACACCTCCGAGCGTGCACCATGGAGCACCCTGATTTACTCTGTCCTCCTGGCTCAGACATCTGTCTGTCCCTCACCACGTGCTCTAGCAGTGAGCAGTGGCTAGCCAAGACTTCCGGACCCTCCTCCCTCCTGCTGCTTCCCTTCTCTTGCTGTATGCGCCAGGATGCTTTTCTTTCCCCTCACCCTCCCAACCACACCACTCAGAAATGATAATAAAATATTCTTTTGGGGGGTGTTTTTTTCTAGATAGGGTCTCACCCTAGCCCAGGCTGACCTGGAACTCACTCTGTAGCTCCAGGCTGACCTCAAACTCACAGTGATCCTCCTACCTCTGCCTCCCAAGTGCTGGGATCAAAGATGCACACTACAACCCCGACAATAAAATATTCTTAATCCACATACTTGTCTCAGAGCCTCTATCAAACCCCACACTCCTGATATTTTTAATATGTTTAATTGTTTGTTTGAGAGAGAAAAAATAGAAAGTGAAATAGAGTGAATATGAGCATGCCAGAGCCTCCTGCCACTGCAAACAAACTCCACATGTGCCACTTAGTGCATCTGGCTTTATGTGGGTACTGGGGAATCAAATCTGGGCTGTCAGGTTTTGCAAGCAAGCACATTTGACCACTGAAACACCTCTCCAGCCTGTTTTTTGTTTTTTTTTTTTTTCTTTTTGTAATTGTCTTTCTGACCAGATTGAGATGGAATCTCAAAATATCTTTAATTTGCGCATTTTTATTTTTTATTATTTTTATTTATTTATTAGAGACAGAGAAGGGGAGAGAGGGAGAATGGTAATGCCACAGCCTCTAGCTACTGCAAATGAACTCCAGACACATGTGCCACCTTGTGAATCTGGCTTATGTGAAACCTAGAGAATCGAACTTGGGTCCTTGGGCTTTGCAGGCAAGTGCCTTAACCACTAAGCCATCTCTCCAGCCTTAATTTGCACATTTTTTTGTTTTTGTTTTTGTTTTTTGAGGTAGGGTCTCACTCTAGCCCAGGCTGACCTGGAATTCACTATGTAGTCTCAGGCTGGCCTCGAACTCACGGAAATCCTCCTACCTCTGCCTCCCAAGTGCTGGTATTAAAGGCGTGCGCCACCATGCCCAGCCTAATTTGCACATTTTTAATGGCTAAGGATGTTAAACAGTTTTTAAAATATTTATTAGCCATTTGTATTTTTTTCTTTTGAGAACTGTTCAATTACATCACCGCTCCTCCTGCCCCGCCTTTTTTTTCTTTTTTTTTTTTTTTCTTTTTCTTTCTTTCTTTTTTTTTTTTTTTGAGGTAATGTCTTGCTCTAGCCCAGGCTGACCTGAAATTCACTGTGTAGTCTCAGGGTAGACCTCCAACTCACAGAAATCCTCCTACCTTTGCCTCCCAACTGCTGGAATTAAAGGCGTGTGCCAACATGCCTGGTTACCATCATCACCCATGTTTTGATTGGGTTGTTTATTTTCTTAATGTTTAGTCTTTTGAGTTCTTTGCATATTCTAGATATTAATCCTCTGTCAGATGTGGTGCTGGGAAAGATGTTGTTCTCCCATTTTTTAGACTGCCTCTTCTCTTGATGAACTATTTCTTGTGCTATACAAAGTTTTCTTCTAATTTCACGAGGTCGCATTTGTCAATTGTTTCTCTTGTTTTCTGAGCAGTTGGATTCCTATTCAGAAAATTCTGACCTATGTCTATATCCTGTAGTATAGTCCATACTTTTCCCTTTAACAAGTCCAGAATTTCAGGTTTTACACTGAGGTCTTTTTATCCATTTGGAGTTGACTTTGTGCAGGGTGAGAGACAAGAGTCTAGCTTTGTTCTTTTGCATGTGGATATCCGGTTTCCCAGCACAATTAGTTGAAGATGCTGTCTTTTCCCCAATTAGTTACTTTTGTCATCTTCGCCAAAAATCAGGTGATGGTAGTTGCATGGACTACCTGAGTGCTCTATCCTATTCTATTGATCTATATGTCTGCTTTGTGGCAATATGTGCTGGTTTTATTACTAAGGTTCTCTAATATAACCTGAAATCAGGTATGGTTAATACCTCTGGCAGTCTTATTTTTCCTCAGTGTTGTTTGGCTATCTGGGGTCATGTGCTTCCATTTGAATTTTAGGGTTATTTTTTTTCTCTTTCTTTTTTAAATATTTTATTTGTTTATTGGTGAGAGAAAAAAAAAGGAAAGAAGCAGATAGACAGAGAGAAAAAATGGACATTCTAGGACCTCCAGCCACTGCAAATGATTTCCAGACACATGTGCCACCTTGATGTATCTGGCTTAGATGGGTACCGGAGAATCAAACCTGGGTCCTTAGGTTTTGCAGGCAAGTGTCTTAACTACTAAGCTATCTCTCCAGCCCTATTTTTTTTCTCTTTCTATGAAGGCTGATGCTGGAATTTTTTTAAATATTTTTATTTATTTATTTGCAAGTAGAAATATATAATGACAGTAGAGACAGACAAACAGAATGTGTGCCCCAGGGCCTCTAGCCACTGCAAATGAACCCCAGATACGTGTGCCACTTTGTGCATCTGGCTTTACGTGAGTACTAGGGAATTGAACTTGGGTACTTAGGTTTTCCACACAAATGCCTTAACTGCTAAGCCATCTCTCCAGCCCTGATGCTGGAATTTTGATTTGAATTCCTTTGATTCTGTATATTGTTTTTGGTAGGGTGGCTATTGTCATGATATTAATTCTTCCAATCCATGAGCATGGGAGAATTTTCTATCTTCTGGTATCTTCTTCAATTTTTTTGTCCTGTGTTTTTTTTTGTTGTTGTTGTTGGTGGTGGTGGTGGTGGTGGTTTTTTTGTTTGTTTTTTTGTTTTGTTTTGTTTTGGTTTGGTTTGGTTTTTCGAGGTAGGGTCTCACTCTGGCCCAGGCTGACCTGGAATTAACTATGTAGTCTCAGGGTGGCCTTGAACTCACGGCAATCCTCCTACTACTGCCTCCCAAGTGCTGGGATTAAAGGCGTGTGCCACCACGCCCGGCTTTGTCCTGTGTTTTAAAATTATTATTGAAGATGCTTTTCACTTCCTTGGTTACATTTGTCCCAAGATATTTTCTTAGGTTACTGTGAATGGTATTGTTTCTGTGATTTCTTTGTCCTTTATATAGAGTAGTAATTTAAAATAATTACCTGTTGATATCTCCATAAAACATGAACCAAGAATTCTGATAAGCAAGTATAGTTTTTAAGAAAATCATTGTTTTAATACTATAACACAAATAATCACATACAAAAGTCAGAGGATCCCCAGCTTAGAGTTTGTGTTAGGTTTTATTAAAGTAGGATTACTTTCACACATAGAGCATCTCTCCTAAGAGAATGCTTCTGAGCTTTTAACATTTTGTGTTATTTGCCACAAAAATATAGACATATCCTTCAAAAAGTCCAATATAGTAACATTGACTGCCATTTTACACAGAATTATTCTCACAGTAGTTCTCAAAATTCAGTCAACAATCATTGGATTTAAACATGAATTATTTTTGCTACCATAGATAGGATCTGTGTAGCATAATATGTTTTCTCTATTTCCATCAGCCAGAAACCTAAGAATCTAATTCGTTTTGTATTCAAATTTCCTCAACTCACATATCTGAAAGCATATTTTCTTCTATTCCCATTTAGACGAATTCTCACATCTGATCCTGAAAGGTTCTTATCTTGCCACTGTTTTGCATCTTTCAGTCACTCAAAGTAATGTGAAGTACATTGTTGATTGAATATTCACTAAATTCAGTGGATTTCCATAATGCATAATTTCTGCCCTGCCTGCTATCTATGGAAAATGCAACAGCTCACAAGCTATTGGGAGAAATTATGGTGCTGAATGACAATCTTCATGTTCTTTATCCATACACTATAATCCACATTCAAATGATGATTATAAATATATTTAAGTGAATTACATTTGTCTTTTTAAGCCTTGCTTTGAGAGAGCTACCATTGCCATAGAGATATTTCTAAATGCTGGCAGCTCACACCTGTAATTCCAGGACTCAGAAGGCTGAAGCAGTGGGATGGCAAGTTTAAGTCCTGTCTGAGCTATATAGTGAGGCCTTGTCTTGGAAAAAAACCTCCCAGCTCAATTTCCAAACACCATAATATAAGGAAAGCATCAGTCTATATTTCAAGTAAGAGAATGCAGATATAAAAAGATTAAGTACATAGATAAGATGAGAATTCAAATCTGATTCTGGGAATTTGGTCTATGGTACAAACTGCTGATCCTCTCTCAAAATGTGTTCTCCTTTTTCTACAATAATCAGATTATAACTGAGCATCTGGCTCCCTATTTTTACCACCCTTGCAGTTAGCTGTAATGTATGCCTCACTTCTCACCAAAGATGTAAGTGGGCCGGGCGTGATGGCGCACGCCTTTAATCCCAGCACTCAGGAGGCAGAGGTAAGAGGATCACCGTGAGTTTGAGACCACCCTGAGACTACATAGTGAGTTCCAGGTCAGCCTGAGCTAGAATGAGACCCTACCTTGAAAAACCAAAAAAATAAAAATTATATGTATATATATATATATATATATGGAAATATATTATATATATTATACATATATATGTAAGTGGAAGTGATGACTGTTATAGCTGGTCAAGAAACCTTAAGACAGAGGATGTATCTCCTCCCACACTCTTCCCTCACCCTCTTGGCCAGTGCTGATCATGAAAATAACAAGGCTCTAGGTCAGAGGTTGGCAAAAGGACTCTGTCACAACCACCCAACTAGACATTGAAGCATAAAAGCATTCGTGCCTGTCACTGTAGCAAAATGTATGGCTATGGCTTTATGCTAACTTCATCCAGTTATATGTACACTTGATTTATAGAACTTTTGTGCCATGAACTATTCTTATTCTTATATTTTTTGTTTGACATTTAAAGATATAAAAACTTTTCTTGGTCATTGAAAAGCAAGTTGTCAGCTGTATTTGACTTTCAGGCTTTACTTTGCCAGCAACCCGGGAGATGTGGACCTTGTAAGATGGAAGAAACAACCATCACTGGATTCCTCCTGAACCTAGTGTACTCGCCTGTGATTCTTTCCAGAAAATATTCTCATTCTCCAAATTACAGTTTAATTAGGACTCTGTTGTATATAGCAGCTCAGCATTTTTCTTTACTACATAGTCCATAATTCCTGACTACCCATGCATGGCTTCTTTCCACAGCACTCATCACCTTCCTGGTAAATATTGAAGGGAAGCAGGGTGTAGCAGTACACTCATAAAATCAGGTTGGAACCAGAGCATCAAAAGTTCCAGGCCAGCCTGAGCAATATAAAAATTAAATAAATCAGGCCTGGGGCGGTGGTCCAATGGGTGAAATGTTTGTGGTGCAAGCATGAGGACCAGATTCTAGATCCCCAGCACCCATGTAAAAAACCAGATCTGATGGCTCAGGGAATTTTGCAGAAGAGGGGTGGAAAGACTGTAAGAGCCACAGGGTTGGGAAAATCCAGAGGCATTGCCCCACCCCCAACAATAGCTTACTGCTTCTCTCACAACGCCATGGTGAAGACCAGCAATCCCACTGGGGAGGGCCCTCAGTAGAATGGGGGCAGGGAGGAAGGAATGATGGTACCAACACATGATCTGTCCATACAAAGTTTCTTCTGAATAAAAAAAAAGAGCTGGAAAACAAGCAAGGTGTGGTAGTGCATACCTTTAATCCCAGTGCTTGGAAGGCAGAGGTAGGCAGGTCCCTAGGCTCACGGGCTAACCTAGTTGAAGCTAGCAGAATTGGTTAGCTTTAGGTTCAATGAGACCCTGCCACCAAAAGAAGTTGGAGAGCAACTGAGGATAGCCAACATCAACTTCTGGCCTTCCACATGCATGTAACGTAGACACGTGTGCACAAGTGCACACAAATATGTGCACACACATGCATGCAGACATGTATACATACATATACCCATGAAAAAATAAAGATAGATAAATGAATCTCCAAGACAATGCAACTGAGCCCCCCTCCCCATCTGCTTTCTCACTTCTTCCAGGACTTGAGAGAAAAAGCTCTGCCCAGAGCTCCCTTCACCTCCTTGTTGCGAAGACTATAGATGAGGGGGTTAAGCATTGGTGTGACAATGGAGTAGAATACAGATACCACCTTGTTAAAGTTGATGGAAGAAGCCACCTTGGTCCGGACATACATAAAGAAAAGAGTGCCGTAGAAGAGGCTCACCACCATCAGGTGAGCTGCGCAGGTGGAGAAGGCCTTCCGGCGCTCAGCAGCTGAGCGAAGATGCAGCAGCGTCCAGACAATGTTGCTGTAGGACACGGCGATCACTGTGGAGGAGACCAGGAGCACAGCAAGAGACACCAGGAAATCCACAGTCTCTTTCAGGGTGACGTCAGAGCAGGACAAGGCTAGTAAGGGTGAGGCATCACAGAAGAAGTGGTCAACAATATTGGAGCCACAAAATATCAGCTGAGACATGAGGTAGATAGGCAAAATTGGTGTGAGGAGACCTACCAGCCAGCAAGCAGCTGCCAGACGGATGCAGCTGCCCCAGGACACCAGAGACCCATAGTGAAGAGGCATGCAGATGGCCACATAGCGGTCATAGGCCATGGCAGCCAGGAGGAAGCACTCAGTTGCCCCAAGGAAGGTGAAAATGAAAAGCTGGGACAGGCAGCCAGCATAGGAGATAGTCTTGCCTCCATCTATCCCAATAAAACCAGCCAGCATCTTGGGCACTGTGACTGACGTGTACCAGATTTCTAGGCAGGACAAGTGTGTCAAGAAGAAATACATGGGTCTCCATAGCTGGTGGTCCAAGCCCACCACTAAGATGATGGCCAAGTTCTCTGCCAAGGTGAACAGGTACATGGTGAAGAAGATGGTGAAGAAAAGAAGGCGTGCTTCATGCACCCCGACGAAGCCCACCATGACAAATTCTGTCACCTGAGTCCAGTTTTGGGAATGTGGCTGCATATGCAGGAATGAGGTTTCAATAAATGCATAGCCTCATAGGTAATGGAGACTCAAAAAGACCAGAGAAAGGAGTAAAATTAAGACACTGTCCCTATCCACAAAGAATTTAAAGTTTGTCCGATTTCTGTGCAAAATGGGAAAGTGATGGACAGGAATAGAGCAGCAGCAGCAGGGAAAATCAACCTGTCTTAGGAAATCTCCATGAAAGGTCTG
Source organism: Dipus sagitta (assembly GCA_036346955.1). Taxonomy (NCBI): domain Eukaryota; kingdom Metazoa; phylum Chordata; class Mammalia; order Rodentia; family Dipodidae; genus Dipus; species Dipus sagitta. The sequence goes on from CM070770.1 coordinate 171,505,500, forward strand.
CTTAAAATTGCACCTGAAAAAAAGAAATGTTAGTGAGATCAGAGATAGAGTAGAGAGGACTTTTCAAGTATAAAAGTCCCAGATGCCATAGAGCAACTTGAATTTGGGGAATTTCAAGAAGATACTGTTTGCCACAGAAGTTAGTAACTTGGCTTCCTGAGCAAGCATAGCTACCTTCAAGTGTGAGAAAACCTAATAGAAGCGTGAAGTTTTAAACTAGGTCGTCTCTGTAAAGCACTTAGCATCATGTTTGAGTCAATAAATATTAGGAAAATTGTTAAGGATCAACTTCTGGAATACAGTATGGAGGAAAACGATGACTGTTGAGCTTGAGGAGTTGGCTAGGACCACATCCTGAACAGGCAGTTAAAGGAAAGGGGACACCTGAGCCTCATCCTGAGGCAGCAGAGAGCCTTGAGGAGTGCTGGGCAGAAGAACAATGCTGTGCTCTTTGCCCTTTAGAAAGGACAGGTTTGAAGACAACAAAAGGAGAGGCTAGAGTTCCAGGCTGAATGGTTGCTGCAAGTATAGCATGGAGTGATGACTGTAGCTAAGGAAATTTCAGTAGAGCTGGAGAGGGAACATAGCAATTAAGACAGAATCAGGATGTGAGGGCAATCCGCTGTGACATCTGTCATCCTATTGATTGCCAGGGTTGATTCGGCTGGTAACCTTTGACTGAAGACTGGTCCTCCTCTACTCAGGGAAGGTCATTTTCTTCAACCAAGTGCACAGCTTCGGGAGGGACACGCATGGAGTGGCGAGGGGGGAGGGAACACCTGTCTACCAACCAGCTTGTTTGGAGGCTCTAGCAGGGCAGCCAAACTACTCTGAAGACAGAATCAGTGCCAGCTGTGGCAGTGCATGCCTGTAATTCTAACACCAGGGAGTCAGCATCAGTATAATCAAGAGTTCAAGACAAGCCTGGACTACATTAAAAAAGAAAGAAAACTTTCATCTTTTTAATTAGATAATAAAACTAAAGTGTACAAAGAGGTAAATTTGTATGTTATTTTAAGGTTAAGTTATGTGCTGGGGACTTGTCTTCATGGGTAAGAGCACTTGCTGCACAAACATGAGGCTCTCCAGCATCCACATAAAGGGCTGGGTGAGGCTATGCACACCTGCAACCTGCAGGGAGGCAAAGACAGGATCTCACTGGTCATCCAGTCTTACCAGAGCAATCAGGGACAACATCCAACTGGCCTCTGCACATGTGTTATGTGGAGCTCATGCATTTGCTGACACACATAAATAGACAACATACTACATAGGCACATGTACACATACATACACACCATGAAGACTACACACATACATACACCCAAAAAAAAAAAAGATTAAATGAGAAAAATCTCTATTGCTAAGGTACTCTTAAAATATGGCCAACAAGTCATTGGCACCCTTCCCACTGAAAAGTGGGAGCAATAACCATTCCTCTTGAACCTGAGTTCTGTGAGGACTCGGCAGAACAATAAGATGGAAGTGATAATTTGACAGTTTCTAGGACCAGATGTTAACCACCTACTAGTTTCCATTTCCTGCCTCTTGCAACCCAGCCCAAGCAGCTGTGGAAAAGTCCAGATGGAGGACTAAGCCCATGCCCGCCCCTTGCCCTCAGCCATGGCTGAGAAACCACAGACAGCCAGCACAGGTCTACAAGCAGTCTGAGATGTCCATTCTATATCCTGGAGCCAAGCAGATGCCAGTCTCCTCTGGTGAGCCTACAGTTGCCAATTGCCAGGTTTGTGACCTAAATAACCAATCACTGCTACTTTAAGCCCCTAAGTTTTGGAGTGGTTTGATAAGCAGTAATAGATGATGAAGACAATTGCATATGAGTTCTCTGACTTGGGGAAATTGCCATTTCTGATCTTCTGAAGGAAAAGACTAATGTTTTATCTACAGTAATAATTTTAAACTAGGTTTGCTGAAGTCTAAAGCCCATGCCCTTTCCATTGTGATTAAGTTTCTTCTGGCTTCACAATTCCATGATCGCCTGACAATGAAAGGATGACGGCATACAAACTAAGAAATGAGCAGGTTAAAATTGCCAGAGTCCTGGGTGTATCATCACCATGCCTAAGTCCATGCTCTGATATCCCCACAGTGGGGAATCTATAAACACTGGCTTCCTGGCTAAATGGCTGTATTGTAACCCTATGTATTTCATCCTTCTGTTGGCTCAATGAAATTTCAGGACACAGTGCCTGCCCACTCCACCCGCATTTGCAAGCGGGCTTACAATGTGACAGCCACAGGATAGAACTTACCCTTCCTACATGCCTTTCCTAATACAGATCCTGCACACAGATGCTGCAGAAGCCCAGCTTAAATGGATGCTTTACAGGCAGGTCTAACGTTCTCTGAAATCTCACTGCTTTGCAGTATCATGAAGAACTTAGGGTCTAGAGTCACATAAATCTGAGATCAAGCCCTGGATCTGAAATCACCAGCTTGGTCATCTTATCCGTGAATTGCTACTAGTATTCTAAATGTTACCTGTCCCACTGTGAGTCATGTTCCTTAGTCCTGTTCTCACTGGGAAGCCTTTCCCTTCCCTGCTTCATCCACACTTGTATGTAAGTCAAGCCTGCTCTGTACCAGGAGCGGTGGAGGATGCTGAGGAGCATCCTGGCACAGAGAAGATACCCTCCAGTATCCACCAGGGGGTCTGGAACAGAGCAGTACTGCTTTATACTTTGAATCCTCTGATCCACAGCTTACAGAGAGGATGGTGGGATTTGTATCAGGTCCAGATTAGGAGAGAAAGCACTAAGATGTGTGCTGCCCTTTCTCCCATGCGGAGCTGTTGCTAGGAGACAGCTGTTTACCCAGGGACTATATTTTTGATCCCTTACTTCCAGTCAGTGATGCATTTCATCTGCGGCTGGGCATATTAAGAAGCAGGTACACCTTCCCCACTATTTCTCTCCTCAGCGTAGAGCCAAAAGATGCAAAGAGTCTGAATTCCATGAAGGAAACAACTCCTATCTTACTGAAGTAGAGAGCATCAAATTTTCTCTATAGAGAGCCAGCCAGACTATGAACAGTTTATGCCATTCTTTGTAAGATTCTGTTTGTTGTATAAGCACATAAAAACTATTCTTAGGGGTTGGAGAAATGGCTCATTGGAGAAAGTTCTTGCCACACAAGCATGATGACCTGAATTTGGGTCCCCAGCACCTACATAAATGTTGGGCTGGCACAGTGACCATCTATGATCCCAGCACTTGGGAAGCAGAAACAGGGAACCCTGGGCAAGGTTGATCCATAACCCTGGCTGGGCTCAAATGAGAGACCCTGCCTCAGTAAACAAGGCATAAAATGATCAGGGAAGATACCCAGTATCAACATTTAGTCAACACACACACCATGTGCATGTACACCCATGGGTGCCCACAAACATGTGAACAAACATACACACTGAAAAAAATCATAGTTCACGGACCTCACAGAAATAGGCTGCAACCTGGATTTGGACTATGACTAAGCCCTGGCCCATACTGAACCACTACGTGGACAAAAAAGCATGCCAGCATGCTGCAGTTAGCCGAAGTTACCATACTGAGTGGACACACTGTGCCCAGCAGCCAAACATCCCCAGATCACTGTTGTCTCTTGTCCTTCAGAGATGGAATGAGCAGATAATTGCCACCCAGGAAGATACAGGTTGGGCATGTGTGGGCAATCACAGCTTGATAAATAGCTCTGTGCTTCATTATTGGTTCTCCTACGCTAATATCTAATTACCATGACACAAACAGACCCTGTCATGAATTCTAAGTTGAAAACCACCCAAAACCTAAACTAAATGATCCAAGAATGAACTTGAGTGCCCACAACCTCTTATTCTATTGTCTAACACCGATTTCATCCTTTGAAATACTCCAGGGATGAATCCTCAAGCTGTCAAGTAGATTCAACTAATATACTGAACAAACCTTCCTAAAAGTTTACATGGCCAGGTGTGGTGGGGCATTCTTTTAATCCCAGCATCTGAGAGGCAGAGGTAGGAGGATTGCTGTGAGTTGGAGGCCAGCATAAGACTACATAGTAAATTCCAGATTAGATGAGACTAGAGCAAGACTCTACCTCAAAAAATAAAAATATAAAAAAATTACATGAAAGACTGGGGAGATGATTCAGCAGTTAAAGTTACTTGCTGGCAAAAGCAAAATACATAAAGCCAGTGGCACATGTATATGTAATCCCTATACCTACAGCAATGGGAGGCAGAGCTAGAAGAATCCAGAAGCATGAAGGTCAGCTAGATTGACACATGCAGCAACAAAACAAAAAGAGACCTTGTCTCAAAGAAGAAAAGAGAGACCAAACACCTGAGGTTAGCCTCAGAATTCCAGACATGTGTCATGGCATGCTGAGCCTATACACACTTGCACAATGAATCTTTTAAAATATTAATTTTACTTTTAAATGAATAAATAACCAAATGAGCACCCCATTACATCATTTTCTATCAGTCATGAGATTGTTATCTTTTGTTTTGTTTTATTTTGCTGACTGATTTGGGGCTTGGGATTAGAGGTCTGTTTAGGTTTTTCAAAGTTAGAATCTCATTCTGTAACCCAGGCTGGCCTGGAACTCACTATGTAGCCCTGGCTGGCATCAAAATTACAGTGATCGTCCTGTTTCGGTCTCACAAATGCTAGGATTACTGGCATGAACCACATACCCAGTTTGTAATTTGATCATTGTGTGTACATCACAGAGTTCACTAAGCAGTACAGTCTTATAAAGACTGCTATAATACATGAGGCCTGCCATTGCCCAGATGAACTCTATTTTTGAAATCTATAGCATTCAATCCTATTAATTTGGTGATGTGGATTATGTATGCTTCTATGCCTGTCACTTCTTCATTCAGGATTTTCCAAGGAGCCCCTGAGTATCAGGCATTGTACTAGACATCAAGCCTCTAGCAGTTAATGAATGAGTTTCAAGTCCTGAGCTTTAAGAGCTCATGTCTTTCAGGTGGAAGAGATGCATTAAAGTGTCACAACAAAGACATGACAAATTAGTTATCATATATCTGGGAGAACAAAGCAGGGAAGAGTTAATTTGGCCTATAAAGCAGGGGAGCTGAAAACCAATATTCCAATTAGATCACAGTGTGGGTGGTAGAGCCAAAGGAAGGCAAAGCCAAATACACCTGGGGAAGGTGAGGCAGCCGGTCATGGGAGAGCACTGTGAGCGTCGCTAATAGCACAAGTGAATAGTGGGAGAAGGTTGTGAGACCCATGGGAAGGCAAGAGACACAATGGCTAAGATCATATTCAGGCATCAGTCTGATACACTCAAATCCCAGCTTCCCCTCCTAATGGAAATGAAATGAAAGAAACTTAGATAAATGAGGCCTTCATGGTTGTCATTAGTGTTTTTACTAGTTAGCATACAAAGTAATGGGTTTCATTATAGCATTTTCATACATACTCTATTATCATTCCTCCTCATCAGCTCCCCTCCCCCTTGACCCACTCTTGTGCCCTCCCATAAGCCCTTTCTGCTTTCATGTCACATGTATTCCATTACCCTTATTCTTGCTTCCTTGTCCTAAACATCTCTTCTCCTTCTACCCTAAATGGAAGTGAATACCTACTGCAACAGCACCAGTGTCTGATGGAGTCATGCAAGTGTCCAGAGTTTTAAAAGGAATGGTTTTACATCAGAGTCCAGGATGGACTGTGTGTCACCTCACAACACTCAAACCCCACTCTTCATCCACCCCTATCTCCTCACACCATGTGTGATAAGAAAGTGAGACTGTCTGGGTCTGGAAAGATTTCTCAGTGGTTAGAGCCTAACAGCCCAGGTTAGATTCCCCAGTATCCACATAAAGCCAGATGTGCAAAGTGGTAGGAGGCCCTGACATGCCCATATTAATTCACTCTTGCTCTCTCTCTATCTATCTATCTATCTCTTAAATAAATAAATATTTAAATATTTTTAAAGTGACTGTCTCCAAATAGAAGAGAGCATATTTTGAGACCCTCCCATGGACTAGATTCTGCAGAACTTATATTTTCTTATTGAACCCTCATAACACTAATATGATTGTGGTCTTTCCTTGAGAGAGGAATTGTTTGCCTTGGTTTTCATACATTTAAAAACGCTGAGGCCCAGTGACAGTAATTTGCATAAGATTAAAGAACTCACACTTGGCAGAGATGGGGTCCATACACCAAGGTATCTGACAAGCATTTTCACCCCAGGCCAACTCCCTCTGCCACTTCACTCCACCAGATGCCTCGAGCCTGGTTCCCAGCCCTGGCTTGTGAGGTTAATTTCTCTGCAGCTCAAAGCCCGGCTGGAAGAATACCCTGCAGGCTCCAGCAACCTACAGGAGCCCAGTGAGGCTCCCAGGCCTATTAACAGCGCCAGCTTCATCTCTAAGGCTGAAAAAGCTTTATCAACCCAGCACCAAGCAGAGAATAGTGTCAAGGAGTCAGGAGGGGTCATACAAGACAATCACTGCTTAGGAAAGAGGTCACATAGAAATTTCACCCAATTTGGTGTTCCCAAAAGCTAAGTTTTTTTTCCTAATAAATATGTAAAAAACAGTTTAGGACTCATGCAGGGAAATTAAAACCTGGTTCCTGCATCTCTGTTGCTTGTCTGACAAGCTTGCTAAGGGAAGCTGGCTTTCTCCCTGTTTCTGTTCTCACCAACTGGTCCCTGGGAGACTTGTCCCCAAAAATGGAAGGAATTGGGAAATTAGCTTGCTAAGCTAATTTTAAATAGAAACAATTTCAGACAATAACCACAACCAGGGCTAGCAGACAGTACTGTGTGGGTGAGTGCCATGGGGCAGACAGAGGCACAGAGCTTGATAGCAGAGCCCTTTGCCCCTGTCACGGCATGCCTGATTCCTCCTCATTCCTACCTCAGAGACAGCAGCTTGTCTCCCGTTGGACATGCAAATGGTCCCCAGTGTTAAGGTGCTGTCTCTGGAATGAGGGTGCAGAGTTTGACCCTGCTGCATCAGATGCTAGCTAGGACTTGGGGGGAAAGGAACTCTTTTAATCTTGCTGATCCTCAATGTCATCATCTACAGAACAGGAAAGTAACACAGAAATTGCAGGGCTGGCCTGCATGTGGGAGAGAATAGCATTCAGTGAGTTTCAGGGGCCCCTGCTGCTGTTGTTACCTCTTTCATTTCTTTGTTGCCTCCTCCTGAACTTCCTCCAGTTCTCTGCACAGAATCACAGAGAAGCCCTTTGTGAGCACCTGTCCGAAATTCCCATCACTCGCTGAGCTCCTGCTCAGCTTGCGCTGGCGGGGTGGGGTCACAGCCTCGTTTTCATCTGCAAGATATTTGTTTGACTATAATGTTACACACACACACACATACACACACACACACACACACACACACACACACACACAATAAATTTCCTTAAAAGTAGTGCCTTTGTCGTTTTGTGTCACCAATGCCTAAAAGTATCACTAGCATGGAGTCTACCTGCAAGAACTATGTTGATGCGAATAGATGTGCTTAAGACAGAGGCCTAGGAGGGTCTGAGACCACCTGACTGTGTGAATCCCCAGAACCCACGTAAAAGTTGGGTGTGGTCACACACATCTGTAATCTCAGCCAGTTGAGGAGGAAGATGAGACCAGAAAATTGCTGGGAACTACTAGCAGCTGCGTGTTAAGCGAGAGACCCTGTCTCAAGTAAGTATGCAAACGAGCAATAAAGAGGGCACTCGGTTTTCCTTTGCTCCCTGCATGTATGTGCATGGTGTGTGTATTTACACACACACACACCACATAAAACACCACACCACACATACTCTATGTACACACATGTGTCTGGGAAGATGGCCGAGTGGGTACAATGCAACACAACCATGATGACCTGAGTTCAGATCCCCAGCACTCGTGTAGAATGCTGGGCATGGTGGTGCACACCTGAGGAGCAGAAACAGTAAGATCTCTGGGGGACTTGCTGGCCAGCTAGTCTAACCAAATCAGTGACTCCCAGGTCCAGCAAGAGCCCCTATTTAAATAAAATAACAGAAGAGTGACTGAGGAAGACACTGATGTCAACCTCTAGTGTATACACACACACACACACACACACACGCATGCACACATACAAATACCCATACGCATACCACACACATGCAAAAAAATAGATGCATGCATGTACTGTCATGCCAACCCTTTCTATTTCCAGCACCTATTTTCAAGGAAGGAAGAGAAGCTCCCCCCGCCCAGAAGAGCCATCCAAATGAGGCTTGGCCATGCATTCATCAGCCCCAAGACTGGCTATATACCAGGATGATTTTGTGTGCATCTGGAGAAGCTTGCTGTCACTGGTCTCGAGGGGAGGGAAAATTTAACTAATTCTTGTATATAACTTAACTGGATGGGAAGAGGAACAAAGGACCCACAAGCCTTGCTTTAGTGCACTGGAAAAAGGCAGAGTTCAGATGAGACTATAGCCCAGCCCTAGATCAGAGCCCAACACCTTTCTCCATACATCCTCCTCCCCAGGGAAGAGACTTTTCTAAAACCAAGTCTGATCACTGGAGTGTTCCTCTCCTTATTCCAGTGAATTCAGTACTGAGCAGGTATGATCTCTTCCTCCAAGCTATTCACAGGTGGCTTCCTCGTGGTGGGAACTAGTGGGATGTGGAAGCGCAGGAAATGAAATGGCAGTCTTCTCTGGTCAGTGTGCAGAGGAAAACCCAGATCCACGGCAAACCAGGAGGCCCACCAAAGCAGACACAATAAATAAATAAATAAATAAAATAAACCAAGGTGGAATCAAACATCCTGAGCTTTGAGCTCCCAATCTCTAAATAGAATACTAATGTCTGTCCTTCCTGCCTCCAGTAATGAGATGGCAGCATGCAAGGACTTTGAAATTATTAAAGGTACCTTCTGGGAAGCCCTTGGTCTCCTGTGTCTGTTGCTTATGGTGTGATCAGTGCAGCATTTCAATGAAAGGAGTTCCTAGGGGATGTGGATGCAGTGCTGCCTCAGGATGCTCATGATGCTGCAAGGCAAAAGTTAGAAAGCTGATTCACTTAGGCACAAGGCTTATCTGAACTGGCTTGAGGGAGGCAGCTGGAGATAGTGTTACAAATCTCAAACATGCCTTAGCACCCTTCCTGTATGTGAACTTAATAAATCAGTCACATTCTGTGGGCCTCGTTTTCCTCTCTCGAAAAATACACTGTTTAAAATCACAATGTTTCTGTAAAAGAGCTTTAAGAGAAAACCCAAGCCAAGCATAGCACTCTGGAGGCTAAGGCAGGAGGATTGCAAAGTTGAAAACTAGTTTGGGCAACATGGTAAGTTCAAGACCAATTTAGACTATCATAGTAAAATCCAGTCTCCAAATATAATTTTTTGAATATTTTATTTATGCATTTGAGAGAGAAAGAGACAGATGAGAGAGAGAGAGAGAAAGAGAGAGAGAGAATAGATGCACCAGGGCCTCTAGCTACTGCAAATGAACTCCAGATGCATGTACCTCCATGTGCATCTGGCTTACATAGGACCTGGAGACTCAAACCTGGGTCATTAAGCTTCTCAGGCAAGTGCCTTAACTGCTAAGCCATGTCTCCAGCCCCCAAAATAATTTTTTAATCAATAAAAGGAAAAATTAATGTAACAAATAGTGAAAAATCTAAAGAAAGGATTGAATTCTACTAAGTTCAGGAAGCTTTACTTAGACCTGTTTCCTTGGTAATATCTTTTCCACACACCATGTCCTGCATGTTCTCTATGTACCTGGCTTCTGATACAAGTGTCTGTTGGAAGCTAAACCATAAGAAGCTCCTTACCTTCTCCTAGTCTTGTTCCTCTCAGGTAGATCACAGAGACCAAAAGTGTTCAGAACCTGGGAGCTGATGGCAAGGACATGTTATCTGATACCACTATGGGATGAGGATTCCAAATTCAATCACAGCTTCTCAGAACCAAAAGCAGAGGGCATATTTACCACTGACTAAAGTGGAAAGGGAAGAAACCAGAGTTATCACTGGCTATAAAATGACTCACATGCCGTGTAGGCGCCTTTACCCCCACACAGGGGTGACCCAAGGGATCCAGTCTCCATGGATGTTTGAAGCTCTTCAAAAAAAAATAAGATAATAAATCATGAAAGACTTTGTCTCAGGGGCAGCATACAAGAGCTACATGATAGTGCCAATTTTATAGACTATCAGGACAAATGCTTCAGAGCAGGGGGCATAAGAGGCCATCCAAGGATGGATCTCCTTGAGCTAGTGAAGATCCCTGGTTCTAAGCTTCTTCAGCTTAGAGTGAAATTAAAGAGTTTCTATGTTGTCTAGACATGACATAGCCATTGTACTCATGAACTGAAAATGGCAGCTGTGGTTATTTGCATAAGATTGAGCCTCTCAACATTCCATCATGGATACAAGAGGGTCTTATGAGGTCCTACTCCCTCCCAAATGATATACTGACCATTCCTGAGAGAGGGGGAGGCATTTTCTCTCATGAAGCCACTGGTAAGTGGTTAGGAGAAGAAGAGTTTCAGTGAGAGTGTGAGGGAGATATGGGAGGGCCATGGGATGGATGGATATATATATATACATACATCCTTTAAAAGGACTTTTTTTTAAAGTTAGAGTTCTGGTTGTATTATGGGTATAATGAGGTCTTCCTTCCTCCACTAGATAAACTATCCCAATGTACCTATTGGGTGCCCATGATGCCTTAGGCCTGAAAAAATAATCTATGGTAATAGCAAGAGACATCACTGAGTAACCAATCTGAGCCGAGCTCTGTGCAATGTAGAAGTGAAGTGCCCAGCCTCCTCCTTAAGAAACCCATGCTCACAAGAGGCTGTGACTAGGGGTCACTTATCCTGAATGTAACTGTGCAAAATTGTCTTCCTTCCAAAGAACTTACCCCAGAGGATAAAATGATTACCTACAAACTAGATTATCTTTTCCTGATAAGAGGAATATGACATCATTTCCCTGTAACTCAGAAGAAACACCAAGGGGGGTGCCCACTGCATTTGGTCATGAGGACCAACAATACCAAAGCTAAGAAAACCTGAAGGCCTGGTACATAATGTGCCTCTGAGCATATCCAAAACATGTAGCATCACTTCCCTTGATTTCATATGACTTGAGTCAAGCCTTTATGGTCAGGTACAAGATTACTTATCTTTCCACCGTGGTAGTTTGAATGTATGTCTCCCATAGACTCTGGTGTTTTATTAAAGCTTGTAACTTGGGTCTCCAGCTGCCTGGCTGGAGGAGGAGTCACTGGGGACAGATCCTGAGGTCCAGCCCTAAGGTGTGTTTGGGGGCAGATCTGAATTCTAGCCCAAACATATGCAAAGATGTCTGAGCTCTCTACCTGAGTACTTGCTTGCAGCCAGTTCATGTTTTCTGCTTTTGGTTTTTGCTGGCAGTTTGGTTGTTTCTCTGCTTGGATGTATGGAAGCAGCTTCTTCCACTGCTGATGGAACTTCTCTCCCCAATCTGTGAGCTTGAAATAAATATCTTCCTCTCCTAAACTGTGCCTGGTTTGGATATACTTCCCAGCAACGTGAAGCTGACTACAGTACCCACTAAACCACAAAGCTCTTTACGAGTATTATACTTTGCTACACTCCCAAAGAGCCTAGTGAGGGTTGCTTAGTGGAATGGGTCATAGTCTAGGACTTGAATCCCACCAAAGCTGCTTGAAGGATGTACTTGAGTAAGTCAAACTCTCTAAGCTCATTACTCATTTCTAAACTTAGGAAAGTAATTCTAGCTGACAGGATGTGGTTAGTCATAAACAAGGTAGCAAGGGTGAAATGTTGACTCACCTGCTGATAGGTACACTGTGAAACTGGGCTGCTCTAGGCAGGAAAGATGTTGAACAATGTCATATCTGTGTCTCTTCTCAATGGTGAAACCACTTTTCAGCTATGACCTAATTGGACAGTGATTCTTAATCTGCAAAGTGAAACCCTCTTCCACAGTGACATGTGAGACTGTCAAAAGCAATGAAGAACACTGTGCCAGCAGGCCTGTGAGTACTTGGGAAGAGACGGCAAAGTGGAGGACCTGGGAAACAGGTAAACTCCAAACCTCTGCTCTTACTCCCACTCCCACAGGATCCTGCCTGTCTCCTGACCTCTCACCTTCTGGACACTTACTTCCTGTACTGCCAGAGAAACTCTGCCCTTGTATTGTGAACCTTAATGGGTACTGAGGTTTTACAGCTTGATCTGTTGTCCCAGTTTTATACCACAAAAGTCCAGACACTGATGAATTAAAGGCAGAATTCTTCTCTGTGAGAGAAGCTAATAAAAGAGGCTTTGAGTGATTATATTCCTATTAGTTTCCTCTGCCAAAGGAATCCAAAATTCCAAGCCAGAAACTGGGACACATACAGAAGGATCAAGAGAATCAATCCGCACAGAGGAGGAAGACAGACTAAATGTCAGGGCCTTCATCATTCCTGAAAGATGGGATTTGAAATTACTATGTATAATTTTGTATATGGTGGCAGTGAATTATACAAAACTGCAAATAATGCTCATTCCATAGTATAGGCTGTCTGCTCAAAATGATATACAAAACCTGACTCAGTATTCTTTCCAGGCTTCATTTTTTAAGAAATATTTTGGGCTGGAGAAATGGCTTAGTGGTTAAGGCACTTGCCTGTAAAGCCTAAGGCTCATGTTCAACTCTTCAGGTCCCATGTAAGCCAGACACACAATGATGCAAGTACACAATGTTGCACATGCATCCAAGGGGGCATATGCATCTGGAGTTCGAATGCAGTGGCTGCAGGTTCTGGCATACCAATTCTCTCTCTCTCTCTCTCTCTCTCTCTCTCTCTCTCTCTCTCTCTCTCTCATTCAAAAATTGCAAAAAGAAATATTTTTATTTATTTTCAAGGAGAGAGAGAGAGAATGGTAGTGCCAAGTCTTCTTGCCACTGTAAATGAATTCCAGATGCATGCACCACTTTGAGCATCTGCGTACTAGGGAATCAAACCCAGGCCAGCAGGTTCTGCAAGGAAGCAACTTTAAGTGCTGAGCCATCTCCCAGCCCCCAGGCTTTTTTAATTGTACTCTGATTATGAAATAATCCAAGCACCAGGTGTAATAGTGCACATCTGTACTTCCAGCACCTGAGAGGTGGAGGGAGACAGATCAGGAGTTCATAGCCAACAAGGATTATATGAAACCTTGTCTCAGAAAAAACAATTCAAGTTTATATTCAAGAAGAACCAGACTTCCAGTCAAGATAGCATCCATCTAATCATACCTCACATCCCAGGAAAGAAAAGACAAGACCTCTAGTGTTCATTGGGGTTTTTAGCGGTTTTCAAATTCTAGTAGACTTCCAGTGGAAGGGGACAAAGGGAGGGCAAGAAAGGGAATCTACTGATTCCTGCACTTCTCAGGTAGCCCACCAGTCCCCCAATCCCCTCAAGCAGCCATCCTAGCCACAGTCCCAGCCCCAGGTTCCTCCTGCATGAACTGTAGGATCTGCTAAGTGGATCCACACCAACAGGCTATCATAGCTCCACATGCAAACGCCATCCCACTTGCCATCGGCCCCCAACCCCCATGCGCAGGCCCAGCAGGCTAGGGATCCTCCCCCACACTCCTGCCGTAGTTGTTCCCACCACCCAGAGCTCCACATATGGACACTTTCTGACTCGCCTCCACCCCCCCCAGTACAAGGACTCCAGCCAGCAGGCTGGAGCTTCCCCCTCCCCAGGGTTTCCCTCGTTCCTCCTCTCTAGGCTTTCTCACCACAGGGGACTTCCAAGATGCCTCCCACCCCAGCACATCACCTGACACTCAGCAGTCACACGTCCCCGTCCCCGCCCTGCCTCATCACAGGACCCAGCAGTCCCATCCAACCCCCTGCTATGGAGTCCCCAATGAACTCGACAGAGGGATGGAAACTATACATTAAAAAAGCAGTAGAAAACACAAACCAAATTGAATAAGCCAAAACCTCTATAGAAGCTCTCAAAAATAGTTAGTCAGCCATGTGGAGGATAGAAACTCAGAACTGGAAGACAAAACAGAAAAAACAGTTCATGAGTCCAAAAGTTTCAATAAGTTCAAAAAATTTTGTAAACATAACATGAGAGAACTGTGGGATAACTTTAAACATCCAACATTCAGATCATGCAAATACCAGAAGGGGAAGAAATTCAGATCAAAGGCATGGAGAACTTATTCAACAAAATTATCAAAGAAAACTTTCCCATTCTCGCGAAAGAAAGTACCATCAAGTTACAAGATGCTATCAGAACTCCAAACAGACTAGACCAAAGGAGAAATTATCCAAGACATATTATCATTAAGACCCCAAACATCAATAACAAAGAGAAAGTCATAAAAGCAGCTAGGGAGAAACAACACCTTACATATAAAGAAAACCCCATCACAATTACTTCAGACTTCTCAATGGAAACCCTGAAAGCCAGAAAGGCCTGGAATGGAACACTGCAAAGTCTAAGAACTTATGGCTTCCAAACAAAACTATTCTACCCAGCAAAAGTATCCCTCATAATAGATGGTGAAAGAAAAACTTTCCACAATAAAACTTAGCTTTACAACTATATGAACACAAAGCCAAACCTGCAGAGAGTACATCAGGGAATTCTCCACACAAAAGAATCAAATAGCCAACTTCAAGTCCCTTCAAGAAGTAGATCACAATAACCAAACTCAGAGAAACCACAAAAAAAATTACAAAGTACAAGAAAACACCAAACCACATAAACCACCACAGTATGGCAGAGACTAAATCAAATGTCACAGTTATTACCCTAAACAGTAATGGCCTTAATTCACCCATCAAGAGACATAAAATAACAGGGTGGATCAGAAAAATTAGACCTCTCAATCTGCTGCCTTCAAGAAACCTACCTCACCACTAAAGACAGACTTCTCAGGGTAAAAGGGTAGAAAATGATATTCCAAGCAAACGGAAATAAGAAGCAAACAGGTGCAGCTATACTTATATGGGATATAATAGGCTTCAGTCCAAAAATAATAAAAGAAGACAAAGAAAGCCATGTGTTACTTATTAAGGGAATGATCCAACATGAGGATATCACAATTATCAATCTTCATGCACCAAACACAGGTGCACCACAATTCATAAAACAAAACCTACTTGACAACAAAACAGAAATAACCACCAATACCATCATAGTTGGGGACTTCAATACTCCACTATCAGTAATAGATAGATCATCCAAACAGAAAATTAACAGGTAAGTAAGAGAGCTCAACAAAACCATAGATCAAGTAGACCTAAATGACATCTACAGAACATTCTACCCCAAATGCACAGATTACACATTCTTCTCAGCAGCCCACAGAACCTTCTCTAAAATAGATCATATACTGGGTCATAAAGCCTGCCTCCATATATTTATGAAGAGTAACATAATTTCTTGCATGATATCAGATCACAGTGCTGTATTGCTAGAAATTAACAACAAAAGATGCACCAGGAATCCTACCAGGTCCTGGAAACTAAACAACACACTTTTATACAAAAAATGGGCAGTGGATGAAATAAAACATGAAATTGCAAAACTTCTAGAATTGAATGACAATGAGAACACAATGTACCAAAACTTATGGGACACAATGAAGGTGGTCCTCAGGGAAAAACTCATAGCACTAAATGCCTTCATAACAAAGACAGAGAGATCCCAAATCATTAACCTAACCATCCACCTAAAGGTACTGGAAAAACAATAAGAATACAAATCAAAAAGCCCCAGACAGAAAAAAATAATTAAGATTAGGGCAGAAATTAATGAATTGGAAACTAAAAAAACAATTAAGAAAATTGATGAAACAAAGAGCTTGTTCTTTGAAAAAGTAAAGATTGATAAACCCCTGACCAATTTGACCAAGCCAAAAAAGAGAGAGAGAGAGAGAGAGAGAGAGACAGATGCTTCAAATTAATAAAATTAAAAATGAAAAAGGAGAGATCACAACAAACAAAAGTGAAATTGGGAGAATCATCTGGACTTATTTCAAAAACCTCTACTCCACAAAACTGGATAATGTGGAGGAAATGGATGAATTTCTGGACACATACTACCTACCAAAGCTAAACTCAGAGCAGATTAATCTCCTAAACAAACCTATCACACCCATCGAGATTGAAAGGTAATCAAAAACCTCCCCAAAAAGAACAGATGGCTTTTCAGCTGAATTCTATCAAATCTTCTTGGAAGAACTGAAACCAATTTTTCTCAAACTGTGCCACACAATCAGAGAACAGAGCAAGCTCCCCAACTCCTTCTATGAACCTAGTATCACCTTAATACCAAAACCAGGCAGAGATGCCACAAGAAAAGAAAACTATAGGCCTACTTCCCTGACAAACTTACATGCAAAGATCCTGAACAAAACTCTTGCAAACCAAATTCAACAACACATCAAAGCATTACCTACCTTGATCAAGTAAGTTTCATCCCAGGAACACAGGGGTAGTTCAACATATGGAAATCTGTCAATGTAATACACCACATAAACAAGGTTAAACACAAAAACCACATGATCATTTCATTATAGATGCAGACAAGGCCTTTGCCAAAGTACAACATCGCTTTATGATCAAAACATTAGAGAGAATAGGCATGGATGGTTTATATCTCAACATAATAAAGGCTATATATAAAGCTCCTAAAGCCCATGTAATGCTTAATGGGGAGAGACTAAAGGAACTCCCATTGAGATCAGGAACATGACAAGGGTGTCCACTCTCACCTCTGCTCTTCAACATACTACTGGAAGTCTAGATCAAGCAATAAGACAGGAAAAAGAAATAAAAAGGATACAAATTGGAAAGGAAGAGGTTAAGTTAGCCCTATTCACAGACAACATGATTCTATATATGAGACCTGAGAACCTCCATCTCAAAACTATTAAAGGTGATTAACTCCTTCAGCAAAGTAGCAGGATACAAAATCAATGCACAAAAATCAGTAGCCTTTCTATGTGCAAAAGACAAAGATACAGAGAAAGAAACAAGCAACCTTGTCCCATTTTCAATAGCAACCAAAAAAAAAAAAAAAAAAAAAAAAAAAAAAAACCTTGGAATAACATTAACCAAGGATGTGAAAGACATATACAATGAAAACATAACAACACTCAAGAAATTGAGGAGGACTTGAAAAAATGGAAAAATCTCACATGCTCCTGGATAGGCAGAATTAACATTGTGAAAATGGCAATCTTACCAAAGGCATTATAGAGATTTAATGCAATACCAATAAAAATCCCAACATTTTTCTTTACAGAGATAGAAAAATGATCTTAAAATTCATATGGAATGGCAGAAGGCCTCGGATATCCAGCATATCCTTAGCAAAAGAAACACCTCTGAAGGCAACACCATACTTGATCTAAAGCTATATTACAAAGCCATAGTAATTAAAACAACATGGCACTAGCATAAAAACAGGATTATAGACCAATGGAACAGAATCAAGGACCAGACTTTGGGTCAAGTAACTACAGATACTTGATATTTGACAAAAGCCCTAACAATGTGGGCTGGAAAAAAGACAGCACCTTAGCCGGGCATGGTGGCACATGCCTTTAATCCCAGCACTCAGGAGGCAGAGGTAGAAGGGTCACCATGAGTTCAAGGCCACCCTGAGACTACATAGTTAATTCCAGGTCACCCTGGGCCAGAGTGATAGCCTATCTCAAAAAAAAAAAAAAAAAAAAAAAAAAGAAGACAACATCTTCAACAAATGTTGCTGGACAAACTGGATAGCCATATGCAGGAAAATGAAACTTGATCCACATATCTCACCATGCACAAAAATCAAGTCCAAAATCAAGACCTCAATATAAGATGGGAAATTATGCTACTACTGGAAGAAAAAATAGGAGGAACTTTCCATGATATAGGAATGGGAAAAGACTTCCTGAACAAAACGCTGGTAGCTCAGGAATGTAAACAATCACTCAACCATTGAGATTTCATGAAGCTGAACAGTTTCTTCACAGACAAACATACAATAAGCAGAGCAAATTGACTTCCCACAGAATGGGAGAAAATTTTTGCTAGCTATACAACTGACAGAGGCCTAATTTCCAGAATCTACAAAAAACTCAAAAACTTAAACAACAAAAAGTCAAACAAGCCACTCACAAAATGGGGCAGAGAACTGTACAGGGAGTTCTCAGAGGAAGAAAGACAAATGGCAAACACACATTTAAGAAAATGTTCAACATCCCTAATCATCAGGGAAATGCAAATTAAAACAACTATGAGGGCTGGAGGGATGTCTTACTGGTTAAGGCAAGGCCAAAGGACCTAGGTTCAATTCCCCATGACCCACATTTGCCAGATGCACAAGGGGGCACACATGTCTGAAGTTCATTTGCAGTGGCTGGAGGCCCTGGTGTGCCCATCCTCTCACTCTTTCTCCCTCTTTCTCTGTCAAATAAATAAATATATTTTTTTTAAAACTGTGAGATTCCACCTTACCCAGTAAGAATAGCAAACCTTAAAAAATCAAGTGAAAACAAGTGTTGGTGAAGATGTGGAGAAATAGGAACGCTTATTCACTGTTGGTGAAAAAAAAAAAAAGACAGAATAAATGGTTGAACCTTCCTCAGGTCCTTAGAGGGAACACCTGAATCACAGGGCACTAGAAAGAGAATGATGAAGACAAACCTTATTCTCCTGTTGTTTCTCTCTCTCTCTCTCTCTCTCTCTCTCTCTCTCGCCTTCTTCCCCTCTTCTCTCTTTCACTTTTTAATTACCTATATTTTTCTTCCTTCTTTTCCCTTGGCACTAGCCTGTAACTCCCAGTACCAGCATGTGGTTAACATCCAAAATGAGCTGTTGGTCAGAGAGACCCACAAAGTTTCCCAAAAGAAGACTAATTTCTGTCAGAGTACTTGATGACTCACCAAAGATAATGGTAAGACCTTACTGCCAAAGACACTATATGATGTTGGTATGGAACATGGAGTGACATGGCTGGAATCTGGAAGAGAGTCAGTCACCAGACAGCTTGTTTATTGCCAGAATGTGTTACATGAGCAACTGGAGGAAAATGACCAACATCTGTCCAAGCAACCATGGTCTAAGCTACTCAGCAGCAAACAACCTGATGTGATTTTCACACAAGTGCAACAGTGGCACACTGCCATGGTGGGCAACCAATTGCTCTTGATTTGTCTAATGGATCCACTCAGTGGAACAGATCCCATAGCTGTATCTGGGAAATAAGTCAGAACCATGTCCAAAAAACAAGCTCACTCTCCAGTATCAAGCTCCCACCAATCATGGGCTACAAGAGGGCCTGCACCCATTAATTTCTCTCTAAAATAATAATGGTTATCCCATTTATCTGGTGCTGAATTCACTCTCCATTGGAGAATTTGCTTATCTTTTTCAAATGGACGAAGAACCTGAGGAGAGAATCAGCCCATTGCACCTCACCAGGGCTCCAGCTGAAACCTTAGAGTAATTCAGGAAATAAGCAAGAGTGCTGCTTTCTTGGTGAACCTGGTACCAGCACAAGGATGAAGGAGATAGACACAGAGAACACTCAACTCCTATCAAACCAAATATCCAGAGACACAGAGGCTCCCAAGACCTCATCACTGAAGTAGACCTAAAATGAACCCAACATGGCTCAGGGAAATTCATGGAAGAGTGGGTGGAAAGATTATTAGAGCCACATGTTAGAACATTATGCACAGAGACATTGCCTCCTCCCCATAACTAAAGGCTAACCCCACAATGCACAACCCACATTTCCCAATGAGGAGGGTCCCTTTGGAGGGGAGAGGACAGGGAGGAGGCTATCAATGGTACCAACATGGTTGTATACACACTGTGTACATAACTAATAATAAAAAACACTTGAGAGCCAGGCGTAGTGGCACACACCATTAATCCCAACATTTGGGAGACAGAGATAGGAGGATCACTATGAGTGTGAGGCCACCCTGAGTCTACATATTGAATTCCAGATTGGCCTGGGCTAAAGCAAGACCCTACCTTGAAGAAAAATAACAAAAAAAAAATGTTGAAAAATAGCCAGGCGTGGTGGTGCACACCTTTAATCCCAGCACTCAGGAGTCAGAGGTAGGAGAATCATCATGAGTTCAAGGCCACCCTGAGACTGCAGATTGAATTCCAGGTCAGCCTGGGCTACAGTGTGATCCTACCTCAAAAAAAAAAAAAAAAAAAAGAACAGTTGAAAAATAAAACAAACTTCCAGTTAAGATGGTGGTGTAGGAACCATGCCAAAGCAGCCTAGAGGAGAAAAGACACCCCTCAAAAAAAAAAAAAAAAACAGCAAAATATGCCTTTCTACTGAAAAGTGAGGAGTATAAGAAATTTTTAATTGCAGCAGAGAAGTAGGAGAGATTCAGAGCATCTAGAAAGCACAGAAGCAGACAAAAGTGGCTCCAGCAGTGGCAGCACCAGGTCTGTGTGGCCACAACCACAAGGCTTGACCTGAGCCACAGGAAGAGCCAGGTGAGGGGATCCTCCACTCACACTGGCTTCCTCACAACCTCAAGAAACATGAAGGGAGGAGGGCAGGGACCATCGGAGCATCTCATGAGGAAGAGGATCACAAGGACCAGGAAGAAAACTTCCACGAACATCCACAGCCCCCCCCCCCCCACTGCCAGCACAAGCGCTGGCAAGCTCCAGAGACCTGAGGAAGGGAGCTCACCTACACAGCACCCAGAACAGGTGATCAGAGCAGCAACCTGCTGACTCAGCCAGCCTACCTGAGCCCACAGCATAGCAAAGAGGGACCCAAGTGGGTATACGGCATAACAGAGAACAAAGCCATCCCAAAAGGTAACTGGGATTACACCAGGTCAGTACCCACCAAATAAGGCTGGTATGTAGGCTTAAATCGGAAGTGCTAATTGCATCTTCCATGTCAGGGTAAATTATATGTTAAATCTGATGGATGGTCAGACTGGCCATTCTTGAATAAGCTATATTTTGGGCTTGTCATGTGTTGCTTCCTGATTTATAGTGCCTTTGTTTCCTCTTCTGCCCTTTATTGGAAAAGGGTCTCACTTGGTCACAAGCTGACTTGGAACCCCCTACAGACCAGAAATCTTAGCCTCCCAGTTGATAGGATTAAGGGTATGGGGCAACACAAATCCTTAAGGACTGTGACTTTGTTAAGAGATTCTGGTTGTCATAATGCCTACTCTTGCATAAATACTCAGTGCTATTTTTCATTGAATGTGTACACTGTTTAGTTAAATTTTAGAATTTGCCCCTCTTTTGTTTCACTCAGCCTTCTTGAATACTGTCATAGCAGGCAAATCCAACACCTAAGGTCACTTTTGTGGTTATTCTGAGACTCTTAGGAGCCACACCTAACACCTTAAACTCCTACCCTGAAGATATATAACATCAGATTGATTGATACATTTAATAATACTGGAGATAGTTAGAAAATCCAAGCATTAAATTAATCCAAAATGCAAAAATGTGTACATTATAATACAAGAAACACAAAAAATCAAGACAATATAAGTCCACCAAAAAGTATTAATGCATCAGAAATTATCTCCAATGAGACTGATTTAGAGGAAATGCCTAAGAAAGATTTCAAAAGAATGATTACAAATATGTTCAAAGAAATCAAAGCAATCAAAGAGGAAATGAAAGGAATCAAAGAAGAGACAGAAAACCAATTTAATAAAATAAGGAGGTCAATACAAGCCATAAATAAGGAAATAGAAATAATAAAGGAGCCAGGCATGGTGGCACACGCCTTTAATCCCAGCACTCAGGAGGCAGAGGTAGGAGGATTGCCATGAGTTCAAGGCCACCCTGAGACTCCATAGTGAATTCCAGGTCAGCCTGGGCTAGAGTGAGATCCTATCTCAAAAAGCCAAAAATAATAACAAGAAGAAGAAGAAGAAGAAGAAGAAGAAGAAGAAGAAGAAGAAGAAGAAGAAGAAGAAGGAGAAGAAGGAGAAGAAGAAGAATGGAAAACCCTTCAGAGACACTAGCAATGAAGAACAGAGTCAGTCAAATTAAAAACTCTGTAGATAATCTCACCAGTAGAATGGATGAAGGACAGAACAGAATATCTAAACTAGAAGACCAGGTGGCAAATCTAATACAGTCCAACAAAGAAAAAGACAAACTAACAGGAAAGTATGAATGAGAATTTCAAGATATTCAGGACACTATGAAAAGATCAAACAAGAATTCAGGGTATAGTAGAAGGATAAGAATTTCACTCTAAAGGCATAGAGGGCATTTTCAACAAAATCATAGATGAAAATTTTCCCCAAATTGGGAAAGAGATGCCAATGCAGATACAGGAATCCTTTAGAATGCCAAAGAGACAAAACCTAGAAAGAACCTCTTCTCACCATATTATAATTAAACTACCAAACATACAAACCAAAGAAAATATATTGAAGCAGTTAGAGAGAAAAATCAAGTTACATATAAAGGCAAGCCCATCAGGATCACACCAGATTAGTCAACACAAACTTTAAAAACCAGAAGGGCTTGGAATGATGTATTCCAAGTTCTGAGAGATGACAACTGTCAACCAAGGTTACTTTATTCTGCAAAGCTATCCATTCAAATACACAGAGAAATAAGGACATTCCACACAAAAGCAACCTAAGGGAATATTTGAAGACAAAACCAGCTCTACAGAAAATACTTCACAGGATCATTCATGCTGAAGAGAAAGAAAAGCACACATAGAAGTAACCTGGAAAAAACAAACCATACTCAAATACTAGTTAATACAAGAGAGCAAAGGTAAAACCAGAAGAACTGCAAAACAGAAAAATGGCAAAAATAAATACACACCTTTCAGTAATAACTATTAATATCAACAGCCTCAATGCTCCAATGAAAAGACATAGGTTTGCAGACTGGGTTAAGAAGCAGGATCCTTCAATTTATTGCCTACAAAAAATTCACCTTTCTACAAAGGATGGACACTCTTAGG
The DNA here is from genome assembly GCA_036346955.1 of Dipus sagitta. NCBI lineage: Eukaryota > Metazoa > Chordata > Mammalia > Rodentia > Dipodidae > Dipus > Dipus sagitta. The sequence continues at coordinate 171,528,492 of CM070770.1, forward strand.
GTGAAAGGTAGGAAAGTGGTGATTCAAGCAAATGGGACTAGAAAATAAGCAGGGGTTGCTATCCTAATTTCTGACAAGGTAGACTTCACTCCCACATTAGCTAGGAAAGATAAGGAAGGTCAATATATGTTGATTAAAGGAACAGTCCAACAGGAGGACATTACAATCCTAAACATATATGCACCTAACATAGGGGCTTCCAAGTATATCAAACAAACACAATTAGAACAAAAGTCACAGTAGTAGGCGGCTTTAACACCCCACTCCCACCAATTGATAGGTCACCCAGGCAAAAAAAATAAATAAATAAACAGAGAGGCATCTGGATTAAATGAGGTCATAGAACAAATGGACCTAATAGATATATACAGCACATTTCATCCAAATGCTGCAGAATACACATTGTTTTCAGCAGCACATGGAAGAGTCTCTAAAATAGACCCTATATTAGGACACAAAGCAAATCTTAACAAATACAGGAAATTGAAACAATTCCTTGCACTCTATCTGATCACAATGGGATCAAACTACAAATTAATAGCAAGAAAAGCTATAGAGCATACACAAAATCATGGAAACTAAACAATAAACTACTAAATGCTGAATGAGTCAATGAAGAAATCAAGAAGTAAATTAAAAAATTCATAGTGTCAAATGGTAATGAGAACACAATATACCAAAACCTTTGGGACACAACGAAGACAGTCCTAAGAGAGAAATTTATAGCTTTAAGTGCCTATATTAAGAAATTAGAAAGGTCTCAACTTAATACTTCACCTTAAAGCCTTGGAAAAAGAATAACAAGATGGGAAGAAATAATAAATGTTAGGACAGAAATTAATTAAATAGAAACAAAAATAAAATCCAAAGAATCAATGAAACAAAGAGTTTGGTTCTTTGAAAGGATAAACAAGATTGATAAATGCTTAACAAATCTGACCAAAATAAAGAGAGAAGAGACACAAATTAATAAACACAACAGATACCAGAGAAATTCAAAAAAGCATAGGGACATGCTATAAAAACATATACCCCACTAAGTTTGAAAATCTGAAAGAAATGGATGATTTCCTTGATTTCCTTGATTTATATGCCCTACTTTAATTAAATCAAGATGAGATAACCACTTAAATAGACCTATAACAAGTATGGAGATCCAAGCAGTTATCAAAAATCTCCAAACTAAAAAAAAGTCCAGGTCCAGATGGTGAATTTTACCACACCTTCAGGGAAGAACTAACACAAATGCTTCTTAAGCTTTTCCATAAAATAGAAAAAGAAGGAATCCTACCAAACTCCTTCTACAAAGTCAGCATCACCCTCATACCAAAACCAAGCAAAGATAGAACAAAAAATGAAAATTACATACCAATCTCCTTCATGAACATAGATGCAAAAATTCTCAAAAAACATATTGGCAAACAGAATACAAGAATATATCAGAAAGATCATTCACCCAGACCAAGTAGGCTTTATCTCAGAGATGCAGGGATGGCTCAACATATGCAAATCAACAAATGTAATACATTATGTAAATGGACTGAAAGACAAAAATCGCATGATCAAAAAAAGCATTTGACAAAATCCAACATCCCTTCATGATGAAAGTCCTACAGAGACTGGGAATAGAAGGAACATATCTCAACATAATAAAAGCTATTTATGACAAACCTACAGCCAACATATTACTAAATGGAGATAAACTTGAAGTTTTTCCCTAAAATGAGGAACAAGACTAGGGTGTCCACTGTCCCCACTTTTATTTAATATAGTACTAGAAGTCTTAGCCATAGCAATAAGGCAAGAGACACACATAAAATGGATAGAAATTAGAAAGGAAGAGATCAAGTTATTATTTGCAGATGACATGATTCTATACATAAAGGACCCTAAAGACTCTACCAGCAAACTGTTAGAGCTGATAAACACCTATAGCCATGTAGCAGGATACAAAATAAATACACAGAAATCAGTAGCCTTCCTATATGCTAACAACAAACACACAGAGGATGAAATCAGAGAATCACTTCCATTCACAATTGCATCAAAAAATAAAATAAAACACCTTGGAATAAACCTAACCAAGGAAGTGAAGTATCTCTACAATGAAAACTTTAAAACACAAGCAAAAAATTGCAGAAGACACTAGGAAATGGAAAAACATCCCTTGTTCTTGCATCAGAAGAATCAATATTGTGAAAATGGCAATTTTACCGAAAGCAATCTACACATTTAATGCAATCCCCATTAAAATTCCAATGGCTTTCTTCACAGAAACAGAAAAAAATAATCCAAAAAATCATTTGGAAGCACTGAAAACCTGGAATATCTAAAATAATTTTGAGCAACAAAAATAAGGCTGGTGGTATCACCTTGGCTGATTTAACCTATATTACAGGGTCATAGTAACAAATACAGCATGGCACTGGCACAAAAACAGACATGTAGATCAATGGAACAGAACAGAGGACCCAGATGTAAATCCAGGTAGCTATAGCCACCTGATATTTGACAAAAATGCCAAAAATACTCATTGGAGAAAAGACAGCCTCTTCAGCAAATGGTGCTGGGAAAACTGGATATCTGTAGAAGGATGAAAATAGATCCTTATCTCTCTCCATGCACAAAAATTAAGTCCAAATGGATCAAAGACATTAATATCAGACCTGAACCTCTGAAACTGCTAGAGGAAAAAGTAGGGGAAACCCTTCAACATATTTGTTTTGGCAAAGACTTTCTGAATATAATCGCAATTACTCAGGCAATAAAACCACAGATCAACAGCTGGGACCTCATGAAATTTCAAAGCTTCTGTACAGCAAAGGACTCTGTGAATAGAGCAAAGAGACAAGCAACAGAATGGGAAAAAAATCTTTGCCAGCTATACATCTGATAGAGGATTAATATCTAGGATATACAAAGAACTCAAAAATTACATAATAAGATATCAAACAACCCAACTAAAAAATGGGCTATGGAAATAAATAGAGAGTTCTCAGAAGAAGAAATACAGATGGCATATGAGCATCTAAAAGATTGTTCTACATTCCCAGTCATCAGAAAAAATGCCGATTAAAACTACATTGAGATTCCATCTCACTCCTGTCAGATTGGCTACCATCATGAAAACAAATGACCATAAATGCTGGCAAGGATACAGAAAAAGAGGAACCCATGTGCACTGTTGGTGGGAATGCAATCTGGTCCAGCCATTGTGGAAATCAGTGTGGAAGTTCCTGAGACAGCTAAAAATAGATCTACCTAGGAGTTATAGCACTCCTAGGCATATATCCCAAGGACTCGTCTCACTACGTTAGAGATACCTGCTCAACCATTTTTATTGCTGCTCTATTCACAATAGCTAGCAAAAGGAACCACCCTAGATGTCCCTCAACTGCTGAGTGGATAATGAAGATGTGGCACATCTACACAATGAAGTTCTACTCACAGTAAAGCAAAATTAAATTTTGAAATTTGCAGGAAAATGGATGGATCTGGAAAGTATTATACTTAGTGAGGTAACCCAGGCCCAGAAAGCCAAATGTCACGTGTTCTCTCTCATATGTGGATCCTAGCTAAAAATGATTTGACTTCTATGTGAGTAGGAAGAAAACTCAATAGCAGAGGCCAGTAAGCTAGAAAGGAGATAAAGGGAATAGAAAGGGAGGGACGGGGGACTTAATAGAATGGTATTGTATATATGTAACTAGAAGAACAGATTAATGGGTTGAGGTTAGGGGAAGAGACTGAGTAAAGGAAAGGTGAAGGGAGGGCTAATCAAATCTAAGATGATATAAATGAGTCATATGGAAACCTACTTTTTGGACAAGGGAACATCCAGAAGCCACAGATAGTTGTTAGAAATTTTTCAGTGCCAGGGATGGGATACCTTCCAGCGAGTTGTTGGCCAGGGAGGTCCCTGATGCCCCCAAAACATTACAAGCCATTGCCGAGGCCCTTGGTTTCCCACCAGGAATAGATGGTAAGACCCTATTGCTAAAGACTCCACATACTTGGGCTGCAAGGTCACTGAGAAATCCTGCTGGAGCTGAGCTGAAAACCTCCTCCATGTAGACCAGCTGACAGAAAGCTGGAAAAAGCCAAACTGCATGCAGTTCAATGGAAGAGAGAGAAATCACCAGTGAAGATTCTCAACAGTGGACACTGTAAGCCTTAAATTTGGCCAGCCAGGCCAAATGAGCCAACAGGTGCAATAATGGCATGTCTGTTATAGGGGAAATCACCCGCCCTCTAATTGGAGTAGAGACCTGCTCCATGGGAGGGAATACATCCCTGATACTGAAATCCTACAACAGGGGTAGTCATGCACCCTAGGGGCATAACGTCTGCTGGTGTCTGGATAAATGTATGTACTATGCTCACCAAACTGCCCAGTAAGCACTTTTCTTAATGTTCATACTCATATATTAATGCTAGTCTCGCTTTTGGTTAGAAAAGCTTCTCTTTTAAGATGGAAGTGATATTGGGATGACTCAGAAGGCACCATGGTGCTGAGAAGATGTAACAGAGGAGTGCTCAGCACTGAAATATCTCTATCACACCTTCCAAGGCTCAGGGTCCATTGCAGAAGAGGTGGCAGAAAGAATGTAAGAGCCAAAGGAAGGGTAGGACTCCTTACAACGTGCTCCTCCAGACACCAAAAGACCTTGAAGTTTCTGACACTACCTGCACAAGACCATCACAATAGGAGGAAAAGATCATGACATCAAAATAAAAGAGAGATTGATTGAGAGGGGGAGGGGATATGATGAAGAGTGAACTTTCCAAGGGGAAAGCGGGGGAAGGGAGGGAATTACCATGGGATATTGTTTACAATTAAGGAAGTTGTCAATAAATATAAATTTTTTAAAAAATTTAAATAGAAAACAAAATTTTTGAGAGCGAGAGGAAGAAGGGAACCAAAGCAAAAGTAGGAGTCAGCAACACCTGTCATGCTCCCTGAGCTCCCTCCCTATTTGCTTTCGTTTCCTTTTCAAAAATTTTTTTTATTTTTATTTCTTTATTTACTTATTGGTTTTTCAAGGTAGGGTCTCACTGTAGCCCAGGATGACCTAGAATTCTCTATGTAGTCTCAGGCTGGTCTCAAACTCACAGTAATCCTCCTACCTCTGCCTCCCAAGTGCTGGGAATAAAAGCATGTACCACCATGCCCAGATGTTTTGGTTTCTTTTGAAAACAGTCTAGTCTCACTATTTACTTCAAGCTGGCCTCACACTCATGACCTTCCTGCCTCTGTCTCCCAATGCTCCAGGACACAACACTTAACTATTCCTGTAAGTTGTCCATTCCACTGTTTCCTGCTCTCTCTGTCCTGGAAAGTGTCATCCTTCTCCACCCATCCATTAGATGTTGAAGGACCACAAAGACAGGCATCACCTTATTTCCCTTCTCACTTCAGGCTCCTCCACACCCATGATCTCTACAATCCGTGATGCCCAAACTGCTATCTCAAGCTCAGACCTCTGCTCTCAACTCCAGAAACTAGCTGCCAACCTGTGTCTCCAAAAGTCACCTCATGAACTCACAAGTTCCCAGCATGTGCCATGTTAGAGAACGGCACCACTACCCAGACAGAGCCTTAAGTGCTCCTCAGGGACCAGTTGAGATTGTCCTTATGGCCTGTCTGTCACTCTACCACCAAAGCCTGTCACTATTGTCTTGAATCCACACACTCTTCAGTCCCATCATTTCCAAGATACTCTCATTACTAACTACTGCAAGACCCTCCTAAGTGAGCACCCTACATCCACGTCCACCTGCTTAATATCTTTCTTCATGATATAGTCAAAGTGAGCTTTCAAGATTCAAATCTGCTGTATCAGGAGGACTCCACAAAAATGCTATGGCATGGCTAAGTGGATCCCAAAGACCCGTGTATTCAAGGACTGGTCCTTAGTGACACTGTGAGAAGCTGCAGAACCTTTAAGGTGTGAAGTACCTGGTGGTCTTTAGGTGCCTGGAGGCGTCCCCTTAAGGAGGACTGTAAAACCTTGGCTTCTTCTCTCTCTCTCTCTGCTCCTTGGGCATGAGCTGAGTGGTTCTGCTATGCCACATCATCTTCATGTTGTGCCACTTTGCCACAGGGCTAAAGTGATGAAGCCAACCTATTGTGAACCATACCTCTGAAATTACAAACCAAATAAACCATTTCTCCTTATTAAAAAAAAAAAAAAGAAGAAGAAGAACCATATAATTAAAACTTCACACTCACTACACAACTTTATCAATAATTAACTTCTGGTAACATTTATTTCACATTTTTAATAAAACTAAGACAGATTAATTGATAGTTTAGATAGATGACAATGATAGATAGATAGATAGATATTTAGATAGCTGTCAATGAATTGATTATATAAAAATATAGATCAAGCCGGCATGGTGGTGCACGCCTGTAATCCCAGCACTCAGGAGGCAGAGGCAGGAGGATCACCATGAGTTCAAGGCCACCCTGAGACTGCATAGTGAATTCCAAGTCATCCTGGGCCAGAGTGAGACCTTACCTAGAAAAAAAAAACATATATATATATATATATATACATATATATATATAGAGAGAGAGAGACAGAGAGACAGAGAGAGAGAGAGAGACAGAGAGAGGGAGAGAGAGGGAGGGAGACAGGGAGGTAGATAGGTGATATAGATATATTAGATGATATAGATATAGATTAGATATACAGATGATAGAGATAGAGAGAGATGATATAGATATAGATAGGTCTAGGTATAGATACAGATAGAGATAGATATAGATCAACTGGGCATGGTGGCGCATGCTTGTAATCCCAGCACTTGGGAGATGCAGACAGGAAGGTCAGGAGTTCACGGTCATTCTTGCTATACGTTGAGTTCAAGGCCAACCTGGGCTACATGAGACTTTAGCTCAAAAACAAAGAATATAGTTTTAAAAAAATATAATTATGATGCTCTATTTATTAATTTTCATACCACCACTCTCCTCCAAATTCCTAATATTGCAAATTTAGCATTTAGCATACTCATACTAAACTATTACTATTGTTCTATGAGTTTCTCCTTGTTATTTTTGTCAGTGTTTGCTTTATTTATTATAATATTACAGTAGATAATAATTGTATTAGGACCTACAATTTCATTGATATATCTTCTTGGTGTATGGTTACACTTACTTTCTTTTAGTTTCTCTGCTTGTTACTAAAATGTTGATAACCTTGAGATCTAGTTTACCTCATGGTGACTTTGCTACATTAACTTTTTTATTATTATTTCCATTATATATCATTTTCTCTTTTACTTTCAGTCTGTGTATGTGTGTGTACTTGTTCTCTGTCTTGCAGGGGAAAAAAGGGGGTTTCATTTTGTTACCCATTTGATTTTTGTCTTTGAATAGATGATTTCTGATTTGTTTACTTTTTGTTTTTGTTTTGTTTTTCAAGGTAGGGTCTCTCTCTACCCCAGGCTGACCTGGAATTCACTATGTAGTCTCAGGTTAGCCTCGAACTCATGGCGATCCTCCAACCTTTGCCTCCCAAGTGCTGGAATTAAAGGAGTGATCCACTATGCCCAGCTTGTTTACCTTTTTGTAATTTAGCAATTTTAGATTTAATCATATTATCATATTTTGTGTAATTACATTATCATACATTGTCAATCCTGAGATTTTTCTATAGGGAGATCTGAGCAACCTATTTCCTGGGGAACTCTAATGTTTATACCTTCAGGAATTTCCTCTCCTAAAGAACCTTCCAAACTCCTGCTGGAAGGAAATGATCTGAGCACCAAGGGAGCACCAAGGGAAAAGAAGGCTGGGGTCCTCAGCATTTTTATGCATGAGCAGCCGCAGCCTTAACTATGCCTGACATGCTCACTTCCGTGCACTCTGTTATTGTTTTGGAATAGATCTTCCAAAAGCCTTGGGTGAAGGGGAAACAGCTAGTTATCCAACCATATGAAAGACAAAGAAAGCCTAGAGATACATTGTTCTGTAAACAGCTTTCCCTCAACCCTCTTTGTTTTAGTCTCTAATTTTACTCCAGATCTAGAGGTTTCTAGAATTGCTAGGTCCTGATGAGATAGGATTTAGCTCCCGTAGGAAGGGCAAGTGTCCATGATAGTGATGCAGGAGAGAGCTCTGAATGGGTTAGAACTGCCATGCCAGCAGCTCTCAAGTTTTGAATTCTTGTCTACATTAGTAAAGAATTGAAAACACAGACTCAAAGAAGGGTAATTATGAGATTTATTCTAGGAAAAGTTAAGGTAAGAGGGAAAGCCAAGCAGGGAAGCTTCCAAGCCAAAAGAAGTTTTCCTGGTTCTCAGCCTGGCTGGGAATGGGAGAGGGGAAACTGAAAATGTCCTTCACATAGAGAAGTCTGTCTCTAGGGAGGAAGTCTCTGGGGAAGGGGAGAAAGGGCTTACATGTGTTCAGGTCCATTCATATGAATCAAGACATACAATTAGAATAAACCTCATCACCAGGCTCAGGTGTGGGGGGAGGGGGAACCTGGTAAGTTGATGGGTCCAGAAGGAACACTGACTTAGGAAGGGCCCACCCACAAGGACTAAGCTTCTGAAACTGGGGAAGAAACCAGAAGCTGTTGGTATTGCTGTTACTGAGATGGAATTAGGAGGGTGTTGCTTGCAGCCATCTTGGATGAGACTGAATCAGATTCATGATCTAGTGTCATCAGGACAGACAAGGTGTCAACCATGCTTCTGTGAGCCAAACCCTAGGTCACTACCTATCACTTTGCTCCTAATCTGTATCAGTGAATTACAAGCTACTCATGTAGCCCAAGGACAAATTAGGAAAGTGATTCAGTTCATAGCCTTCAGAACAAGTAAAAACCAAATGGAAGAGAGAGGGGACAGGTGATCAAAAGGCATAACCAGTCCTCTGGTTGGATAAGCAATACGTGGTCATCTCCCCTTTGGAGCCAAGAGGACATGCACAGGGCATGTGGACCCGTCACTGGTTGTACAGGAAGAGTGACTAATCTCAACAAAGATTATCTCAGTCTCTACCTCACCACAAGTCCCAAAAAGGGCCCCTAGGCAGCAGCTCCGTGGCAACCCTCTCTCTTGGGATGCCTCCCACTTGGGAGCTCTTTGTCACTTTTTCTTTAATAAATCTACTTTCATTTTTCTCGTTCCTATTCCATGCTTTTTCTTTAGTGTTAAGACAGCAAAGTAGAGAGCCACAGGCCCCAGGCAGCTCTGGTGACGATTCATTACCTAGCACCTTAGTTCCAGTCCTGAAGCCCAGAGCACTGTTCTTGTTTCTATGCCAACTTGAATCTTCAAAAAATCTTTGTCTTAATAACTTAAGGAATACAAGTAAGACCAACAAAAGTGACTTCTATGTGCTGCTTTGCCTGTCAATACATGGAAGAAACAATGAGATAATTTCAGAGCTGTGAATGAAATACACAGTGCAAATCAGCCTCAAATTAAAAGGCTGTGGAATAAAAACCAATATTTACATCCAGATGAAGTTCATTTTTAAGAACTCTCATGTTAAATCTTCAAAAGAGATTTTTTTATTAATGGAAGATCTTTATTATATCATGACAAAATACAACTTTTGGGGGTAGGGAAAAATGGGGGTGGGAGTGGGAATTATCATGGTTTATTGTCTATACTTATGGAAGCTGTAGACAGAAAGGGTTTTTTAAGTAAATAAAATAAAATGAAACTTTTCATTTATTTATTTGTTTGTTTGGTTTTGGTTTTTTGAAACAAAAAAATTCTTGTCTTACTTGAGCCTTTTTCTGTTTTCCCTTTTATTTAAATACTGACTGCCATGCTTTCAAAGCAAAGAAGCTTCCTGAAGTCTGAACTTATTGCTTATCACATCCTCACCCTCAGTAGGTGCCCTTCAGAGATGAATTAACCTCAGCTTGTTACATTCGAATGGCTAGAGGAGTCAACAAGGTTGGCAGTGACAAAAGCCACTTCAGTCAGGCTGGATCTTGTCTCCAACTCTTACATTTCACTGAGGTACTAGGCATATAGGAACCCTTCAAAATTAAATATTAGCATGCTGGAGGAGCACTTGTCTAGCATGCACAAATCTCAGGGTTCAATCCCCAACAGAGAGAGAGAGTAAGAGAACCCAATTCTGAATATTCAAAATTCAAAGACTAATAGGATGGAATGGAATGAAATTGAAATATGGATTTGGAGTTAATTCACTGTAGAAAAGTACATCCCTGAGTCACAGGACTGTAGAATCTCACAGGGTTTTACTGAAAGTTAAATGAGTGGGGTGTCTATGTTCTTAATCCACTGTGCAGCACGTATTAAGTGTACTAGGATGCACCTGGTAGAACACACTACAAAATGGCCAGAGGAGTCAGCAAGCCCAGAGGTCTGGAGGATCAACAGGAAGGGACAAACAAAAGAGAACAGGAAATGACTCTCCAACTAACAAGGGGAAAGGATTAAAAACACAGAAAGATGATTATCACTAATGAAATTAAGTTTCCTTCCCTCCCTTCCTGCAATCCTCACCCTTTACACAATAAGCAAAGAATTATCAATGTAAATTCACAGTCCATATAACCTAGAGAAGGAAAACAGCATAGCCTCTAGATGCTCCAGAATGCGTTAGCACCTTCCATGTAGACTGGGTCTCACCTGTGTGTTCAGGTCACACCTTTGTGGTGAGAACAGAGCAAGCTAAGCATGGTGGTACAAGCCTGAATCCAGTCAACTTGAAGACTGGAGCAGGAGGATCAATGTAAGCTTGATGCCACCCTGAACTGCATAGTGAGTTTGAAGCTAGCCTGGGCTACATAGCAAGACCTGTCTCAAAAAAAAAAAAAAAAAAACTAGTAGGCTGGAGAGAGAGATTGTTTAGCAGTTAAGGCTCTTGCCTGCAAAGCCTGAGGACCCAGATTTGATTCCCCAGTATCCACATAAGCCAGTTGCACAAAGTGGCACATATGTCTGCATTCATTTGCAGTGGCTAGAGGCCCTGGCATGCCCATTCTTTCTCTACTTCTCTCCTTCTTTCTCTCTCTCTCTAGTAAATAAAATATTTTCAAACTAATAATAATAGCAATAATAATCATTATTATTAATAATAATTGAATGTCTAGATTTAAAATGCTCAAAAGAGATTGTTGTTACAGGTACCATGGCAGGCACTGATGAGAATATATTTTGTGCATACAGAAAGATGGGATATGCCTTCTTTATGTCCAGAATTCAATGCAAAAAGGGGAGAATCATACCAAATAAATGTGTGCCCACCATTGGTCATGGGTGGGGGGAAGTAATTCAGGGACATAACTTTATAGCTGGGTAATGGTGAGGTCTTGGGTTATAAGGTCGTCCACCCTAAAAGGTTCACAGATGAATAAAGTATCACTCATCAAGTCTGTTATATGTGATTCTTGGTCAGTTGAATATGTTGATTTAATTGTACATTTAAATGTGTTTGACCTAAATTTCAGCTATTGCCAGAAGTACTAAGAGAGAGAATCTGACAGCTGGGAACAGCTCTGAAAACCACTTGAGAGGGGATTCAGAAACAAATTGCATCACTTGCAGGGTTAGCTGCATAATTCCCAGGTACTCAGAATGTAGCTGGTTTTCTGGGTTCTGTAGAAATGAATGTCTAGGATGATGAATGCTACTCTGGTCCTCATAATCCTTATTTCCAGAAAATGAGCCCATGTCTTTTAGAAATATTTTGGCTTCAAATGACAGAAAATTCAACTCAAGCACCCTCAATCAAGAATTCTCACTTATTGCCAGGTGTGGTGGCGCACACTTTTAATTCCAGCACTCGAGAGGCAGAGGTAGGAGGATCACCAGGAGAATTCAAGGCCACCCTGGTACTACATAGTGAATTCCAGGTCAGCCTGGGCTAGAGCAAGACTCTACTTTGAAAAAAAAAAAAAAGAATTCTCACTTTTGATCTCATATAACTGAAGAATCCTGGAATGTAAACAGCTCTTTTGGGGCAATTTTTTTCTACCCCTCTCTCTGTCCACCACTGTTGACTGCACACTCCCCTTAGGGGCAGATGATTGCCAGTAGCTCTAGACCTATATTCTCATTTGTATAAGCTCATTGGAAAAAAGAGATCTCCCATGGCCTCAGTGGGAGATATCATCTCACTAACTCCAAAGAGGTCAGGAAGCCTAAGCCCACAATGTGGCCATGGGGACTTGGCCTTAGCTCCTTTGACTAACATGGACCTGCTCCCATGGAGCTAGGAAGATTAACTGAGGCAGTGGGAGGTAAGACCACATGACCCCACACTCAGAGATTCCACGCTGTACTTCACTTTAAAATTATCCTCCTCCTTTTTTTTTTTTTTTTTTTTTTTTTTTTTTTCTCCTGCTCTGGACAGTCTTCCTCCTGCCCTAAATATTCTTCCTGCACAGGTGCAGAAAATTTCCAAGTCCTGCATCCCAAGAGAGAAATGTGCCATGACAAATGAGAAAATGCAGCCCACTGGCCACACGCCAGGGGCAAGCACAAGTCGTTTGATGTGTGTTGTTAGCACAGCATGCTCCCCACTCTTCCCACAACCCCATCCCCACTGCCCCGAGGTTCTCTCACTTTCAATGATGTGACTGGGGCTCCACCCTGCTAGGTCCTCTCTGTCTCCAACGAGAGGCCAGCAGGCGACCTGTAAATGCACTGAGCGCACGTCTCCTGCCCTGGTTGCCCAGCATGTTCTTCCCCCAACTTTTCTCTCTTCCCTTGAAAGATGCCTGCAGACCTGAAGAGGTATATTTAATTGGGGGTTGAGGATTAGAGCAATGGAAGTTTCCTATTGGACCTGCCTCTCCTTCTTCCTAATCTCTACACTGATAACATCATCTAGTCCTAACCACTCCCCAAAGGCCTCACCTCTAACCACCAGAGTGAGGTTTCCATTCTCTTAATACCTCACATTGAAAATTAAACACATGAGACTTTTGGGACACGTGCAAACTGTATCCAAACCATAACACCCCAATTGTGTTTTTGTAAGTTCAGAGGCTTCTAGGAACCAAGACTTTAATTGTGCTTTGATGTCTGAAATGAAAGGAAGACAGTCAGAATGAGGAAGGACTTCACAGAGAAAGCAGTAGTTGGAATGTCTTGAAAGATGATAGGCACTATGGTTTGGTGTTAATAAAAAGAATAGACAGGCATAGTGACACATGCCTGAAATTCTACCACTCAACAGGCAGAGGCAGGAGGATCTCCAAAACCATGAAGCCAGCTGGTCTACATAGTAAACTTCAGGCTAGCTAGGGCTACATAGTGAGACACTGCAAAAACAGAAAGAAGAAAGAGAAAGAGCCAGGCATGGTGGTGTACACCTTTGACCCCAGCACTCCAGAGGTAGAAGTAGAAGGATTGCCATGAGTTTGAGACCACCCTGAGAATACAGAGTGAATTCCAGGTCAACCTGGGTTAGAATGAGATCTTACCTCAAAAAAAAAAAAAAAAAAAAAAACAGGAAAAGCAAAAGGATGGGCGGGAGAGATGGCTTAGCAGTTAAGCACTTGCCTGTGAAGCCTAAGGACCCTGGTTCAAGGCTCGATTCCCCAGGACCCACGTTAGCCAGATGCACAAGGGGGCGTATGCATCTGGAGTTCGTTTGCAATGGCTGGAAACCCTGGCACACCCATTCTCTCTCTCTCTCTGCCTCTTTCTCTCTCTGTCTGTCGCTCTCAAATGAATAAATAAAAATAAAAAACAAAAAAGTAAAAGGAAGCCGGGCGTGGTGGTGCACGCCTTTAATCCCAGCACTCGGGAGGCAGAGGTAGGAGGATCGCTGAGAGTTCGAGGCCACCCTGAGACTACATAGTTAATTCCAGGTCAGCCTGGACCAGCGTGAGACCCTACCTCGAAAAACCAAAAAAAAAAAAAACAAGTAAAAGGAAAGGAGGGAGGAAAGAAAGAAAGAAAGAAAGAAGGGAAGGAGGGAGGAAGGGAGAGGAAAAGGAAAGGAGGAAAGAAAGAAGGAAGGAAAGAAAACAAGAAAGAAGGAGGGGAGGAGGGAGGGAGGGGGGAAGGGGAAAGGAGAGTGGGTAGAGGGAAGGAAAGAGAGAGAGAAGAAAGGGGAGAGAGAGGGAAGGAGGGATGGGAGAATGGGGGAAGGGAGAGAGGGAGGGAGTAAGGCAAGATGAAAAAAAGGTGGGAAGGAAGAAAAAAGGAAGGAGGGAAGGAAGGTTGAGTCAAACCTCAGATACACACCTTACTGTTAAATACAGAGAATTATATTCCCACTTCTAGTATGGTGTCTAGCTGGTAACAAATGTTCTTCAACAATATGTGGAATAAAGGTGAGTCACTGTGCCTTTCTGCACGTCAGATACCTTATTTATAAGAGAGTTGATAGCACTTCCCTATGCAGCTCTTTTGAGTCAGCAGTGGGATTACATAAGTGTAATCTATATACTTATATATATATATACTATATATGCTCTGACACCCCATCCAAGCTGCTGCTCTTAAGCATTAATCAATAAGGACATGTTCTTGCTCCTACTAGAGGAGATAAGTAAAACAAGACCAGAGGATTCAACCCTTGAACCTGAGATACCACCAGAGCAGTGTTCATTGTTGTAACATCTTTGCGCATGGTCATAACTGCGGATGTCAAGAGAGGGCAGCAAAGAGCTACGGGGCTGGAAGGATTCAGACACTCAGGAAAAGAGAAGCCTCCATCCTTGACAGGATAAACTGTTCTGGAATGCAGAATGGGGTCTGAAGACAAGCCAGAAGACAGGACCCTCAAGAGACATCATAGATATGTCACTCACAGGCTTTGTGACCTTGATAAGACATATACCTCTCTAGTATATGATTATCTCTAAAGTGAGGACAAACCTAGCTCTCAAAGCTATTGTAAAGACTTGGGGGCTGGAGAGATGGTTCAGTGGTTAAGGCATTTGCCTGCAAAGCATGACGATCCAGGTTCAATTCCCCAGTGTCCATGTAAAGCCAGATGCACACAAAATGGTACATGCACCTAGAGTTTGTTTCCAGTGGCTAGAGGGCCCTGGTGTGCCCTATATTCATTCATTCATTCATTCATTCATTCTCTCTCTCTCTCTCTCTCTCTCTCTCTCTCCTTGCAAATAAATAAATAAATAAAATATTTTTTAAAGATTTGGAATTGTTGCTGAGTTTTGTGTAAGGTTGCCTGGGGACAGAAATGAAGACTGCCCAAATCCTAACTTAGAAGCAAGAAATGAGAGAGATGATTTGGGGGTTACATAAATAAGATTGGCTTAAATATTAAACAATACCTCATAATCACAGTACAAGTACAATTTCATGATGGGGTAAATATTCTCTTTGACAGTCAGACCACCGAGTCTGTATGTATTTTCCTCCTTCCTCTTTCTACCTTCCTTCCTTCCTGTGAAGACTAACTTTAGCCTATCAATGGAGAAGTATCATAACTGGTCACAGCGACAGTTGAGTGCTCTGCTCTAAATGGGACATCTATATTGTCTTCACCAAAGTTCAGAGAATATTGTAGAAGAGGGAGCAGAAAGAATGGAAGGGACAGAGGGTGGGGAAGAGTGCTGTGAGATATTACTGCCTTCCAAACAGGGCATGGCTGCTACACTCTTGAACTCACAGCAGCTGTGCTTAACTACAAACAACCTGCACAAGATTGGGCCCATAGACACTAGATCATGGGTGGGGGAAAGGACTCATAGGGCCCCACCCCTTCCTGAGGAGCTACTGTCAGTTAACGGTTGTCATTTTCTTCAGTGGTGTAGCCACTCTAAGTAGCTCATGCTTTGGTAAATAATATGCTCCTCTGTGCAATTAAACTCAATAGGTTATCAAAAATAAAGGCATAAAAGTAGGAGAAGGACTAGTTGGGAAGAAGAATGGGTTTAGCAAGAGTGAAAGGGGCATAAGGGAGGTAAGGGTAATTATGATCAAAATACATTATATACTTAAATGAAATTGCCAGGCATGGTGACACATGCCTTTAATCCCAGCACCTGGGAGACAGACATAGGAGGATCAATGTGTGTTTGAGGCCAGCCTGGGACTACAGAGTGAATTCAAGTCAGTCTGGCAAGAGTGAAACCCTACCATATACATATATATGTGTGTGTGTGTGTGTAATTGTCAAAAATAAACAATAAGAATTTTTAATTTTTTAAGATAAAAACACATCAAATTAAAAAAGAGAGGAAGGAGAGAGATCGGACTCTTCCAGGCTAAAGCAGTGAACCTCCCAGGTGACCCTTTACCTTCTATCCTCCTCTGCAGCAGAACCAAAGCCTCAGCCCAAGTCCCTCTGGGGATGCTGGACCTGAGTGATAAATAAACCTTTGTTATGTGGAGACTGGGGGGACTCTATGTTACGCCGAGATAGCTGAAACTATTCTGATACAGCAACAGGAAAGAATGAAAAAGAAGCATGTTTGGTGATAATTTTTTTTTCTTTTTTTTTTCTTTTTTTTCAAGGTAGGGTTTCACTCTAGCCCAGGCTGACCTGGAATTCACTATGGAGTCTCAGGGTGGCCTCGAACTCACGGCGATCCTCCTACCTCTGCCTCCCAAGTGCTGGGATTAAAGGCGTGTGCCACCACGCCCGGCTTGGTGATAATTTAATATAATAGAATTTGTAGCCAAAACAGGAGAGCCAGGGGATATCTCAGTCAGTGAACTGGTTGCCTTGCAAGCACGAGGCACTGAGTTTGATTCCCAGAGCTCGTGGGAAAATGCTGGACGTGGTGGCATGCACTTGTAATGTCAGCACTGCGGAACCTGAGACAGCCAGATCCCTGGGGCTCAACTAATTGGCAAGTTCCAGACCACCGAGAGACTTAAATTGGTTGATGACACCTGAGAGAAACAACACCCAATGTTGTCCTATGCCACCCCCCCCACACACACACATAAACACACACACCAAAAAAGTATTAAATCTTATAAACTCAATTTATATTGACAAATGGTCTACTCCATCAAGATAATGCATCACTGATATGGGAATTTGGGGTGTCTTTGAGATTGACAGAGATTTTCTTGGCTCTTGGCTGGGCTATATAACTCAGGAGTTAGGGTGCCAACTCTAATGGTCACACAAAACTGCCACTGAGTCAGTAGCCTCCAGGTTCTTGTCTTATGAATTTCAATGATTAAAATCCACAGACCACGAAGGTAAAGGTAGGAGAGATTGTATTGTACAGATTATAGAGCTTAAGAGAAGGAAAGAGTTCCTGCTGTAAACCAGAGGGTTTCCTGGAAAATGGGAACGCCCACGTAAAGACGCTGATGGGGTCTTCTATCAGAATTTCCTGAGTGGGGCTGCGCTGCTCAGTTCAGTTCTCATGCCAGGTGTCCAGGAGTTTCAAGACATTAGTCACATCTTCCTGTCTAGTTTTTAGGGAAGAAAAACTCCTTTTAGGGAAGAAGAGATAAAGAAAAACCAGATCTCATGCCATATGCCTATACATCTAGTAATCTTATTCATATCCTTTGGTGAGGTTTGAGGTGAAAATAGATAAGGGGGAAAAAAAGATTCCCATTTCCAGACTGAAGGACATTTCTCCCTTAGAATGTTGCGGAAGGAGGGCTCTGCTACCCATAACTGGCAAGTTCCAGGCCCGTGAGAGACCCTATCTCAAAATAGGTGAATGGCAATATCCACAATACCAATTCATATTGATAAATGGCTCACTCCATCAAGACAATGTGTCATGACATCTTACAAATTTAAATGTATGAATCAAATTTTTATAAAGAAGATGATTTTATTTAAAAATAGAAAAAAATACAATGACTGACTGCTTCTCTCATATCTCATAACCCACAACCCCAGGGAGAAATACCAGCAATCCCACTGAGGAAGGCCCTCAGCCGAATGGGGGCAGTGAGGAGGGAAATGATGGTACTAACACATGATGTGTCCATACAACTTTCTACTTAATAAAAAAAGGGGGGGCTGGCAAGAAAAAAATGGAGAAAATGACAGCCACAGGAATAAAGTCATATGGGAAGTCAAAGAAGTTTGAACAGAAAAGTTTGTTTGTTTTGAACATCTGGCTAAAGTTTATTAATGGTCTCTCTAACTAACTTTTCCTTTTAAAAAGGCTCCTGTTACAACATAAATGCAGTCACTTCAATGGTCCTTCTGCTGCCCAAGACCAAGGCCAGGCATGCAAACCCAGGGCCCCTGCTGCCTGAGCCCAGGAAATGACCTTAAATTATAATTTTTTAAATATTTTATTTATTTGTTTAGTTGAGAGAGAGAGAGAGGAAAAGAGAGGGAGGGAGAGTGGGCATACCGGGGCCTCCAGCCACTGCAAATGAAGTCCAGATGCATGTGCCACCTTGTACTGGGGAGTCAAACCTGAGTCCTTAGGCTTCACAGGCAAGTGCCTTAACTGTTAATCCATCTCTCCAGCCCTAAATTATAATTTTAATGCCTTATTTATGTGCCTTCCTGCCTCACCCCCAGCACCCACCCCTGCTGCAAGCTGACACCCAGCCCAAGGCTACTTGGGGTCTGCCTAGTGGCTCCATAGCTCCTAGCACATATAGACTGAGTCACATGGAGTAGAACTTTTCCCTCCCCTGAAAACTTATAAAAAGAGACCAACTTTCTGTGTTCTTTGAATTTTCAGAGCCCCTCTACATCCCTCTCTCCCTGGCTGTGGATCCCATAATGCTCAGCCTATGAAATCATATTATTACTCTTCTAATAAAGCTGTAACTCTAAAAGTGAGATAGTCTCAGGGCCTCTCATGGATCTAGCCTGATCTCTCTCTCCTCTTTGATCTCGCAACTACAAAGAGGCACAGGAAGGCACAGGGAGACTACTTAGGTGGCCATTACAACAATCTGGGTTGGAAACCACAGTGGTTTAGACTGGAGGTAAAGGGATGTGGTCAGGACCTGCACATGTTTGGAAGGTATATACAATGGAGTTTGACTGATGATGAGATGTGAAGGTCAAGGGAAAACGGAGACACAAAAACAATACCAAGAAGGGCGGAATAGCCATTCACTCACTTAGGAAAGGTTTAGGAAGAGCTGTTTTGCTGAAAGCAGCAGCAATTTAATTTTTGATCTAATTACCTTTTGCAGCTGGGGAGATGGCTCAGTGTTTAAAGGTGCTTGTTTGCAAAGCCCGCCTGCCTGGGTTTAATTCCCCAGAACCCACATTAAGCCATATACACAAAGTAGTAAACATGTCTAGAGTTCATTTACAGTAGTAAAAGGACCTGGTGGGTTTCTTCTCTCTCTCTCTCTCTCTCTTCTCGCTCTCTCTCTCTCTCTTCTCGCTCTCTCTCTCTCTTCTCAAATAATTTTTTTAAATATCCTTTTGGACTCATTCAAGCAGAAAGATAAGGATCCATTGTCCTGAAGTTCATAGGAGAGCTCTGTAATAGAGATACAAATTCAGAAGCCATCAGTTCATGGATCACATTTAAGGCCACAAGATAGTAAAGAGTGTAGTCAGGAAAGAAAACTCACCCAGGAACTGCACCCCTGGCCTCATCTGTGCTGACACTGGAGTGATCAAGAGAATTCATAAAGGAGACAGAGAACGAGCAGAAAACCCGAAGAATGTGTTCAGCAGGCATCAAGAGAATTACAAACTGAATTCACCACTGGATTTAACAGCACAGAGGTGATTCAAGATTTTTAAAAGATGCAGGCTTAGGAGATTGCTCAATGGTTAAAGGCACTTGTTTGCAAAGCCTGCCAGTCCAGGTTCAATTCCTCAGCCATCCATGTAAAGTTAGATGGGTGTTTGTTTGCAGCAGCAAAAGACATTGGCTCACACAAACAAATAAAAATTAATAAATTTCTATAAAAGATTTTGGTAAGAGCTGGTTTGGACAGAGTAGTGAGAATGAAAGCTTTTTACAGTGTATTCAAAAAGAATAGTTGGGCCGGGCATGGTGGCGCACACTTTTAATCCCAGCACTCAGGAAGCAGAGGTAGGAGAATCGCTGTGAGTTTGAGGCCACTCTGAGACTACATAGTTAATTCCAGGACAGCCTGAGCTAGAATGAAACCCTACCTCAAAAAACCAAACAAGCTGGGCGTGGTGGCGCACGCCTTTAATCCCAGCACTCGGGAGGCAGAGGTAGGAGGATCGCCGTGAGTTCGAGGCCACCCTGAGACTCCATAGTGAATTCCAGGTCAGCCTGGGCTAGAGTGAGTGAGACCCTACCTCGAAAACCCAAAAAAAAAAAAAAACCAAACAAAAAGAAAAAGAATAGTTGGGGTGTGGGGCACATACCTATAATCCCAGCACTTGGGCGGTGTAGGCAGAAGGATCAGGAGTTCAAGGTCATCCTCATAAACACACATAACAAATTAGAGTCCAGCCTAGGCTAACTGGGACCCTATCTCAAAATTTAAAAACATAAAATAATGGGAGGAAAAGACTTAGGGACAAGAGTCCTAGCAACTATTTAGAGAAAGGTGACTGTAAGGTGATGTAGACAGGGAAGGTAGGGCTCAAGAAAAGGGGTAAAGTGTGAGTGTGTGTGTGTGTGTGTGTGTCCAGCTGGAGAAATAACCTAATATTTGCATGTTTGTTTACCCTCAAATATACAGTAAGAGGCTCTTGCTTCCCAAAGCTTCTATTCCATCAGAGTGAGGGAACATGACAAACTTGTGACTGCTTCAAAGAAACCACATTTCACATGACCAACACCATTCCTAAGAACAGCACGCCATGAGACCAGCTGATTACAGAAGAGGTCTATGAGACCAACACCTCATTACCATATGGGTTTTTTGTTTAATTAATTGTTATTATCAAAAGAGTCTATTATGCACTTTAAACTGCTGAGCAAAACCATGAGATTTAAACAAAGAAAAGTCTCCTGACCCACTCCTCCTTAAGCCTAAACCCCCATTCCACCCCAGTCACTTTCAGAACCTAGATTCATTTCTTCCCTTGTTTATTATTATAGTTCTAGATCACGTGCTCAAGAGTTTTGTTGGTTTTTTTTTAACATGGCTTCTCAAGATTTTAATTTTGACTTCAGGAAAAAAGAAAAAAGATTTATCCCCGTCACTGCATCCTTCTCAATTGTACTCCCAGTAAAGTTATAACAAAAAAAAGATATAAAAATAAAATAAGTTAATATTTTAAGGGCTGAAGAGATAGCTCAGTCAGTGCAGTGCCTGTCTTGTAAGCATGAAGACCTGACTTAAAAAGCCAGGGGTGGTAGCTTCCACTTGTAATCCCGGAGCTGGGGCATCAGAGACAGGCAGATCGCTGGGGCTTGCTAGCCAGCCTAGCCTAATCAGCAAGTTCCCCAGTACCCATGTAAAGCCAGATGCACAAAGTGGTGCATGCATTTGGAGTTAGTTTGCAGTAGCAAGTGGTCCCAATGTGCCCATACTCTCACTCTCTAAAAATAAATAAAAATTTTATTCCTTGTCTGATATGCCCTAAAGACTCAACTATATGCCATGTGTTTACATGCTCAATCATTTTTATAGCTACTCACAATAGCCAGGAACTAGAATTAGCCAAGATGCCCATCAACAAATGAATGTTTAATGAAGAATTGGTACATATGCACAATGGAATTCTACTCAGCAGTAAGGAAAAATTAAATAATCAATTTTTCAGAAAAAGGGAGAAACTTGGGGGGAAAACATGCTAAGCAAAGTAACACAGACTCAGAAAGGCAAATGCCACATGTACTCTCTCATCTGTGAGTCCTAACTGGGATTTAACTGGAGATGAGTGCCAACAGTAGTAAGCACCAGGAATATGGGCATAAAACTAGAATTAGACCAGGAGAGGGAGTTACCTGATACATTAGGGGAGAGACAAAATATTGGGGGTGGGAGGGACTTGGAGGGGTAGGGAGTAAGAAGGGTGGGGAAAGAATTACACAAAGGTTAAGACAGGGGCTGGAGAGATGGCTTAGTGGCTGAAGTGCTTGCCTGTAAAGCCTAAGGACCCAGGTTTGATTCCCCAGTACCCACAGAAGCCAGATGCACAAGGTGGCACATGATTCTGGAGTTCATTTGCAGTGGCTGGAGACATTGACTTTCTCTCTCTCTCTCTCTCTCGCTCTCGCTCTCGCTCTCTTTCTCTCTCATAAATAAATAATTTTTTTCAGGTCCATAGAAACTCATTCTGACTAGCATTCTATATAAGATAGAACTACCAATAAAGGGAGAGGGGAGTCCAGATAGAAGGTGGAAAAAGCTTAATCTTCAAAACCACAGACTCTGGCTGGTTAAACCCAGGGTCAGAATTGGGTTACCTCCCACAGTGAGCTGTTGTCCATGGAGACCCATGAACCACCACCCCTAAAAAGTATGACTCTATTGCTGAAGACACCACAGGCTATAATCGCAGGACATCGGAATACCATGCTGGAACCAAAAGGGAAACTAGCTCCTTCGCAGGTAGCCCACATGGTTCTGGAGAGCCCTGGGGGCGCTGCTGGAGGACAATGGTCAGAGGACCCTACAGACTATGAAATCAGCAGCCAGACAAGAAGTATACACTTGTGCAACGGTGGCACACAGCCTCTGTGGGTAAGCAACTGTTCTCTGATTGGATACAAGGCCCGCTCAGTCGGAGAGAACTCATATCTGGTACTGGAAACCAAGTCAGAAGCCCCTGGTCAAGAAACTCAGGCATCAGAGAGAAGTCCCCAACTGCTCTCTGGAGAAGAAGAGTGGGCTTGCACACCAAAAATCTCTCAAATAACTTTACATACTCCCTGCATAACCCAAACTGCTCACACTCTTGGTTGGAGAATCTGCTTTTATCACACAAATGGCAGAGAAAAGGAGAGTCAAGATCCATTGATAAGACAAGAAGATAGCCAACTGCCCACCAAAGACTTTCAACCAGCTTGATGTAAGTGGTGATCCCAGACTGCCAGCAGGTCACTGGGTGCATTATTAGGAAAAGCATGTATTTCTTGCCCAGGCAAAGCAGTGTTCCAGGTGATCAAGCTGTTCCCAATGCTCGCCTGCCTCAGCTACAAGCTGCAACAGCAGAGCTGCCTGGGAAACAGGCAGAGGCCACCTGTGACAAGAGCGATGCTGGCCTTTACAGGTACGGGGTTGGGGGTTCTCTTCCACTAGCTGGCCATCTCCCCAGAAAGGACTCCACAATCCTGCCAGAAAGCTATGGGCCTGGGTACAACATCCCGTAAGTAGCCTAAGGAAGCCTCTTTTGTATTTTCCTTTCTGCTCACTTTCAGTCTGACATCTAACTTCTGCCCTCAGCTGGGCCTGGAATCCCAAGTCCAGAGGTTCTTGTTTCACCTCCACAGATAAAATTTGACTGGGGTTATTTGTTGGGACCAAGGAGGAACCTAGGCTACAATCACCCTTCATTTGGACCTTGAATTGACCTTGCTTTTGCTCCTGCACAGTCCTGCCTCTCAGCTGCCTCAAATCTCCAGCTCCTGAGTCCTTCGGGATTCTGATGAAACCAAAGCCAGTGTCTCCTTGGCTCCTCTCTGCCCCTCTGTAAGGGCTAAAGAGCACTTTTCACCTCTCAGCCACTCTGCTCTCTTTTCATATAGATTCATGCCTGGTTCCTTTATTTGTTTTTCCTTTTGCTAATATTTTAGTAGCTCTGTAGGAGGTAACATATAAAATCGTATGTTTAGTCACCACATTTAATCAGAAGAATCTGTTGTGGCAACTAATTGGTGCTGATTAAAATAAAAGTAACAATTCTGAAACATTCTGTTAATCTGAGTTTCCTGCTAGGTAAAGCAGAGAAAATCTGATCAACACAGAGGGATGTGACCCTGTGGGATGGGTTCTTCACAATAACCAGCAAAAATAACCTCAAGATGGAGTTGGGCATAGTGGCACATGCATGTAAGCCCAGCACCCCAGAGGCTCAGGCAAGGGGATCAATCAAGATCTTAAGGCCAGCAGGAATTACATAGCAAGTTCAGAGACCAGTGTGACCTACACGGCATTGAATTAATGAATTAATTAAATTTAATAATTATTTAACTAAATAAAAATAAACCACTTGGGGCTGGAGAGATTGGTTGGCAACTAAGGCATTTGCTTGCAAAGCAAAAAGACCCAGGTTTGACTCTCCAGGACCGACTTAAGCCAGATGCTCAAGGTGGCGCATGTGTCTGGAGTTCATTTGCTAGAGGCCCTGGCATGACCATTCTCTCTCTCTCTCTCTCTTTCTCAAATAAATAAATAATAAAATGTGTTTTTAAAAAAATCACCCAGAGAACAATTAGTCTAAGACCTGAGGATTTTATTACATACAGGTAGATATCAAGCTGGTTTCACAGGGTTGTGATCTATATGATTTCCCAAAAGAGCCCTGTGCTTCAAGTTCTGCTGTCACTATCTTAAATGCCTAATAATTGTTTTAAAACACCGCCTCATAAATTACACAGCAGATTCTAAGAGTGCACAGTGGCAGAAACCCTGGGAAGACAATCTCATCAAACAAAGACAAGTACAAGGTATAGAAAGGCAAATCAAATACCCGAACAATCCAAAGGGAAGGAGATTGATTTAAACAATCCATATCTTTACCAGTGAAGGATTAACAAAGTGGGGGAGGGGGTTTCAGCTCAACCACTCACTGAACGTCTATATCTACTTTTGGTTGTTTGAAACTGTGGGAAATGTTAAATTCATTAAGTTTGATGTAAATAAGACATCTGAGTCACAGTCAGCAGTCACAAGCTCACTGCTGGGCTATTTCTCTGCTGATTCTGATCAGTTTCTAAGAACCCCTTGCTCTAGTTTCTTTTCCAGTGGTCCTGGCCTTGCTATCTTGCAAGCTGCGACCCTCCAGGCCACAGCTCTTGTGTGGGCAGATCTGCCTGTACATGCCCAAGGTACAGCTGAAGGGTTTTTTTGTTTTGGTTTGGTTTTGGTGTTTTGTTGGTTTTTTTTTTTTTTTTTTTTTTTTTAGTAATTATATTTATTTATTTAAGGAGAGAGAGAGAATATGGACACACCAGGGTCTCTGGGCACTGCAAACAAACCCCAGATACATGCACCACTTTGTGTACCTGGCTTTATGTGGTTACTGGGGAATCGAATTTGGGCCAGCAGGCTTTGCAAACAAGTGCCTTTAACTGCTGAGCCATCTCTCCTGCCCTCAAATTTTCTTTATTGCTCTTCAATGTCCACTCCTTCTTCCTTACTTACAGAAAACAAATATTTTATGAGTTTAGGAGTAAAATAACAAACTGGGCCTTTATGTCCCAGCCTTTCTTATGGGTTACCCTGAGCTCTGACCAATTCAGCTCAATTGGAAGTTGCCTATGGATTCACAGGAACTATTATTTATTTGACGGAGTTGCCCCCTTCTTTTCAATCTAGGAAAAGAAATGATGATATCAAAATAGAAGGGATACTACTTAGAAAGAAAAAGAGAGGGTGGTTGGAAGGGATTATGATCATGGTATATTATCTATACGAGATATTGTCAATAAAAAGTTTTTAAAAATTACCCACTATGGTCTGTAGATTTCTTTCATCAAAATTCATAAGTCAAGAATGTGAGCCAGATGCACAAGGTAGTGCATTCGTCTGGAGTTCATTTGCAGTGGCTAGAGGCCCTGGTACACCCATTATCTCTGTCTCTCTGTCTCTCTGTCTCTCTGTCTCTCTCTCTCTCTCTCTCTCTCTCTCTCTCTCTCTCTCTGTGTGTGTGTGTGTGTGTGTGTGTGTGTGTCTTCCAAATAAATTTTTAAAAATTTAGAAAGGGCTGAAGAAAGCTGGAGAGAGGGCTTAGTGGTCAAGGCACTTGCTTGAGAAGCCTAAGGACCTCTGTTTGACTCTCCAGATCCCACATAAGCCAGATGCACAAGGTGACAAAAGCACAAGGTTGCACATGCACTCTAGGTGGCACACATGTCTGAAGTTTGACTGCAGTGGCTGGAGGCCCTAGCACACCAATTCACTCTCTCTCTCTCTCTCTCTCTCTCTCTCTCTCTCTCTCTCTGTCTCTCTCTCTCTCATAAAAAATTAAATTTTTAAAAAGGACTGGAGAGATGGCTCAGCATTTAAGGTGTTTGCCTGCAAGGCCTAAGGACCCAAGTTCGATTCCCCAGTACGCACATAGAGCCAGCTGCACAAAGTGGCACATGCATCTGGAGTCCATTTGCAGGACTGGAGGCCCTTTTACACTCATTCTCTCTGTCTCTCTTCTAGCTCTCTCTGCTTGCAAATGAGTAAATAAATGTTTACAAAAAGAACATGGAGGCCACTGACTCAGTGGAAGTTTTGTGTGGCAGGGAGCATCTGTCACCCTCAGTCCTGAGTTACAGCCCATCCAACAGCTGAGAAAACCTCCATCACCCTCAAAGACACCCCAAATGCCCTCATCAGTACTGACACATAGGTGGTGGTTCCGACAGAACTGAGGCAGGCAGTGAAAGCCAAGCCAAGTCCAGAGTGTTTGGAAATGACTATTGCCCTCCTACATCATGAAAAGAATCTCTGGGAATTGGCTGGCCCTCAGATATCACAGCTTTCCAAGAGCTCAGGGCCACTTGATCACTGCTGGTGACTGTTAGGATTTGGATTCAAGAAGTTGCACTGAGAGGAATGGTTTCTTGAGTCCAATGTTTTATTGTCGTAGATAAGGGGGTAAGAAGGAGGAAGAAAACCAGAGGAGAGAACAGACAGAGAACCTGGCCCAAGAGGATGAAAGAGGACCAGAGAAAGGGTTTTATAGGGAGAGGAGACAAATTGCCCTGCAAGGGAAAGGCGTGGGGTGATGTGCTTGAGGTAAGGAGCTGGGAGAGGTGACACAACCCTCTTCTCAGCCAGATCTAGTCTAGGCGTGGCCAGGACAGAGGAGGCGGAGAGACTGGCACAGTCCAAACTGAGAATTTCACTGACAATGGCAAGTCCGTCCTAGCTGCTGGGGGACTAATGTCCACAGCCTCCTCACCAGTCTTGTGCTCTTCCAAATCCTTGGCCCTCGAAGCCTGTTGCCTACTGTTTGGTCTGCTGTGACAAAGTCTGTTAAGTAAGTTGTGTGGCTAATAAACATCAGAATTTTATTTCTCACAGATCTTCAGACACTGGGAAATTCAAGATCCGGTGTCAGTATGGTCAGGATCTTCTCTGGGTCACTGGCTGCCAACTTTTCATTGTGTCCTTCCATGACAGGGCACTAATCCCATTCGTGAGCACTTTGATCTCAGGGCCTAAATAGCTCTAAAAGACCTCACCTCCTAATGCCCTGACATGGGGAATGAGAATTTGATCATTTGAATTAAAGAAGGGTAGGGCCACAAATATCTAGACTGTACCAGAGCCCAATTGCAAGCCTGATCATTTCCTTTAAAACACAATAAAAGTTATTGCTGAAAAAGGCATGACTTTCCTCTAAAATCCCAGCAAACAAAGCTGTATCCCCTGCCCCCTTTTTATAGGAAACCTGTAGTGTTAAGAGCCTACAGACAGAGACAGCCACTTATTGCCTTTGCCCCCTGGGGATCCTTTCTCCTGGCCCAGCACTAATCAAGCCTGATAGTTTTTCCAATCACCAGTAAATAGGTCAAATAGGTGCTAAATCTTATTCTTAGTGATTTATCAGGAACTCCATTAGGATGGAGTGAGGAGTGTGTGAATACGTTAATTTTCTAATCCCCTAAGGCTGGCTAATTGGAGTAAGTACATTAGAAGCAGCTCTGATTGAGAAGTTAGAGTTTAAGATGATATGATTTATTGGAGAACCACCACAGCAGTGATTGATCCAGGCTGGGATAATCAATGGGTGCTGGACCCCTGTGTGAATGATGTGAGTAGTAGTGTGTTCACAGTCTCTGAGCATCCAGCCATAGATTGCTTTTCAATTACAAAGAGATAGTTCCTAGTGGTGATGAAAGCTGACAGACACCACTATAACAAAGAATCATTAAACAGTCCAAGCATGGGAGAAGCTAACATATCATGTTGCTCCTGCATAAGAAAGATCATTATTTTGTATTCTTGCCAAAAATGTTTACCCAAATTAATGATAATTACATAATTAGAAAAGTATAAATATACGTAGTTAGAGAAGTACAGTGTTTTGAACTTTCAATATCCCAAAAGCAGAAAAAGGATGTAGCCCAGTAATAGAGTGCCTGGCATTTGTAGGGACTTCAACTCAATCCTTAACAGTGAGAAAAGGAGGAAGAGGAAGAAAAGGAAGAGAAAAAAAGAGGAAGAGAGCCGGGTGTGGTGGCGCACACCTTTAATACCAGCACTTGGGAGGCAGAGGTAGGAGGATCACCGTAAGTTTGAGGCCACCCTGAGACTCCATAGTGAATTCCAGGTCAGTCTGAGCTAGAGTGAGACCCCAGCTCGGAAAACCAAAAAAAAAAAAGAGGAAGAGAAGGAAGAGGAGTCTTTTTTTAAGAAAATTCTGGGAGCTGGAGAGATGGCTTAGTGATTAAGGTGTTTGCCTGCAAAGCCAAAGGACCTTGGTTTGATTCCCCAGGACCCATGTAAATCAGAGGCACAAGGTGGCACATGTGTCTGGAGTTTGTTTACATTGGCTGGAGGCCCGGGCACACCCATTCTCTCTCTGTTTCTCTCTCTCTCTCTCTCTCTCTCTCTCTCTCTCCTTCCCTCCCTCCCTCCCTCTTTCTCTGTCAAATAAATAAATATAAATAAAATATATTTTAAAAAGATGTGGTATGCATATCAAGTGGGAGGTTGTACAATCTTAAAAAAAACATTGTCACATGCTTTAATACGAATGAATTTCCAAGACATTATGCTAAGTAAAATAAACCATTCACAAAAGGTTAGAAGCTCCGTGAACCCACTCACATGAGATATCAGAAGTCAAAAATCATAGAAACAGGGGAGCGGGTGGCTGTCGGTAGCTTTGGCGGATATGGCTCCCAACGCTCAGAGCTGGGGAAAAAGCTGAAGGCAACTATGGATACTGGGAAACTGGTGAGTGATGAAATGGTAGTGGAACTCCTTGAGAAGAACTTGGAGACCCATTCCTGCAAAACTGGCTTTCTTCCAGATGGCTTCCCTCCGACCATAAGGCAGGCCAAAACACTTGATGACGTCATGGAGAAGAGGAAAGAGAAGCTTGATTCTGTGCTTGAGTTCAGCATCTCGGACCCCCCGCGGATCCCGAGAATCGCTGGACGGTTGATTCACCCCAAGAGTGGCCGGTCTTACCATGAGGAATTCAACTCTCCAAAAGAGCCCATGAAAGATGACATCACTGGGGAACCCTTGATCCAGTGATAATGAGAAGGCCTTGAAGATCTGCCTGGAGGTCTACCACACTCAGACCACCCCACTTGTGGAGCACTACAGGAAACGGGGGATCCACTCTGCCATCGGTGTGCCCCAGACCCCTGATGTCCTGTTTGCAAGCATTCTAGCAGCCTTCTCGGAAGCCACATCCTAGCAGTAGAAGGCCAGGAGAGAATGCACCACTGCTCATCTCCCTGCAGCCTTTTAAGTAAATGAACAAGGGCTGGGGGTGTAGTTCAGTGGCACATGCTTGCTTAGCATTGCAAGGCCGTGGGTTTAATCCCTAGCACTGCAAAACATAATAATAATGATAATCAAGTAAAAATAAATGATTAACATCTACTCATTAATATTATTTGAAGTGATTATACTCAGAAAATAATCTTGAGAACATTTTGAAGGATAGGAATGTAAATATTATAATCTTGTCATTCATGAATTTTCAAAGGTGGCATTGACTTATAATCATACTTGGAGAAAAAATATATATAGTTGTTAACTTGTTTATTAGGCAAGATACTCTCTAAGAGTCTTAACAAGTTTAAGTTTAACATGTCATGTAGCTACCATTGATGCACAAATATGTCTATGGACATAAATTCCTTCTCTGAGCACTCTGTACTAATAAAACCATAATTTTCTAGATATGTTTCAATGTGCACTTTTGGTCTGTACTCTATATTTTCATTAAAGTGATGTTTATGGAAAAAAATTAAGTGTCCTAAGCTATATCATCCAAAGATTGTACTCTCCATCCTCAAATCCCATGACTGGAATCACTCGACAGCCCTGTGATGTATTCTTTTCAATGAGGTGCCTTTCTTAACTAACCAGATGCTGCCTTGTTTGGCTCCTACGTCAATAAAGTATGTTAAAATTTTGTGGAAAAAAAAATCATAGAAACAGGGCCCAGGGAGATGGTTCAGTGGGTAAAGGCACTTGCTTACAAGGCCAGTTCATCTCGGGTTCAATTCCTAGCACCACATAAAGCTAGACGAGGTTTGATTCCCCAGAATCCATGTAAGCCATATGCGCAAGGTGGCACATGCATCTGCAGTCCTTTTGCAGTGGCTGGAGGCCTTAATGTTCCCATTCTCTCCTTCTCCCTCCCCCCTCTCTAGTTCTCAAATAATAAATAAAGTAAAAACTCTTTTTTAAAAAAAAAAAGTATACTTAGGATGAGCTGGGGATGTTTCTCAGTGGTAGAGCACTTGCTCAGTATGTGTAAACCTCTGGGTTCAAACCTTAGTACTACAAAAAAGATACAGAAAATGAGAGAGAAGAAAACCTGGACATGGTGGTACACACCTTTAATCCCGGCACTTAGGAGGCAAAGGTAGGAGGATCACTGCAAGTTGGAGGCCAGTCTGGGAATACAGACTTTGTTCCAGGTCAGCCCAGGCTAGAGTGATACCCTACTTCAAAGAGAAAGAGAGAAAGAAAGAAAGAAAAAATTAATCCAGATATAATCCCAGCACATGGGAGACTGTGGCAGGAAGATCACAAACATAAGTCCAGCTTGAACTACACAGCCAGAGCAGCTAAAAAATAAAAAAAGTTAATATGGTATGATGGTTAATTTCAACTGTCAACTCGGTTGGATTAAGAAATGCAAAGAGTATTAATTAAGTGTCTGTGAGGGTATTTCCAGAGATATTAAAGTGGAGAGGGAAGACCTATCACGAATTTGAAGGGCACCTTCCATGGGCTGGGGTCCTGGACTAAATAAAAAGGGAAAATGGAAAAATCCAGCTGAGTACTACCATGCATCTCTGTCTTCTTCCTGACTGTGGATACAATGTGACCACCTCACATCCCCTCCACATCCCTTCCTTGCCATGGTAGACTGTATCCCCCAAATTATAAACCAACATAAACGCTCCTCACATTACTGTTGTCAAGTACTTTGTCACAGCAATGAGAAAGCTAATACAGGTGAGTGAACTTAGTGATATATGTTTGCAACCATAGTTCTAAAAATATATACGTACAATCTTATAACATACACATACTAAGTCAGCTAATAGATGTGCATATTTCTTACTGAGAAAAAGTGACAGTTGAATGCTCAGCCATAAATGAGACATCTGTGTTATCCTCTACAAGGCTTAGGGAACATCAAGAAAGAAGTGACAGAAAGAATGTGAGAGATGGAAGAAGGTGTGGAGTACTGTGGAACACTGTCTTCTGGACATAGCATGGCTATTGTACTCTTGAAGTATCAGCATCTGTGCTTACCTTCACAAGACTGGGCTCATCAACAGTCTTTCATGGAGTCGAGAGGGGCTCATGAGGCCATGTCCAGCCTTATTATTATTATTAGAAATTATTAGCATTTAATGTTTTCTTGGAAGGGAGGCAAACATTGTCTTCACTGGTATAGCTGGTAAATTGTCCATGCTCTGGTAAATCACCCCTCCCCCACAGGTCCTTTAGATAATCAGTGAAAGCAGAGGGCAAGAGAGGGCAAGGGAGGGGAGGTCAATATGACCATGATACAGTATATACACTGAAAATATCATATTGAAACCCATTATTATGTTTAACTAACATATACTAAAGGAAGAGAGCAAAAAGGGAAGGAAAGAAGGAATAAAGGAAGGAAGGGGAAGAAAGGATATGCAAAGCAAATATGAATGTTAATAATGATTAATAATGGTGTTTATGTTAACTTTGCAATATTTAATTTTTAAAAAGAGGGGGATAGGATCAATGATTCACTTGGAACATATAGCAGGGCTTCTCTAGGATTGAAGTGTTTCTTAATTAAGGCAGTGATCCACATGGGGAGAGGGTGCTTGGGCTGTGGTCACTAGATTCCATTTCTCTCCTCTGAGGAGGAGGCTGCCAACCCTGCCACACGCATGGACCTGCTTCAAAAGAAGACTCATTCCAGTGCTGCCTGCTGTGCCAGGTGACGGACACAGAGCCCCTTCCAAACTGCAGATCATAACTGCTGTGCCAGATGACGGAGCCAGAGCCCCTTCCAAACTGCAGATCATAACTGCTGTGTCAGATGACGGAGCCAGAGCCCCTTCCAAACTGCAGATCATAACTGCTGTGTCAGATGACGGAGCCACAGCCCCTTCCAAACTGCAGATCATAACTGCTGTGTCAGATGACGGAGCCACAGCCCCTTCCAAACTGCAGATCATAACTGCTGTGTCAGATGACGGAGCCACAGCCCCTTCCAAACTGCATAGCACGGCTGGTGTGCCAGGTGATGGGACCAGAACCCCCTTCCAAACTGCAAGGCAGCTGTTAGTGCCTGCATGCCAAGAAGAGGCTACGCAGCTGCTTGCATTTGGTCTAAGCCATGCTTGCTCTTAATACCAAGCTCCCCCGTCCCCGCCAGCAGTGAGGCTGTGTGGGTGGAGGTGTGCAACACCCCCACCCACACCTGATTTTAACACCATTCACCAAAAATAATTCAACACTCACGTCATGTCAGTTGGCAACAACAGAACACCAACTGTGGAATGTGGGCCTCTCAAATCCAGTAAGGCACATACACAATGAGTTAACCAAGGGTGGAAGAGCAAACTGCAGAATAGCATTTCAGCATGAAACTATGTATGGTGGAAAGAAAGAAAAGGGGAGAGGAGAGATGGAGAAAGAAAGGGAAGTAGGAGAGAAGAGAAAATGGGAGGTGAAAAGACAGGGAAGAGGCAAAGAAAGGCGGGGAAGGAAAGGAAAGTAAAAGAATGCTTCTCTCAGGCTTGGGAGATGGTTTAGTGGGTAAAACGTGTCTCACAGGCCTGAGGACTGTGTTCAGATCCCCAGCATCCATGTAAAATCCAGACACACTACCTGAAATACCAGCACAAGAAATGAGAAGACACAGGATCTCAAGGGCTGGCTAACTTGTCTAGCCAAATTGGTGAGCTCTAGGTTCAGCCAGAGAGCCTGTTTTAAAAATATAAGATGGAGGGCTGGAGAGATGGCTTAGTGGTTAAGACACTTGCCTGCAAAGCCAAAGGATCCAGGTTCGACTCTCCAGGACCCACATAAGCCAGATGCACAAGGGGGCACATGCATCTGGAGTTCATTTACAGTGGCCCATTCCCTCTCTCCCTCCCTCCCTCTGTCCCTTCCTTCCTCCCTCTCTCCCTCTTTCTCTCGAATAACTAAAAAATGTTAAAAATATATACATATAAGATGGAGAACAACCAAAGACACCCAATGTCAACCACTGGTCTTTATGTGCACCACACATGCATATGCCCAACATATACATACACCACACACATGCAAAAAAAAAAAGAAAAAGAAAAAGGGGCTGGAGAGCTGGCTTTGTGGTTAAGGTGCTTGCCTGCAAAGTGTAAGGACCCAGGTTCAATTCACCAGTACCCACATAAGCCAGATGCACAAGATGACACCATGCATCTGGAGTTCATTTGCAGTGGCTAGAGGCCCTAGTGTACCCATTCTCTCTGTATATCTGCCTCTCTCTATCTCAAATAAATAAATGAAATGTTTAAAAAAGAAAAAGATTCTCTTGTATATCTGTATGACGTGGTGGTTTAAATTAGGTGTCCCCCATGAACTCATGTGTTCTGAATGCAAGCTGGTGGCAATTTGTGAATTGGAGCCTCCTAGGGTCAGTG
Organism: Dipus sagitta; assembly: GCA_036346955.1. Lineage (NCBI taxonomy): Eukaryota > Metazoa > Chordata > Mammalia > Rodentia > Dipodidae > Dipus > Dipus sagitta. The sequence continues at coordinate 171,562,310 of CM070770.1, forward strand.
TATTGTTGGGAACGGGCTTATGGGTGTTATAGTCATCTTCCCTTTGCCAGTGTTTGGCACATCCATCAGATGTTGGCCAAGAGGTGATGTCTAACCTCTGTGCATGTCACACTTTTCCTATGCTATCATGGAGCTTCCCTTTGAGCCTGTAAGACAAATAAACGCTGTCCTCTTGTAAGCTGCTTTTGGTTGGCTTGCTTGCTTTCTGACATCAAAGAGGTTACCTGCAATCATATATATATATATATATATATATATATATATATATATATATATATATAAACTAATATGCGTGTGTGTGTGGTTGTATGAGATACATATGCAACTTATATACCTCAAACTGCTAGCAGTGATTCTTCTTAGAGTTTTTTTTTTTAGTTTTTTTTTTGTTGTTGTTATTTTATTTATTTGAGAACGACAGACACAGAGAGAAAGAGGCAGAGAGAGAGAGAGAGAATGGGCGCACCAGGGCCTCCAGCCACTGCAAACAAACTCCAGATGCGGGCGCCCCTTTGTGCATCTGGCTAACGTGGGTCCTGGGGAATCAAGCCTCGAACCGGGGTCCTTAGGCTTCACAGGCAAGCGCTTAATGGCTAAGCCATCTCTCCAGCCCAAGAGTCTGTTTTTTGTTGTTCTCTTCTGCATACACCAGGGTGATTGGCCACCAGCTTCTGAGGATCCTTCTGTCTCCCCTCCCCATCCTGCCATAGACAGCACTGGGTTATTACTTCCTGCTGTGTGTGCTCTGGGGATCCAAACTCAGGTCATCACACTTGCAAAGCAAGCACTTTTACACGCTGAGCCATATCTCCTTCATGGGGAGAGGCCCCCTTCCTAAAGAATCCAGTAGTCTTGTTTTTAAATTTTTTAAGATCAGGCCTCACCATTTAGCTCAGGGTGGTCTTAAACACACAGTGATTCTCCTGCCTCAGCCTCCTGAGTACAGGGTTACAGGTGTGTGTTAGCATGCCAAGTCCTTATTTGAAGGTAAGGAAAACATCTTCACCTTTTGTGCTGTTTTCTTGTTGGCTGTATAATTTTTCCAAACTAGACTACTGGATTCTTTAGGAAGGGGCCTCTCCCCATGAAGGAAAAGGGCTGCTGGCATCCCTTTGAAGCAACTTAGGCAATATGCAACCTAGTTCAGAGGTTAGCAAACAACAAGAAGCAGATTCCCAAGGTAAATTAATTTTTTAAAAAAGCAATCTATGAATATATTTTAAAAATATGAACTGGAATGCTCTTGTGATCTTTTCTATTGAATTCACAATTAATATGGACCATCTACCTTGGAGATCAGACAGTGTTGAGGTAGATGAGTGCTTTACTGTGGTTTACATGCCTAAGGTAGGTCCCTAGGGCCTCACTTGAAGAGAAAGGCATGACATCATGGGAATTCACCTTTTCTGTGTTTGGCAGCAGTCAGGGACAGGGAGGAAGAAGGAAACCACAGAGGGTCCACTTGGCCTTCTCAGTGATAAACCTGACAGGTGTAGAGCCCAACTAACCCCCAAGCCCAGCCCCTTCCCCTCAGCATCAACAGCTCACAGGGCTGGGCAAACTAGAAAACAATGTCCATGCGGATCTGGTACCCAAAAGAACCCCAGTTCTAGCACAGTAAGGGGTGCCACAAGGGGCCTGACTCCTTGTCTCCATTCATCCCTCCGAAGAAAATTGGATGATCAGCCACTGGGGCAGGGTGGAAAAGTGGTTACTTAAGCCTTTCCCTTAGACCCAATCTTCCTTTTGAAGGAAAGATCCTTCCTTTGCCAGGCAGAGGGATATGTGAAGATGACAGACTTGAACCTGATTAAATCAGTTTTGCCTGTGAACACAGAAAAAAAAAAAAAGAGATCAAGGAAATGTGAAACCTTTCCTCTTTGGAAAGAAAGCATGTGTGTGTGTCATCGCACTTTTATTAGGTTTTGCCACACATCAAAACTATCTCCATAGGAAACATATATCTTTTCAGTCTCCCCAAGAAATGTGCAGTAATACTGTCATTATTCATTAATCCTTTGTTGCTTTTGGGGATGTGATAACATAGTTCCTGCCTGAAGGTGAGTGTAGGGTCAAGAACAGAGACTGCTCATGGTGCCCAGCTACATTTGAGTTACAAGAATAGCCTATTGTATTCTGCAGCCCTGGAGTTCTTATCTCTGACTAAACAAAACACAGAAAAATGTCAACCTTGAAATACAGAGAGCCATTCACTTTCGTAGGTGAAACCAAAAAGCCTTGTGCTGTTTTAGAAATAAATTACCTCCCAGTAGGCTAGCAGAGACCCAAGGAAGACAACAACCCATTCAAAGGTAAGTGAATCCTCTGTGAAAGGAACCAAACTGGAATACCAAAACTGGTGCAAACTCACACACCCACTTACAAGTTCTCCAAACTACACAATATGCCCCATTCTCTAAGATGAACAATCTACTTGTTTGTCTCTAAAACTACATCTGTCTATGATGCTAGAATCTTGTGTTTTACATTAACCCTTTCTTTTACTGTAGGCTCTTCCCCCAGGGTGATGTACTTACTACACCTGATTAGTTTCAACTAATGAGAAAATACAAAACGACTCCCAAACTAAAAAAAAAAAAAAAATCCTTTAAAAAATCGTGCTCAGAGGTTGCTACTTGAGTCTAAGTCTGCTTTACAGCCTAAGCACCTCTTGGCTGTAGTGTTTCCCTCTAGAGAATGTGTTATAATCTCAATTACTGATTCGAACCTCCAGGAAAGAGAAATGTACAGATGTGCCTTTCTCCCTTGGTGCCCACCACAAAAATAAACACAAAGATCTACCTTTTCCCTCAGAGTCTGCATCCCCCTAATGTTTTTTGTTATTGTTTTGTTCCTACATAACAGCATCCATTCCAGAGTCATCTGGATCAAACCAGCCCTTGCCAGCATTTGCTCCAAGTTTTTAGTAGTCACCTTTGTCTCCCCACCTAAGTGATGTGATCCTGAAGGACCACCTCCGGTGGTTGAGGTGAGAAGAGCAGGAAATTGGTTGAGTATGTATATATCAGCTGACAAGAACTCAGTAATTTCAGAACTTGGGAGGCAGAGAGGCAGCAGGTTTCAGGAGTTCAAAGTCATCAACTACATTGTGAGTTCAAGGGAAGCCTGGATTACATGAGCTCTTGTCTAAAAATAATAATAATAATAAGGGCCAGGCATGGTGGCTCACGCTTTTAATCCCAGCACTTGAGAGGCAGAGGTCAGAGTATGGCTGTGAGTTCAAGGCCACCCTGAGACTGCAGAATGAATTCCAGGTCAGCCTGGGCTACAGTGAGACCCTACCTTGAAGAAAGAAAAAAAAGAAAAGAAAAAGAAACAAACAAAAACAAAAATAAATATAGGGGCAGAGATGGTGCAGTTTTATAAGATGCTTCTTATAAAACCAGTTGGCCTGGGTTCAATTCCTCAGTTCCCACTTAAAGCCAGACACAAAGTGGCACATGTGTCTGGAGTTCATTTTTAGTGGCAGGAGGCCCTGGAATACACATGCTCAGTCTCGTTCTCTCTCTCATAAATAAAAATATTTTTAAATAAATAACTATAAAAAGAAATCACACATATATTTTTAAGGGTTACAAACTGATAGTGTTACCCTCTTCCCCTGACCCAAGATAACATTTTTAGCATTTTGATATATGTCTTATAGCCAAGGTGATATGATATTTTGGATACAGGAAGAGATTAGATTCCATAAAGATGCAGAAGATCCCAGGCCCATGGACCCCAAATTTGGGTCCTTCTCCAAATTAACAAAGAATTGAAAACATGGACAGAGAAAAGAATAAATTATGAATTATAAGGTTTATTTTAGGGAGAGTTAGGATCCAGAGGGAAAGCTAGCAGAGAGGCCCAAGCCAAAAGAAAAAGGGAGAGGGGCAGTGGAGAAGTCTCCCTCACTTAGACAGTTCTCATGGGAAGAAGCCTCTGGAGAAGGAGCTTACACACATGAAAAGCAAAACAGGAGAGCCCAGGACAAAAGATCCCTACTGCACAGTGGGTCAAAGAAGACCAAGAGAGAATAAAGGACTCAAAACTTAAAAGAAAGGGGCTGGAGAGATGGCTTAGCAGTTAAGGCACTTGCCTGCAAAGCCAAAGGACCCAGGTTCATTTCCCTAAGACCCACATGAGCCACATGCACAAGGTAGTGCATGCATCTGGAGTTCCTTTGCAATGGCTGCAGACCCTGGCATGCCCATTCTAATTTCTCTCTATATATATCATCTATCTATCTATCTATCTATCTATCTATCTATCTATCTATCTATGTGCTTCTCTCTCTCAAATAAATTAACTAAAATAAAATATTTTTTAAAAACTCAAACAGCTGGAGAGATGGCTTAGCAATTAAGGCGCTTGCCTGCAAAGTTTAAGGACTCATGTTCTACTCTCCAGATCCCACATAAGCCAAATGCACAGTGACACAAGTAGACAAGGTCACACATGCGCACAAGGGGGCGCACCTAGAGTTTGAATGCAGTGGCTGGAAGCCCTAGAGTGTCAATTCTCTCTCTCTCTCTTTCTCTCTCAGACACAGACACACACACACACACACACACACACACAAAAGGCAGTCTGTTGGGCTTGCCTCAAAAAAAGAAAAAAAAAAAAGAGAGATCACACATGTAGCAAAGCAGGAAAGCACCCAAAAACAAGGCAGGAAAGTATCTGGGCAAAGAGAAGTCCGCCTCTCCCCTTCCCAGCCAGGGAAGGGCACAGGAAACCAAGAGTAGCCTCTTTATTTGCGCCAAACATCCAATTAGAGTCTCATTATCAAACGCAGTTGCGTAAGGGACAGACCTGATTGGTTGGTGGGCTCAGACGGCTGACTCAGGAAGGGCCAGTCCACAAGTGTGCTAAGACCAGAAAAAAAACTTGAAAAAGAAGCAAAAGGTTGTCACTGGAGTTGTTCCTTGTAGCCCTCGTCAATGAGACTTGCTCAGACATAGGTTACAGTCCTCCCAGGGCAGAAAAGGAGGCAACTCTTTGGGCTCTTCCTGGCTACCTATGAAAGGAGCTACCTTGCTCCGAGTCTCTATCAACCAAAACACGCACGCACGCACGCACACACGAAGAAAAAGAGGGAATCATTGTATGTTTGGCTTTTGAATTTGCTTTTTCTTTTCCTCATTTGCTCTATATAGATTCATTCATTCCTTACACATTTAATGAGCATCTATTCTGTTCCAGTGGCTTCTAGACCCTGCAAATATATCAGTGAAAAAAAATAGAAAATAAGGCTGGGGAGGTAGCTTAACGGTTAAGCGCTTGCCTGTGAAGCCTGAGGACCTCGGTTCCAGGCTCAACTCCCCAGGACCCACGTGAGCCAGATGCACAAGGGGCGCACGCGTCTGGAGTTCGTTTGCAGTGGCTGGAGGCCCTGGCACACCCATTCTCTCTCTCGCTCTGTCTCCCTCTTTCTCTCTCTGCTGTCACTCTCAAATAAATAAATAAAAATAATTTTAAAAAAATAGAAAATAATTTCTGTCCGCATGAAGTTTATATTTTCGTAGCAAAGGCAAACAAAAAAATGAGTAAGTATATAGCATTCTAGATAGATGTACTATTAAAAAGGAAGGGAGGGAAGATAAGGAGTAGGATGATGCTATCTAAATAAATCAGGAAAGCTTTCTACCAAGGTAACAATGAGTAGAAATCTGGGACTGGAGTCATATAAGATTAGAGAAGACAGGCAAAGTCCAGCACAAGAAACCCCACATGGGAGTGGGCAGCAGAAAGAGGTCAAACAGGCCTGATGAAACACAGTGGGTACCTTTTATTCTAAATGAGATGGGGCTCACTGGAGAGCTCCAAGAAGGGGAAATGTTTTTCTACTCATGGTCCTCTCAAACCATTTCTTCTCTACCCTGCCTCCCCACCTTGCTTCTGATACCACCCACAACTGCCCTCTCCATCCTTAACTGTCTGTCATCTTATAGAGATTGCAACTCCCAGATCCTTCAGGGACTCTGATACTTTAATCCCCAGGGTTCCAGGCCTGCCTGTATGTTAGTGCTACCTAGGGAGAAGACAAGACGTGCCACTGTGCCATCAAGAACATTGCCACGATTGGTCCTTCTTATGCCAAGTTTCAGCTCCCAATCTCCTTATAGAGCTTGATGTTCCTTCAGCCATTTATTGCTAGAATGATGCTGTAGACAAAGAAACTATCTAGGGAGGTCACAAGCTCAAATCAAAGCCAGCCTGAGCTACTGAGTGAGACTCTGTCTGGGAAAAAAAAAAAAAAAAGTTCAAGTTTATTTGATAATAGTCTACTTGAAATGCTTATTCTATCAGTTGTTCATTTTTCTTTCATTTGTTTGCCTTTTATTGATTTTAGGAGTTATTTGTATATTTCCTATGCAGTACCCTTTGTGGTTATATGTGCTGTGAATCTCCCATAGAGTGTTTTGTGGTTTTCCTTTTTTAGTAGTGTCTTTTGAATAAAGTACCCTAATATTAACGGGGACAAAAAGCAAAGCAGCTACTCAATAATGTAAGTTTAAGTCTCCCACTCTCCAGTCAACATTTTCCATGTTTCCACCTTACTCCATTAAGTACCTCAACTCCAGTGGTTTCTCAGGACCTAGAGCTGATTGGTTCAACCACATTGAGAAGGTGTCTCAACCCACCAAGCCCCTGGCCTGGCTATGCTCGCTCACAGCCATCACCTCTTGCCTATGCTCTCCACTCCCTCACTCCATTATCACTTCTTTCTTTTCACTTAAAGTGGTAGATTAAGGACCAAGCCACTGAGATAATAAGAAAACAGCTTTATTAGCTGACTAAGAGTCAGGCAGAACCCCAATTCAAGGTTCTACACACTTCACATAGTACAGAACATACAGCAATGTTGACCATATTGGCATTACGTGATTGGTTAGTTCTTAGTTTATCGCTAGGCAGGACAGGGTGGCAAGGGAAGGGGAGGGGTAGGCTCAAGGACACTGACCAGCCTGCTGTATATGTTTCTTGTTTTCTCCAGTTTCCCTTGTCATCCAAACCCACCCCTTATACTGGGCTCTAAGGTTGTTCACCCGCATAGAGACAGGTAGCTGTCTTCTCTGTTCTGTGAGGGCCCTTGCCACACCCTCTGTGGAAACTGCCAGAACTAACTAATGACCCAGTCTCCTTGAGTCATCTGCCAATTCTCACAGGGCTGGGCTTTTCAATCTCCCCTCCATGATGCTTCAATCTGTTGAATGTAACCCAAAGCTTACCTTTGTCCTAGATTCAGAATCCTGTGACTCCACTCAGGTTTCTATTCCCTCTGCTCGATGCCATGCAATCTCTCATGTAAATTTCCATGGGACTTGCTGACTCAGAAAGTTAGCCTGTTAAACACATAAACTTAATAACATTCAAAAGATTGCTATTTTTCTATATAACCAAACTGATACAAGCTTCTAGCACCACTGCCAAAAAAAAAAGGGAATTTTTTTTAAACACAAAAACACCAAGTTGTTGGTGCCCACCTCCCAGTCCCTTCATGGCTCCAAATATGTAGAGTCTGCACATTTCTAATACTATTTGCTAACATTATCAAAGCCGCAGACATGCTCAAGCACTTTCAGATGCACACAGAAATAAATCTCAGTTTCACTCCTGATGCCCAGCCACATGCCCTCGCCTCTCGTCCATAATAACTTCACGCCAAACAGACTGGATCCACTAGCCACAAATGGCTTCCTCACACATATCCAGAGCAGGAATGAAGCTTATGTGAACTTGACTTCAGCATCTTTAATATCTCACGGACAAAAGCCGATACTACAAGAATGAGAACATAATGGGTGGAGAGATGGCTCAGTAGGTAGGAGCACTTCGGTGCAAGCACAAGGGGCTGAGGAGAGCTGAGACTGCCTGAATTTAATTCCCCAACACCAGACCCAACCCCACAAACAGCTGGGTGTGTACATGCATACCTATAACCCTAGTCCTGTGAGGAGCATAAACCAGAGAATTGCTGGAGCTTGTGAAGACAGCAAGCTCTGCAATCCGTGAGTCAAGGAAACACAGGGATAAACAATAGGGGTGACACCTGATGTTCTCTGATCTCCACGTGTGCACGCACATGCACACACACACACACACACACACACACACACACATGAATATACCACACCCACATACTATGTACATGCAAAATGAAAACATACAATCCAGTAATGCAACAAGAACTTGTATTCCCATGAAGAATCCTCCCACAGTGCTCACTTGGGCAGCACATATACTAAAATTGGAATGATACAGAGAAGATTACCATGGCCCCTGCACAAGGATGGCACGCAAGTTCATGAAGCATTCCATATTTTTGATTCTCTACTTTTCCAGTCAGCTAATAAAACAGGACCAGGACTATGGAGATTTAAAAAAATTTTTTTTAATTCTCCCACAACATAAAACTACTGATCTATAAGGTTTCTTGTATGGGATTTAAAACATTTAAGTTATAATAAAGAAACGATTTCCCAACTGGGTGTGGTGGTGCACACCTTTAATCCCAGCAGTGGTAGAAAGATCATCTTGAGTTCAAGGCCACCCTGAGACTACATAGTGAATTTGAGGTCAGCCTGAGCTAGAGTGAGACCATACCTTGAAAAACCAAAATAAATAAATAAAATAAAAAACTTTAAAAAGCCATTTCCCAATTTTTATAATGCTCTGTCATGGAAAAAAGAAGAACACAAGTGGGGTGGCCAGCCCTTCAGAGGGGGCTTATGGATCACCCAGAGAGTATTGAATGTCTTCTACAAGCCTCTACAAACCTATGCCAGGGCTCCATCCCAAGCAAGGAGTCTGAAGATGGGATTTTGTTCACAAAAACAAGCCACCCACATAACAACTCTTTGTATTTTTTTTTTTTTTTTTTTTTTTTTTTTTTTTTTTTTGGTCTTTCAAGGTAGGGTCTTGCTCTGGCCCAGGCTGACCTGGAATTCACTATGTGGTTTCAGGCTGACCTCAAACGCACAGCAATCCTCCCACCTCTGCCTCCCGAGTACTGGGATTAAAGGCGTGCACCACCACAATCTGCACTTTGTTCTTGTATAATAATTTCCCACATGACTTCTGGGTAAGATGAGGGCAAGGAGTCATGCCAAAGCAGCCTATGGAGATAAAAACCACAGTAAAATACACTCTTCTTATAAAAAGTGAAGGTGTATAGATTATTATCTGCCACTGCAAAGAAGCAGGACAGGCCAAGATCTACCAGAAAGGAGGAAACAAGCCAGAATCCTGACGAGGAGCTTGAGGCTTCCATGAGCATGGATCCACATGCCTGACTGTCCTGGTGCCAAGCTGCAGAAGCACAGACCAAACAAGGGGATTTTCCAACCTCATCAACCACCTTGCAAAGTCAAGAAACCTGAAGGGGAGACAGCAGAGACCAACTGAAGAGCTTGATATAGGCAGGAGCAGCTGAGCAGTTACGGTACAACCCCAGGCTTCCTGTGCCCTCCCATCCTCCAGCAATCAGAACCAGGAACCTCCAGAGAACTCATTCAGCCCCCAGTGGCAGAACATCCAGCACAGCTGATCAGAACACCAGATCCACAGAACAACACAGAGGCATCGAAGTGGGCACTCAGCATTGGTGAGATTGGAAGCCACGCTAAAAGGTAATGTGGCTTACTGACAAAAAAGCAAGTACATAGGCCTACACTGAAAGTGCTAATCTCTTCTTCCATGTCAGGGCAGGTGATGAGTTACATATTCTTGCTTGGCTTTACCATTCTCAATTAAACTGTATTTGGGGATTGATTATTGTTGCCTTTGATGCTTTCAGATTCATAGGGCCACTGTATTTTTCTTTGGCCATTATTGAGGGCAGGGTCTAATTCAGACCCAGGCTAACCTGGAACCCATTTCAGAACAGAAATCTCAACTTTCCAACTGACAGGATTAGGGTGTAGAGAAACTCATACCCTTAGGAATTTTGGCTTTATAAGGTTACCTGTTTGTTTTAATCCCCACACTTGCATACTCTGTGCTGGTTTTTATTGAATGTGCATAGTGCTCAGTTGAATTTTAGAATTTGCCAGTAAATTGTACCACCCATCCCACTACAATACTTGAATAGCAGGCAAACTCAACACCTAGGATTACATCTGTGGTTGGATTGGAGTATAAGACCTACACTTGGCACATTAAAATCCTACCCTGAAGGTGAATAAAGTTGGATTTCAATGTCTAAGAGCACTGTAGATAAGTACAAAACTAAAGCATCAAGTCAATTCAGGATACAAAACTCGCTGCATTATAATACAAGAAACACAAAGAAGATAATACAATCCTACCAAAAATTATAAATTCATCTGAAATGACCCCCAATGAGACTGTTTTAGATGAAATTCCTGACAAAGACTTCAAAAAAATGATTTTATCTATACTCAAAGGAATCAAAGAAGAAGAAGGAAAAAAAAAAACTCCTGAAGGAATCCCAAGAGAACACAGGGAAGCAGCTGAATGAAATAAGAAGGTTATTAAAAGACATGAGTAAGGAAATAGAAATATTGAAGAAAAACCAAGCAGAAATACTAGCACTGAAAAACACAGTCAGTCAAATAAAACCCTCTGTGGAAAGTCTCATTGGTAGAATGGATGAAGGAGAGAACAGAATATCTAAACTAGAAGACCAGGTGGCAGATCTAATACAGTCCAACAAAGAGAAAGACAAGCTAATAGGAAGGTATAAATGGGAATTTCAAGATATTCAAGACAATATGAAAAGATCAAACATGAGAATTCAGGGCATAGTAAAAAGAGAAGAATTTCACTCCAGGGGCTTAATGAGCATTTTCAACAAAAACCACAGAAGAAAAATTTCCACAAATTTGGAAAGAAATGCCAATGCAGTTACAAGAAGCTTTTAGAACACCAAACAAACAAAACCTGGAAAGAACATCTCCTCACCATGTTATAATTAAACTACTAGACACGCAAAGCAAAGAAAATATATTGAAAGCAGTTAGAGAGAAAAGACAAGTCACATATAAAGGCAAGCCCATCAGAAAAACAGCAGATTACTCAACACAAACTTTAAAAGCCAGAATAGCTTGGAATGATGTATTCCAAGTTCTGAAAGATAACAACTGTCAACCAAGATTATTTTATCCTGCAAAGCTATCTATCCAAATTGATGGAGAAATTAGGACATTCCACAAGATAAATAGGCTAGAGGAATTTATGACAACTAAGCAAGATCTATGGAAAATACTTGAAGGAATTCTTCATGCTAAAGAAAAAGCAAAGCATACACATGAGGAAACAGGAAAAAAAACCATTCTCAAATAACAGTTAAAACAACAGAGTAAAGGGAAAACAGGAAGCACTACAAAAAAAGACAAATGGTGAGAATAAGCACATACCTTTCAATAATAACTCTTAATATCAGTGGCCTCATGCCCCAACCAAAAGACACAGGCTTGCAGACTGGATTAAAAGGCAGGATCCTGCTGTTTGTTCCCTCCAGAAAACTCATTTCTCAAAAAGAGATAAACACTGTCTTAGGGTAAAAGGATGGAAAATGGTATTTCAAGCAAATGGGCCTAGGAAACAAGCAGGAGTTGCTATCCTAATATCTGACAGGATATACTTCAAACCAACATTAGTGAGGAAAGATAAAGAGGGTCACTTTATACTGATTAAAGGAACACTCCAAAAGGAGGACATTACAATTCTAAATATATATACACCTAACAGGGGCTCCCAATTTCATCAAACAAACATTATTAGACTTAAGGTAACAGATAGCACCAAACACAATTGTAATGAGTGACTTCAATACCCCATTCTCATCAATTGACAGGTCATCCCAGCAAAAAATAAACAGAGACATCTGAGTTAAATGGACCTAACAGATATCTACAGAACATTTCATACAAAGGCTGTGGAATATAAATTTTTCTCAGCAGCTCATGGAACATTCTCCAAAATAGACCATATATTATGACACAACACAAATCTTAACAAATATAGGAAAAATGAAATAATCCCTTGTACTCTATCTGACCACAATGGGATTAAACTACAAATCAGCAACAAGAAAAACTACAGAGTATACACGAATTCATGGAGACTAAACAGTACACTATTGAACAATGAATGAGTCATTCAAGAAATCAAAAAGGAAATCAATAAATTCATAGAATAAAATGATAATGAGAATACAACATACCAAAACCTTTGAGAAACAATGAAGGCAATCCTAAGAGGGAATTTTATAGCTCTAAGTGTCTATATTAAGAAATTAGAAGCCGGGCGTGGTGGCGCATGCCTTTAATCCCAGCACTTGGGAGGCAGAGGTAGGAGGATCGCCATGAGTTCGAGGCCACCCTGAGACTCCATAGTGAATTCCAGGTCAGCCTGGACTAGAGTGAGACCCTACCTCGAAAAACCAAAAAAAAAAAAAAAAAAAAGAAATTAGAGGGATGGAGAGATGGCTTAGTGGTTAAGCACTTGCCTATGAAGCCTAAGGACCCCGGTTCAAGGCTTGATTCCCCAGGACCCACGTTAGCCAGATGCACAAGGGGGCACACACAGCTGGAGTTCATTTGCAGTGGCTGGAAGCCCTGGCGTGCCCATTCTCTCTCTCTCTCTATCTGCCTCTTTCTTTCTCTGTCACTTTCAAATAAATAAATAAAAATAAACAAAAAAATTTTTTTAAAGAAATTAGAGAGTTCACAAGAGAACAATTTAATGCTTCACCTTAAGGCCTTGGAAAAAGAAGAACAAGGCAAACCAAAAATTAGTAGATGAGAAGAAATAATAAATATTAGGGAAAAAGTTAATGAAATAGAAGCCAGAAAAACAATTCAAAGAATCAATGAAACTAAGAGTTGGTTCTTTGAAAAGATAAACAAGATTGATAAACCCTTAGCAAATCTGACCAGAAGAAAGAGAGAAGAGACTAAAATTAATAAAATTAGAGATGAAAAAGGCACTATTACAACAAATACCAAAGAAATTCAGAAAATCATAAGGACATACTTTAAGAATATATGTTCCTCTAAGTTTGAAAATCTGAAAGAAATGGATGATTTCCTTGATTCATATGACATACCAAAATTAAATCAAGATGAGATAAACCATTTAAACAGACCTATAACAAGTATGGAGATCCAAGCAGTTATAAAAAGTCTCCAACTAAAAAAAGTCCAGGCCAAGGTGGATTCACTGGTGAATTTTACCAGTCCTTCACGGAATAACTAGTACCACTGCTTCTCAATCTTTTCCATAAAATAGAAAAGGAGGAAATTCTACCAAACTCCTTCTACAAAGCCAGCATTACCCTGTGTTGCAGTCTGGTTCATAATGCTGGTAGAAATCACCCAACTAAGAGCAGCTTCTGGGAAAAAAGAGGTTTATTTTGGCTTACAGGTTTGAGGGGAAGCTCCACGATGGCAGGGAAAATGATGACATGAGCAGAGGGTGGACATCACGCCCTGGACAACATAAGGTGTACCATAGCAAAAGGAGAGTGTGCCAAACACTGGCAAGGGGAAACTGGCTATAATACCCATAAGCCTTCCCCCCAGCAATACACCCTCTCCAGGAAGCATGCAAAAAACTAAACAATAAGAAATCAAACCCAATTAAAAAGTGGGCTATGGAACTAAATAGAGAGTTCTCAAAAAAAGAAATACAGATGGCATATAAACATCTAAACATCCTTCAAAACTACTTTGAGATTCCATCTCATTCCTGTCAGAATGGCTACCATCAAGAAAACAAATGACAATAAATCTTGGCAAGGATGCCAGAAGGAGAACCCTTCTACACTGTTGGTGGGAATGTAGTCTGGTACATCCATTGAGGAAATCAGTGTGGCGGTCCCTGAGACAGCTAAAAGTAGATCTACCGTATGACCCAGCTATAGCACTCCTAGGCATATAGCCTAAGGACTCTTCTCACTACCTTAGAGATACTTGCACAACCCTGTTTATTGCTGCTCTATTCACAATAGCTAGGAAATGGAACCAGCCTAGATGTCCCTTAACAGATGAATGGATAATAAAGATGTGGTACAGTTACACAACAGAGTTCTATTCAGCAATAAAGAAAAATGAAATTTGCAGGGAAATGGATGGATGTGGAAATGATTATCCTAAGTGAGGTAATCCATGCCCAGAAAGCAAAATGTCAAATGTTTTCTCTCATATGTGGATCCTAGTTACAAATGTTCAGACTTGTGTGTGAGTTAGAGTGAAATTGGTAGCAGAGGCCAGTAAGCTAGAAAATGGCTATGGGGGGGGGGTGGACTTAAGGGGATGGTTCTCTCTCTATATATGTGTGTGTGTGTGTGTAAGTAGATGGACAGATTGCTGTAGGTGGAATGGCCTAAGTGAGGTCCAGGGAACAGATTGAGTAAAAGGAGTGGGGGGTAGTGGTAATCAAAATTCAGGATATTCTGAATAAGCCACATGATAACCTATTTTTTTGCATAATGCAAAAAATGCATAAAAAATGCATTATAATTTTTGCACACCAAGAAGCCGTAGACTGTTATTAGAAAAATTTCAGTGCCAGGATGAGATACCTTTCAGTGAGTTGTTGGCCATGAAGTTCCCTGATGCCCCCAAAAACATTATAGGCTATTGCCAAGGCTCTTGGTTTCCCACCAGGAATAGGTAATAAGACCCTATTGCTGAAGACTGCACATGCCTGGGCTGCAAGGTCACCGAGAAATCAAACTGGGGTTGAGCTGAAAACCTTCTCCCAGTCCAGCTGTTAGAAAGCTGGAAAAAGCTGCACACATGCAGCCTTATTGGAGACAGAAGCCATCAGTGGTGAAAACAATGGACACTGCAAACCTCAAGTTTGGCCAACAGGTGCAATAGTGGTATGTCTGTTATGGGGAAAATTAACTGCTCTCCAATTGGACTGGAGACCAACTCTACAGGAGGGAATACATGCCTGGTACTGAAAACGTAACCAAAAGCCTATGGTGGGAAAGGTCTTAAACATTATGAGTTTAATGCCTGCTCTTGTCTGGCTAAATGCATATATTATGCTCACTAAACTGCCCTGTAAGCACTTTATGTAATGTCATGCTCCTACATTAATACTACTCTCACTTTTGGTTGGAGAAGCTTCTCTTTTCAGATGGTGGTGACCATTGGGATGACCCAAAAGGCATCATAGTGCTAAGACAATGTGATGGAGGAATGTTTATCACTGAAACATCCCTATCATACCTTCCAAGGCTCAGGGGCCATTGCAGAAGAGATGGTGAAAAAAATGTAAGAGTTGAAGGAAGGGTAGGACTGCTTACAATGCAATCCACCAGACAGAAATTGGCCTTGATATCCATGACCTCACAGTGCCTAGCACTTTCTTCATAAGACCCTCACAATAGGGGGAAAAGATGATGACATCAAAATAAAAGAGAGACTCATGGAGAAAGGGAGAGGATATGATGGAGTATAGATTTTTGAAGGGGAAAATTGGGGAGGGGAGGGAATTATCATGGTTTATTGTATGGAAGCTGTCAATAAAAAGGAAAAAGTACATCTATAAATAATAAAATAATAATAGTAATAATTTCCCAAAGGTTAGAAACCTAATCTCCCCATCTGTGTAGGGAGAGGCCAGCCCCTTACATCTTCATCTCAGGTGGCATTCTCAATATAGACAATTCTTGTTGACTCTTCCTAGCCTTCACACCTTGTCCTAAGAGACCCAAATACCGAGGAAGAAGCAGGCTTCTCACATTCAGAGACAAGAGTTCCATAGGGTAGGGGAAGAAGCTGAGTGCTAGACTAGAAGTAGGTGGGGTAGGTAAAATGGAGTCCAGACATAAAGCACACAAGTACCTGGGCATCTGCAGCAAACATGTGCCACAAAACACCTGGTGCACAGACCAAGACATACTTCTGACCTCTCTTACCTCCCAGCTACTTCCTCCACATGACTCAGGAGCTGATGGCTCACTCAAGGATGCCCATATAAACCACTGCTGGGACAGAGCCTGATATTACTCATCCAACAGAGCTGAGTGGATTTTCTCTGTAAGAAATTACCTTGGTAGAACAGTAGGCTCCTAGTATGTCACCATGGAGGGTATTGAGTTATTAAGGATTTTGTATCAAATCGAGATGCCCAAATCAAATGATTTGTTAACTTGCTAATAGAAAAAGAGAGAGAGAAAAAAAAGTGGGAAGTAAAGGGAAAAGCAGATTGAGGAAACAGTGCAAGCAGAGTGAAGGAACAACACTGTCATAAATTCTGTGTTATATAAAATCTCTCTCACCTCTCTCTCACTAGCTTTTTATTTTCTACTGGCTTAAGGGCTGAGAATAACAAAGGGCATAAATAGACAGTGCCTGGAGCCAACAGAAGTTCCACCAGAGACATGCAGGAACAAGTGTGTCTGACCAATCACTCCTGTTCACTTGCCTTGCTGAGCAACTATGCCTCTTGTCTGAACATCTTAGAACCAAAAATGGGCATCACACATGTAAGATGTCATGCATTTATGTAGATACAATGCATCACATACCTTATAAATATATGATGCTTCTTGGTCCTTTCATGCTTTCCTATAAACATTCATCACACATATTCTCTATTTCCTTTATCCCAAGCTCTTTGATTATATACTTGCATTCGCTCTATATTCTCTTATTTTGCTAAAGGGTTATTTTGTGTGCATATCTGTGTATATGAGCATGTGCATGCCACAGCATACATGTGGAGGTCAAAGGATAACCTCAAGGTTTCAGTTCTCACCTTTCACCTTGATAAGAGAGGGTCTCTCTTGTTCAACGCTGCATATAGCAGGTTAGCTTCTGAGACTCTCCAGGCTCTTTCTCCCACCTTGCCCATAGGCACATGCAGGGATTATATATGCATATTGGTTCTAGAGGTAGAAACCCTGGCCATCAGACTTGCACAGCAAGTTCTTTTAACCACTGAGACATCTCCCCCACCCTAGAAGGGTTGTTGTTGTTGTTGTTGTTGTTTATTTGTTGGGTTTTTTTTTTTTTTTTTTGAGACAGGGTTTTATGTCAAACTGGCCTCAAACTCACTATGAAACAGAAGAAGACCTTGAATTCCTAATCCTCCTGCCTCTACCTCCCAAAGTCTGGGATTACAGACATGTGTCACCATGCCTGGTTAGAAGGGTTATTTATTTATCTATGTATTTACATGGGGAAGTGGGTGGAGCACACCAGGGTCTCACCTCTGCAAATGAAGGCTCATCAGGCTTTACATGGGTTGGCAGACTTTGCAAACCAGTGTCTTGAACTGCTGAGCAATCTCCCCAGACTCAAGAAGAGCAGTTCTTAAATAATATAAATAACCATTAGATCTCCCTCTGTCAGAAGAATTTTCAACCTGCTCTTCAGGAGACAGAAAGCAAAGACCTCTCACATCCTTAGGACCATTCAGGTGACTCAGGCACCTGTGACCCAATAAGAAGAGACAGGACTGAAACCCAAGCAGTCCATGGGGAGAGAGAGAGGACCTTTCAGTTGGCAGGAATAGAGGCAGCAGCTGTGAGGAAAGTGGTTGGCCATACAGAAAAATATCCAAAGCTTGTGATAATGACAAGACTCAGTTGAGACAGGAAGTCAGTATCATTGGTGTGTCCCAGGAGGTGACATCTGCAAAGCAACGTACTCTGATAGAGGTGGATGGGGAGAAAGGAAGAGGAGTGCAAGGAGAGAGCACAGAGAATGAAAGTGATATTTGGGAACGAGGCTACATCCACTCTGTTGGAATTCAGCCCTCTTCTCAAGGTCCTATGACCAACAGAGAACTCAAATCTGAGGGTAATTGTAGGGCTCTGTGGCCCTTGCATCCCACTCGTTGGGCTGCCCTGCCCTTCATGTCATTGGTAACTTCTTTCCTTCTCTTACATTCACCTATGTAAGAATAAATATGCAAGTGGTTCGTTGTGTGTTTATTTTCAGACAGGATTTTTCTACGGGCCAGGGTCTCTCCATTATGTTTATGGCCTGGATAAAAGAAGAGTGTCGGGCTGGAGAGATGGCTTAGCGGTTAAGTGCTTGCCTGTGAAGCCTAAGAACCCCGGTTCAAGGCTCGATTCCCCAGGACCCACGTTAACCAGATGCACAAGGGGGCTCACGCATCTGGAGTTCGTTTGCAGTGGCTGGAAGCCCTGGCAAGCCCATTCTCTCTCTCTCTATCTGCCTCTGTCTCTCTCTCTCTCTCTCTCTCTCTCTCTCTCTCTCTCTCTCTCTCTGTTTGTCACTCTCAAATAAATAAATAAAAATGAACAAAAAAAAATTTAAAGAAAAAAAAGAAGAGTGTCGACGTCTCCAGAGGTTTTCCCTTCAGCAGCTCCACTGCCCTCATGACACACCGTTCAGTGGTCCACCCAAGTCACCTTCAGATATTCAGACCACTTTCCGGATCAGCAGCAACACAAAAGTCCCCACCACAGGGCTTCACTGGGTCATTTTATCAGTGAGAGGTTTTCCGCATAGAGAACTCCATTCTCTGCTTCTCCTCAAAGGCATGCCACTGGCTCCTGTACCAAGCCCACACAGGCTGCCAGCCAGCCAGCCTGGAAAGCTAAGGAGAGTAGGAATCAGCTGCCCCTATTGTTAGGAATGCAGATCAAATTCCATAGGCTGGGGCAAAACCAGGTTTTGTATTTCTAAGGTGTATCAGATAATGTTGAGCTGGGGGGTGCTGGTCACACCTCAGTAACAGTGATGTTGAGCCTGGGTGGTGATCATACCTTGGTGACAGTGACATTGACCTGGCGTGCTGGTCTTACTGGAGTAGCAGTGAGGTTGAGCTGGTGTACAGATCATGCCTCAGTAGCAGTGATTCTGAACTGGTGTGCTGGTCATGCCTGAGTGACAGCAACATGGAGCTGGGGTGCTGGTCACACCTCAGTAACAAGGTGATCAAGAGCAGCAGCTTCTCAGGACCTGTCACACATGGCTGAGAAGGAAGGAAGAAGAAAGAGAAAACCAGGCATAACCTCCTGCCTATTGCCTCTCAACTGCTTCTGGAAAGAAAACACAGAAGAGTCTCACAAACCTGGGATGATGCCTTGAGACACAAGTTAGAGGGTGTGCATAGAGACTCATTTTCTCATTGGTTCATCATTCATTGTGATGTTGCAGATTTTAGAAGCCTTTATGCATACATCATCCACTCTTTAATTTTTTGTTGTTTATTTTTATTTACTTATTTGAGAGTGACAGAGAGAGAAAAAGGCAGAGAGAGACAGAATGGGCGTGCCAGGGCCTCCAGCCACTGCAAACAAACTCCAGATGCATGCGCCACCTTGTGCATCTGGCTTATGTGGGCCCCTGGGAATCGAGCCTGGAACCGGGGTCCTTAGGCTTCACAGGCAAGCACTTAACTGCTAAGCCATCTCTCCAGCTCCCATCATCTGCACTTTCTTAGTGGATTGTTATTTTTTTTTCTTTAAGACAATGCTTCTAACCCAGGCCTGCCTCAAACTCACTATGTAGCCTAGAATGGCCCCAAATTCATGGTGATCCTCCTGCCTCAGCTTCTGGAGTACTGGGATTACAGACATGAGTTACCATGCCCAGATGAAAAAATATTTTTAGGTAGGGAGCAGAGGTGACACTGAGTCCCATAAAGCTCAGCCTGGCCTCAAACTCACTCTTTAAGGAAGGATGACCTTAGGTTTCTGATCCTGCTGCCTCTATCTCCTGAATGCTGGAATTATGGGCATGTGCCACCCTGCCTGGCTTTGAAATTTTTTAAACATTTTATTCATTCATTCATTCATTCATTCATTCATTTATTGAGAGGCACACCAGGGCCTCCTGCCACTGCAAACAAACTCTAGACACATGCACCACCTTGTGTATCTGGCTTTACATGGGTAGTGGGGAATCAACCCTGAGTCCTTTGGCTTTGCGAGCAAGCACCTTATTCTCTAAGCCATCTCACCAGCCCTGGAATTTTTTTAACATTTTTATTTATTTATTTATTTATTTATTTAACAGAGATAGGGAAAGAATGGGTTTCCAGAGCCTCTTGTCACTGCAAACAAACTCCAGACACATGCAACACTTTGTGCTCCTGGTTTTGCATGGGTACAGGGGAATCAAATCCAGGATGGAAGGATTTCAAGCCAATGCCTTTGATCACTGGGCCATCTCTCCAGCCCAGAACATCGTTTATTAAGGGTCTCCATAGCTCTGGATTCTGAGTTGATTAAACCCAACTGTGAAGGGTGCTGTTATGTTTTCAATTGCAAAACAGTGGCAATAATCCAATCGCCCTTTTTATGGAAATAATCTAAGTGAGAGATTCATAAAATACAACATTGCATAGCCTTTGGAGAAAAACAATCAGCATTTAATTGCTGACATGAAAAGATCTCCAAGATAGGCATAGTGGCGCATGCCTTTAATCCCAGCACTCAGGAGGCAGAGATATGAGGATCACCGTGAGTTTGAGGCCACTCTGAGACTACATAGTGAATTCCAGGTCAGCCTGGGGTACAGAGAGACTCTACCTCAAAAAAAAAAAAGATCTCCAAAATAGGTTATTAAATGTAAACGGCAAGCTACAAAACAACTTCTATAGTTTAATATATTTATATCTTAATGATACTGGGCCTTTTAAAAGAGAAAGGAGAAAGGGGGCTGGGGAAGTGCCTCAACAGTTAAAGGCACTTGCTTGCAAAGCCTATGAGCCCAGGTTCAATTCTCTAGCATCCACATAAAGCTATATGCAAAGTGTTGTAAATTACATGGCTAGCCAACCAGGCAAAATATGCCAAATGGTGCAATGGTGGCATGTCTGTTATGGGGAAAAATAACTGCTCTCTGATTGGATTTGAGTCATTTACATGGAAGGGAATTCATGCCTAGTACTGAAAATTTAATCAAAAACGTATGGCTTGAGGAGGTCATAAGCCCTAGGGGGGAATCTACTACTGTTGTCTGACTAACTGTATATATTATACCCACCAAACTGCCCTCTAAACACATGTTTATGCCAATATATTAATGCTACTCTCACTCTTGTTTACAGAAGCTTCACTTTTCAGATGGCAGTGACCACCTGGGAGATTCGAAACTTATAAAAGTGCTGAGAAGAGACAGTGGAGTCTTCAGCACCAAGTTAGACATCTCTATCACACCCTCCAAGGCTCAGGGACCATTGCAGAAAAGGTGGCAGAAGGAATGTAAGAGCCAAAGGAAGAGGAGGAGTGCTTTTTGATATTTTCTTCTAGACATTAAGTGGCCATTGCATTCATGACCTCACAGTGGCTGATGCTATCAACACAAGACCTGAATAACACAAGGGCAAAATATATACAAGCATACATACATATGTATATGCACATATACTACATCAAAATTGAAGAGCCGGGCGTGGTGGTGCACGCCTTTAATCCCAGCACTCAGGACCCAAAGTTCCCTGAGACTACATAGTGAGTTCCAGGTCAGCCTGAGCTAGGTGAGACCCTACCTCAGAACCCCCCCCAAAAAAACAGCCTAGTGTGGTGATGCATGCTTGTAATCCCAGTGCTGGAGAAGCAGAAACAGGTGAATCTCTGGGGTTCACTGGGCAGATCCACAATGGTGAGAAACTGTCTCCAAAAAGATGGATGAAGCCTTGTGTTGGAGTATGCTTTTAATCCCAGAACTCAGGAGGCAAAGGTACACTGTGAGTTCAAGGCCACCCTGAGACTACATAGTAAATTCCAGGTCAGCATAGGCTAGAGTGAGACCCTACCTAGAAAAAACAAAAGAAAGATGGATGAGGGCTAGGGAGATTTTTCAGTAGTTAAAGGTGCTTGTTTGCAAAGCCTGATGGCCTCCTGATTTCAATTCCCTAGCACCCATGTAAAACCAGATGCACAAAGTGGCTCATGCGTCTGAAATTTGTATGCAACAGAAAGAGACCCTGGCACATGTATTTGATCTCTCTCTCTCTCTCCTCTCTCTCTCAAATAAATAAATAAAAATAAGCCAGGTGTGGTGGCGCACGCCTTTAATCCCAGCACTCGGGAGGCAAAGGTAGGAGGATTGCCCAGAGTTCAAGGCCACCCTGAGATAACACAGTGAATTCCAGGTCAGCCTGAGCTAAAGTGAGACCCTACCTCAAAAACAAAATAAATAAATAAATAAAAATATTTGAAATAATAATTGTAAAATGGTAGATGGCACCTAAAAGAAATGACATCTGAGGTTGCTCTCTGCTCTCCACACATGTGAGCATTCATACACATTCATACTTACACCCCAAAAAGGCAGGAAAGAATGTGTGTGTGTGTGTGTGTGTGTGTGTGTGTGTGTGTGTGTGTACTATCCGCCTAGTGCTGTAGAAGCCCAGCAGCCTCCCAGCCACTGGGAATTTGGGCAGCGCATGGACTGGACATTGAGAGCAGAGGCAGAAAGGCCACTGCCTCTGACGGCAGAAAGCAGCTCTGTCTGACTCTGAGATAGTCTCAGCTGACTGATTTATTCTGAAAAGGGATTGTTCTCTATAGCCCAGACTGGTGACAAACGCTCCATCTTCCTGCCTCAACACCCAGGAGCTGGGATTACAGGTAGGTTTGGCACAAGAACAATTACTTCTGAAATGTTTTCTTTGAACAAGTCATATTTCACCTGACATGTTCCTTTCTCCTGAGCTACTTCTGGTTTAAACTTGACCTTGGTTAGCTGATTATCAAGTTTGACCACACCTTCCTGGTTACTGCACATAACTCTTGGGTCACATGAAGTAATTTCCATAGATTTTTGGCCCTACCCAGTGAAGAGGGGATTATGCCAATAGATCTCCATGTGGCCATCAATCAGGACAGAATCTCAGTTCAGGACTGGAAACATATCTCAGTTGGTAAAGTGCTAGGCTTGCAGGCATGAGGACATGAGTTTGAGCCCCCAAAAACCCACATAAAAAGCTGGACAAGCCGGGCACAGTGGCACACGCCTTTAATCCCAGCACTGGGGAGGCAGAAGTAGGAGGATTTTCATGAGTTTGAGGCCACCCTGAGACTACATAGTGAATTCCAGGTCAGCCTGGGCTAGAGTGAGACCCTACTTCAAACAAGAAAAAAAACACTGGGTGAACCACAGTCCCATGAGGGGCAGAGACATGAGAATCACTGGGGCTTGCTGGCCAGCCAATAGGAATGAAAGCAGCAGCTCTGGGTTCAGTGAGAGGCTCTGACTCAAAGAAAAAAATTCCAGAACGCAATAGAGAACACCCAACATTCTCCTCTGGCCTCCAAATGCATGTACTCAGGGAACACACATCTGCATACACATGTGTGTACACTCCACACACATATACCATGAATGAATGAATGACCTAATACATAAATAAGCTGGGGCACAAGGAAAGGCAGAGACAAGCAGATCCCTGGGCCTCATTGGCCAGTCAGTCCCAAAAATCTGTGGACAGCCCCTGAGGAATGAGAGCCAAGGATGTCCTCTGGCCTCCACATACATATGCATACACACACATCCACTCACACAAGACACACACATACACACATGCACTTAAAAAGAAACAAACCTTAACTTACCCATTTGGTACTCACTTCACCAGTGAGGACAGGATGGCAGAAGCACCCAGCCAGGGAATAGCATGGAGCAGAAACCTAGTAACTATTTGCTTCCTCCAGCATAATATTTCCTCCTCACTTGACAGTCACCAAAGATTATAATAACCCATCTATCTTTTCAGAGAACCTCTCCCTTGTCATCTCAGACCCCTGCCCAGCCAGGAGTTGTCCTCTTTTCTTCACAGATGAGCACAGCATGACTTCTACAGGGTCCCATCACAGAGTAGAACAGTGCCTTACCTCCACTCCTCAGAGAATTCAGTTCTCCATCCCATGGTTCCTTCATTTCTTCTCTCAGTTAACCCACATCCACAATATTAGGTCCATATTCAGATCTTTGTTTGTTTATTTGTTTGTTTGTTTGTTTGTTTGTTTGTTTTTCGAGGTAGGGTGTCACTCTAGCTCAGGCTAACCTAGAATTCACTATGTAGTCTCAGAGTGGCCTCGAACCGTCAGCAATCCTCCTACCTCTGCTGGGATTAAAGGCATGTGCCACCACGCCCAGCCAATATTCAGATCTTTTGTGAAAGGAAAGGAATAGCTATTGCTAATTAGCTATCATATTTTAATCTGTAAACTAAAACTTTTTAGACCATTTAATGGCATTTACAACTATACTTATATGTATTTATTATTTATATAGCCACTAATATGTTTGTCAATACTTAAAATTATCAGTTTATCTTTGATTAATGTTTCTTTAGCCAAAAAAGTTGTAGCGGATAAAATTCTCCCTGAAATAATTTAAGCTCTATTTACAATAAAGTTCTCATAATTCAGAGTCCCTCTGGGGGAGGAAAAATCAGGAGAAAGTTTTCTAAACACTATTTGAAAATTTAGTTAATTCCATTCCCTTAAATTTTTTAAACTTCAATCCCAAATGTACATGATTTCTCAAGTCCTTCAAGGCCTCATACAAATTTAACAACTCTTGAAAGTCTACTAGATTAAAATTCACACCTTTAGTAAATCAAACACTCATCTGCAGTCAAATCAAACATAAACTTAGTTAAGGTAATTTAATTTAATTAATCATATTTAAATTCAACTTAAACAGATACTTGTAAATGTCTCAAACACCTTAAGTAGTATGCATAGTCAATATGTACATGTTCAAATATGTATTCAAGTCATATGACATAGTGTAATTGTGACAAATTCATGCACCTTTATAAGTAGATCTCATACACACCAAATTACCAATAAGGAATGTGAAGCACACATCCACATGAAAAGAGCCAACCCAAGGCCTCCCCACCATCCAAGGTTACAAAATGATGGTTGTCAGAGGGTCAAGGTCGCCAACTTGAGGTATCATGGATAGACTGGTGGAGGGACTCACGGGGACTACCCTGGAGGATTCAATCTATAATGCATGTAAGAAAACAGAAGCTCCTCCTACAGCTGGGTTCGACTGCCATGAGGACAAAGCTGAACCCCTCCCACAGCCCAGCTCTGCTGCTATGACTACAGGCCCCAGCTTTCAGCCGGCACTGCACTTCACAATCCACCACATGGCTTCGTGGTTTACTTTTCCCCATTCTCCAACCCTTGTCACTGATGTGGCCAAATGGAATTCTGAATTCATCCATCTACATAGCGGTTATCCTCTTTGGAGCTCCATTTGCTTTGAGGAGATTCTTTATTATTTTTACAGGTTTTGTTCTCCCATTTAACACATTAATTGAGGGACTACTGTGTGCCAGTCACTGGAAATTCAGCAATGAACAAAATAGACCAAAATGCCTGCTCTTCTGTTTCTTGCACCTTAGTGTCAAGACGAAGATCACAGCCAACATTAATAAGCTGTGTGCATGTTAAAGGAGACTAAGACTTTGGGAGGAAAGCCAGAAGAGGGATACTGAGCAGTGAGGTAGGAAAGGGTCTTGTTTTAAACAGCATGTCAGAGAGGACTTCACAAACAGATGACACTGGAGCCCCAGCTGCAATTAGATGGAGGAAAGGGCCATGGAATTGACTGGAGAAAGAGAAAGAAAGGAGAGAGGACAGTGCAGAAGTCCCAAGTCATGCTTGGCATAGCCTAAGGGACAAGGGAAACATGTGTAGTTGGTGGAGAGGAGCAAGTGTGAGAAGAGGAGAGCACAGGACCAGAGGTGGTTTAGCCCTACCTGACTGAATTCCTCTGTTCCACTCACCATGTCCTCTACCAGTAAAGCTTCATTTTGCTCACTTTTCAATTTCTGCACTCTAAGCCTTGTGCTCTTCTTCCTTCCCAGGTAATTCATAAGCTGAAGCAACACAGTGGGCTTCAGAGCTGGCAGTTATAGGCAATCATGTAAAACCCCAGTCCATTTCCTACTGCTATGCCTTTTTTTTTTTTTTTTTTTTGCTTGAAGTGAGGTACTTTATAAAGAAATGAGACTTATTTAGCTCACAGTGTTAGAGGCTGAAAGACTGGGCAGCTCTCTCTGTTCAGTCTCTGGTGATGGCGAAGCCAGCACAAATTCAAACCTCATGCAGACAATAAAGAAGCAACTCTATTTCTTTTCAGCAAAACCTCCACCTTTGTGTGTACAGTTCAGCATAACTTTATTGGTCATAGATGTAAACATGAAGCAGCATTTTCTCAGAAATTTAAACAATCCCTGGATGATCATGTCAACTGATGCTTTGGGATGATACAGGGATTAGATATACATCTGGTGTAACTTTCTTAACAGAGTAAAAAAATAGCAATCTCTAGTTCTTCCCTGGAGTAGCCACCACATATATGTCATTGTATGATGACTCATGAGAAAGAGAGGACACAGGATAGAAAGATCCGGTTATAGGTGAGAAAGGGGCTCTCTCTTAGAGGAATCTCAATACCATCAGAGGACATCTCCAACTAGAGCTGAGCAGAGGGGTCAGCACCTTCCAGGAAAGTCAGGACTCTACCATAAAGAAGTCATCTTGTTTCCTCCACATATCAGGGAACTAGTGCCAATCCCACTCTGGAGGCTGGGAGGCCCAGTTTCATACTGACTCTTTCCATGAGCTCATAGGAACTGGCCAGAAGCTGAACTAGATGAGAAGCAAGCTATCTATGCTGTCTATGGCTGTACCACCCAAATGTGGCCATCTCATCTGATCTCAGAAGTAAGCAGAGCCAGGCCTGGTTAGGACTTGGATGAGAGAAGCATGTCCACAGGCAGTATGTGGATAAGCTCTGTGAAGATGGATTTGCTCAAGCCAGGCGTGGTGGTACTCTCCTGTACTCCCAGCTCTGGAAAGTGGAGCAGGAGAATCAGAAGCTCAAGGTTAGCCTCAGCTACATAAAACCCTATCTCATAAAAACAAAACAACAAAAAGGGAGAGATGGATTTACTGCATAGAAGGGAATCAGTGACTCTTGGAGCTTCATTCTTCTATTCTCAGATGTTTAGAAAGTATGATGTTTGCCACCATTCAGAGGCTGAGGCTCCAGGGTCAGCTTTATGGAGCTATTACTCCCAAGAACACTAGATGCTCATAGTCTGCGACATCATCCAGATGAAGGATGCTCTGGGATACAACCTCAGGGTGTAGACAAGGTGACTTCTCTCCAGTATTATTTTTGCATCTGACAGCATAGTTTGATGTTCTACCCACATTTAAGCTCAAAACCACAATTCTTTATAAAAATGACTCAACTCTATGGACAAAATGCCAGCGAACACAATCTGTTGGCAAGGTTTGAGGTCTCTTGAATTGTTGCCTAGGAGAAGCAAAGCAGAGGGTGAGTAGAGAAGCACTCCTTCAAAATCGTCTCAGGAAATCTCTGCCTTTGTGGCGCTCCCTCTTCTGACTGCCCCAGTCACAAGAGTTGTGCTCATTCTGCCCAAATATGTGTCCTTGTTGTGGCAGCCCCAGCACCAAAGTCCTCACTCCTTGAGATGCCATCTAGCTCCTAACATCTGTCAACCAGAGCTTTTCACTTAGTGTGACAACCACACCTCAGAGTTACGTCCATGTTAGCATGTGACCATGCATGTTCTCAGTCTACAGAGATCAGGGCGTCCTTCTCACTGATCTCCTCTCACCTACAGCACTAAGAACTGCTCACACTTGTGGGAAAGGCAAAAGAATCCATTTCAGGGATAAAAACCAAGCCACTCTCTCATTCTCCAACCACAGCATTAATCACAGCTGGAGTTCCTACATTTTGCAGAACCTGAAGGTAAGTGTGCTTTATAACAAGCACAAACATAAGTACTTTTCCTGAAAGCCCAAATTTCTCACATAAATCTTCAACCCAATATTCACTTCATGGTGAGCTGTGCATTTTAAAAAATATTTTATTTATTTGAGAGGGAGACACACAGAGAGAATGGGTGCACCAGGGCCTCCAGCCACTGCAAATGAACTCCAGACACATGTGCCATCTTGTGTGTCTGGCTTATCTGGGTCCTGAAGAATCAAACCTGGGTCCTTTGGCTTTGCAGGCAAGCACATTAATGTCTGAGCCATCTCTCCAGCCCAAAATCTATACTTTTCCTTTGTCTTTCTTCCTGGGGACTTGTCCTATGTGTTACATTGTTCTTAGATTGTGGGTCCCAAGCTGATTAAGACTTTGGATAAGTAATAATGCTGATCTCCCACTGTGTTACTTGGGTGGATTTCCAAATGTATACACATCAAATATGCATGTGTTTGTTTGTTTCCAGGATGAAAGGAGGACAGGGCCAAGGTACAAGTGGCCCTGTCCTGCCGCAGAAGGACAGCGAGTGATCCTCTGGGGTGCCCCCAAGAATAGGAACATTTGGCTCTTTGTCCTTTGCTCCTTGCCAGGTGAGGTAGGACATCAGCTAGATCACCATCTGAAATCCTTCCTGAACATATCTGCTGTCTTCTCGTTGATTATTCTTAATTATACAAAGTGGGGGCTCATTACAACATTCCCATATACATATATAATATACTTTGAACATACTCACCCCTCTGCTGTCCTTTCATAACCTCTCCCACTCTAGGTTCCCACTTCAACATCCCTAATATTGTTCCCCTTATTATTTTTCTATCTTCCTCATCCAATTCCACATATGAGAGACATCATATGATATTTGTCCTTGTGAAACTGGCTTATTTCACTTAACTTAAGCTTAATCGTTCCACCTTTTTCCTGGAAATGAGAAAAGTTCATTCTTCTTTTTTTATTATTATTTTTATTTTACTTTTATTACTTTTATGTATTTATTAGAAGGACACAGAGAGAGAAAGAGAATGGGCACATCAGGGCCACTAGCCACTGCAAATGAACTCCAGATACATGCAACACCATGTGCATCCGGCTTATGTGGGACCTGGAGACTCAAACCTGGGTCCTTAGGCTTCACAGGCAAGTGCCTTAACTGCTAAGCCATTTCTTCAGCCCAAGTTAATTCTTCTTTATGGCTAGTTTGAGTCTCCAAAGATGGGTGTCATTCATTCCCTCCTCCCCTGAACACATATGCTGTTCCTCCCACTAGGGAAAGACCTACCTGCTCTCCTACCCCTTGAAACATTTGTTTTTATGACTAGTTACAAAGTTTAGCAGGAGAACTTATAGAATGTCCAGGTCATTTTGAATTTCATACTTTAAAAAAATAGCATTGTAGTATAAATATGCCCCAAAGATTGCATGATCACCAGCTAAACCAAAAACTACCCATTGTTTATATAAAATTCAAATTGACCTAGGCATCATGTATTTTTATCTGTTAATTCCACTTGCAAATTGCAGAAGTGACAAGGTACCAGTTCCAAGCCTACCATTATAAAACATTGCTATAAGGCTGGAGAGATGGCTTAGTGGTTAAGGTACTTGCCTGCAAAGCCAAAGGACCCAGGTTCAATATCCCAGGACCTATGTTAACCAGATGCACAAGGTGGAGCATGTGTCTGGAGTTCATTTGCAGCAGCTGGAGGCCCTGGCACACCCATTCTCTCCTCTCTCTTTCTCTCTCTCTTTCTCTCTCTTCCTCTCTCTCTCTCTCTCTCTCTAATAAATAAATATAAATAAAATAAAATAAACCATTGTCATGGAGCTGGGGATATAGATCCACGGTAGCATGCTTGCTTAGCACCACATAAAGCAGCTTCCACTTCCACATGAGGTTATGGGGCCAGAGGCAGAATGCTGTGGTTTAAATCAGATGTCCTCCATAAACTCGTGTGACTTGAATGCTTGGTCCCCAGCTGGTGGCAAGTTGGAAGGTGGAGCCTTATGGAAGGAGACATGTTACTGGGGCAAGGTTTTGGGGTGTTATGACCAGATCTCCCTTGCCAGAGCTCATCCCACTCTCTTGCTCCTAGTTTCCACCTGCTATGACAAGGAAGTGATGTTTGTGCTCAGGCCATGCTTTCCCCTGCCATCATGAAGTTTCTCCTCGAGACTATAAGCCAAAGTAAACCCTTTCCTCCATCAGCAGCTTTTTTTTTTAATTTTTTTTTGTTCATTTTTATTTATTTATTTGAGAGTGACAGAGAGAGAGGGAGAGAAAGAGGCAGATAGAGAGAGAATGGGCGCGCCAGGGCTTCCAGCCACTGCAGACGTGCTCCAGATGTATGCACCCCCTTGTGCATCTGGCTAACGTGGGTCCTGGGGAATCGAGCCTTGAACCGGGGTCCTTAGGCTTCACAGGCAAGCGCTTAACCGCTAAGCCATCTCTCCAGCCCCATCAGCAGCTTTTGATTGAGTGTTTTGTTCCAGCAATGAGATTTCTCCTTCTCCTCCTTCTTTTGAGGTAAGGTCTCACTGTCACCCAGGCTGACCTGGAATTCACTATATAGTCTCAGGATGGCCTCAAACTCACAGTGCTCCTCCTACCTCTGCATCCTGAGTACTGGGATTAAAGATGTGCTCCACCATGGACAGCTGAAAAAAGAAGATCTTAAGGGAAAGTTGAGGGAAATATATGTGACATGAAAGGGAAAGGAGGGCTGGTAGGAAGGGGACCAGCAGGAGTGGGATAGGGGCTGAGTTAGGGGGAAGAGGATCAGCAAAAGAACAAAATATATGTGAGAAGTCCATGATGAAACTTATTACTTTGTATAGTAATCTAAAAAGTAAAGTAATATTTAAAGGTATTGGCTACTATATCAATAATATACACGGCTTCATTTTTCCATCCCATGTCCTCAACACCATTATTCACAACTCCTGTGACCTTCTTATCTCCCTCCATGTTCCCACTTGTCTCTGTTGATAGTAGCAAAGCTGGGGCCATCCTCTTCATCCTATTTATCTTCTTAACCACCCCTGATGTCATGGCCACTTTCTGATAGATAAATTCCATGAAAGTTCA
The DNA here is from genome assembly GCA_036346955.1 of Dipus sagitta. NCBI lineage: Eukaryota > Metazoa > Chordata > Mammalia > Rodentia > Dipodidae > Dipus > Dipus sagitta. Next base: position 171,593,144 of record CM070770.1, read on the forward strand.
AAGCAAACCTCTCTCTGTGCAGGCCTTTTTATCTTAACATCATCTCCCTCTTCTGTGGCATTATCATGTTCATGTATTCTCAGCCGAGCTCTCATGGTCTTAAGGAGCTGAGTAAACCTTGCAGGCCTGCAGTGCAGCAGGGAAAGGACACATCATCATATTCTAGGGAGCAGAATGATGACCTTAAAGCAAGGTTGAGCCAAGGGTAAGATAAGACTCTAAAACCAAAGGACAGAAAATTAGCTTCATGAGTGAAGTAGGGATCTAACATAAAGTGAAAACAACAGGCCACATCTGTGGTCTTAGAGGCTTGGGAGATCGTCATTGTTTCATGAGGAGGACAAGGGAAATGTTTTCAGGCTCCTGCTTAAGCACAAACTATGCTTGGAGCTAAGCTTCATTTGAAGCCCCTCTCAAATTCTAGTGCCTGACATTGACCTCTCTGCCGCATTTTTATTTCACCAAATAAGAGACAGTGGTCAAAGATAGCACTTCCGAAGCTGATGAGATACACTATTGCCCAACCTGCTCCCTCATCAGAGGCTGTTTTCTTATGGGTCCTCCACTCCCAGGAGCTCACATAGACACAGGCCATGTGTCACTGGCCATGTGCTGAGTGGTTCCTGCAGGATGCATTCCTATAGACTCTGCTCATCACTGTTATCTGGCTGCGTATCTCACCTCCCCAACTAAACCACAGCCAGGAATCCCACCTCAAGCCCAGCACAATACTGAGTTCTCAATCAAAGATTCAGGAATATTTATTTACATGTAGTTTCATTTCAAGCTCTAGGTGGCAGATGATTTTAAAAAAAGTTGTGTTTCTTCTATAAGGCTTAGGACTTTAGTCAAACACTGAAGAAGTTACTTTTCCAAAGATAATAATTACTCTCTAATATTTACTACATACATCATATGCCATGCATCTCATGGAGTATATTGCACATACTATGTCACTGAGCACACAATTCTATAAGTACATGCTATCTGTTTCCCATATGAAAAAATAATGGATCCAAGAGATTAACTTGTTTCAAAAGATTTACATAGTTCATAATTGTCAGAGCCAGATCCAGCTAACTCAACAGTCTGTACTTCACCATGGTCTGAAACTTCTGGACTTTGTGCAGAGAATAATGTTTCAAGTTTCCTTTCCTATGACATCCAAAAAAAAAAAAAAACTCTGAAAATCTACCCTGATGTTTTCCCCAATGGTTAAGATTTCTGCTAATCCCACAGAGCCTTACCTCCCTATGAAGAGCGATCAGTTTCTACAGTACATCTGATAGGTAACTTGGATAAGAATAAAGACATGGGATAGAGATGTCTGAAAAAAAAATAAGAAAATGAAAGGGCTCCCAAAACCACTGCCTAGCCCCAATTCACCACCAGAGAGAGTCCCAATTTGCTAAACCAGTTAACTCTCCTTTGACCTGTTCCTGGATCCACTCTTCACTTTAGGATGGGGTTTTCTTTGCAAGCAACAACAAATAATGACATCATTTCTTCTTCCAAGATACAGCCTGGCTTGGGGGCTGGAGAGATGGCTCAACAATTAAAGGCTTGCTTACAAAGCTTGGTGACCTGGGTTCAGTTCCCCAGTTCCCACATAAGACCACATGCACACATGTGTCTGGAGTTCATTTGCAGTGACAGGAGACCCTTGTGTACCCATTCTCTCTCTTTTCTCTCTCTCTTTCTCTCGCTCCCTCCTCCCCTCACTCCCTCTTTCTCTCTCTCTCTCTCAACCAAATAAATAATATTTTTTAAAAAGATACAACTCGGTTTCAAGAATATCCAAGCAATCTGTGTGGCAGTATATGTTGGAATTCCAGGAGGCTGAGGCAGGAGGATTAGGAATTTGAGGCCAGTCTGGGCTACAGAGAAAGACCCTGTCAGGAGTTCAGCATATAGAAAATCCTTGTTCACCCAGATGTGATCAATGAGAAAAAAAAAAAAAAAAGACCTTGTCTCAGAAATATATATAGTGAGGAGAAGCCGAGAGTGGTGGCGCACGCCTTTAATCCCAGCACTCGAGAGGCAGAGGTAGGAGGATCACTGTGAGTTCAAGACCACCCTGAGATGACAGAGTGAATTCCAGGTCAGCCTGGACTAGTGTGAGACCCTACCTCAAAAAAACAAAAAAAAATTAATATAGTGAGGAGACTGGTGAGATAGCTCAGTGGCTAAAGGCATTTGCTTGCAAAGTCTGACAGCCCAAGTTAGATTCCCCATTACCTACATAAAGCTAGGTGCACAAAATAGTGCATGCAGCTGGAGTTCATTTGCAGCAACAAGAGTCCCTGCTACACTCATATTCTCTCTCTTTCTCTCCCCCCCTCTCTCTCTCTCTCATAAATAAATAGTTTTTATAAATATTTTATTTTTCTTTACTTATTTGAGAGAACAAGAAATAGGCAGGGAGAGAGAGAGAGAGAAAGGGCATGCCAGGGCCTCCAGCCACTGCAAAGGAACTCCAGATGCATGTGCTCCCTTGTGCATCTGGCTTACATGGGTCCTGGGGAACTGAACCTGGGTCCTTTGGCTTTGTAGGCAAGTTCTTTAACCACTAAGCCAATTTATCCACCCCCCATAAATAGTATTTTTAAAAATATATATGTAACCCTACTGAGAGGGCCCTCTGTGGAATGGGGTGGGGACGAGGGTATATAAGAGAATGATACAAGGGGAATGGGACCAACAAACAATTTGTTCATACAGTAAAGTTCATTATTAATTATATATAATTAATAAAATAAGTGTTAAGTATAATTAATTATATATATGGGACAAGCAGTGGTGATTGATTGGTTGAACTCTAAATATTCAGGACTAGGAGAAGAGCTAGTCCTTAAAGAAGCCAACATTAGTATATCTCCCAAATCACACAGGGGTCTGTTGTCTTAGAACCTCACATTTTCTTTGTACAAAAGAATAATTAGAAAAGATAATCCAGTCCTGATTCTTATATTTAACTGGAATGAGCCTATCTATTGAAAACTTCATTTGGAGAGGCAATTATAATTTGGCTTTTCTTTTTAACTATCAGAGAAATAATGATGACCCAAATGGGCAGCAAAATGTCCTTGCAAAAAAAAAAAAAAAACAAGGTGTGGTAGTACATGCCTTTAATCCCAGCACTCAGGAGGCAGAGGCATAGGATATTAGGATATGAAGTTCAAGGATTTCTGGGGCTGCATAGCATGTTCAAGGCCAGCCTGGGTTACACAGAAAGACCCTGTTTAAGAAACACATGGATACACACACACACACACACACACACACACACACAGAAATACCTTCAACATTGGGGAAAGAGTATATTGTCAACTAAGCTCTTTAAAAAATCACTTTGATTAAATGAAGCTAAATTTGTTAAGCCTACTATAATAAGAAAGAATACCACCTTAGTAAGACTTTTACTAGTATCTCAAAAGGAGGAAGTCAGTGAAAGATATTCATAGCATTTGAAGGCCCCTGGACTCAAGTAGTTATAGGTGGAGTTTTTTTTCAAAATAGGAAATGGAGGCTGGAGAGATGGCTTAGTGGTTAAGGTGCTTGCATATGAAGCCTAAAGACCCACATTCCACTCTCCAGATCTCACCTAAGCCAGACGCACAAAGGTGAGGTAAGCACAAAGTCACACATGCTCACTAAGTGGCACAGTTTTCTGGAGTTCAATTGTAGTGACTGAGGCCTTGGCAAGCTAATCTCTCTGTAAAATAAATAATAATAATAATAAAATCAAAACAAAGCAGGAAACAGATCAGGATTGGACAAAGTTTGTGACATAGTTCTGCATTGGCAGAGACAGGGATATAAAGGCCTGGAAGCAAATCTTGATAAGTAAGCTATTGTTGGGCAATTATCCAATTGAGTCATTCATTTTCCTGGTAGAAGAGCTATTTGTCCAGGAGACAACTGCTTATTCAGATAAAGTAGCTTGCACCAATGCTGTGAGGTGAACTATGAAGTTATGTATTGGTTTACAGCCATCTCTCCTTTGGCCTGAATTTCCTTGAACTAATTAGTTAAGCCAGGCAAGTCTTAATACTTAGTCCCAGTACTTAAACCATGTGGATATATATGCTCTCCATTCTCACATTCAAGTTATTATTATTTTTAAATCTCCTCTAAGACTCTCTACTGTTTCCATGGAAACAGAACTTCACTTCCTCCCACCAATGACACTATGGTTGGATTATAAAACTTTGTTTTGCTCCCACCACACTCGACAGAGTCAGCAGGGAAATCATTCAGCTGGAAGAGTTCATGGCCATACATAGACATTCTGTCTATGCCCTGGGTGATTAATGACTCATCAGCATTCCTACAGGAGGGCCCAGAACATCCTGTGAAACTGGAATAGCAGGACAACACCTTGGCAAGATTGGGTAATTTTAGGATATTTTCTAACTGAGAAAGACCAAGTCTTCAGACCCAGATTTCCTTAGCTGTATATAACTTTTGGCAAGCTTCCCCTCCTTGAGATAATTTTACCCACTAACAGATATTTTGAGCAACATATTTTCTCCAAAAGTCCTTTCAACTGAATCTCTCTGGGATTCTGTGACATAGTACCACTAAGATGTATCTTTCCTTTATCCACCCCCCCCCACAAAAAAAGATATAAACAGCCAGAGAGATGGTTCAGTGGATAAGAGTACTTAAACATGAGGACCAATCAATCCCTGGCATTCACATAAAAAAACTAGGCATGGCCACACATGCCTGGAACCCCAGGACTGAGAGGGACAGAGGCAGGAGGATCACTAGGGTTCACTGGTCAGCTTCAGTGAGAGACTCTGTCCTAGGAAATAAAGTGGAAGTGCTATAGAGAACACCTGACATCTTCCTCTAGCCTACACACATATGTACATCTCTGCATACACACCTGTGCAAACACACCAAAAAATGAAAGCAATAATTCTAAAAAATATATAGGGCTGGAGAGATGGATTAGTGATTAAGGCACTTGCTTGCAAAGCCTAAGGACTTAGGCTCAATTCCCCAGTACCCATGTAAGCCAGATGCACAAGGTGATGCATGCATTTAGAGTTCATTTTCAATGGCTAGAGACTCTGGAATGCCCATTCTCTCTCTCTCTCTCGCTCTCGCTCTCGCTCTCGCTCTCTTTCTCTCTCTCATAAATAAAATATTATATATATGAGATATATATGTTTGGCCTCTTAAAGGGCCTATTTCCCAATTATAGATTGGGTATTGACTGCCTATGCATGTGCAAAACTAGTAAGATGGAAAAAAAATTTAATTTTTACTTAGTTGCTTATGTGTGTAGATGTGTGGGTATGTGTGCCAGAGCCTCTTGCCCATGCAAATAAGTGCCAGACACATGGCCAACTTTTGGGTGTCTGGCTTTATATGAGTGCTGAGTAATTGAATCCAGGCCAGCAGGCTTTGCAAGCAGGTGCCTTTAACTTCTGAGACATCTCTCCAGACCCAGATGGGAAGAAATTATCCAAGACTTTCTTCCACTGTAACATATTCTCTCTTTATCAAGTTTGAAATAAAGCCACCAGGGCTGGAGAGATGGCTAAGCGGTTAAGCGCTTGCCTGTGGAGCCTAAGGACTCCGGTTTGAGGCTCAATTCCCCAGGACCCACGTTAGCCAGATGCACAAGGGGGCACACACATCTGGAGTTCGTTTACAGAGGCTGGAAGCTCTGGCGTGCCCCCCCGCCCTCTCTCTCTCTCTCCCTCTCTCTCCCTCCTTCTCTCTGTCACTCTCAAATAAATAAACAAACAAAAAAATAAAATAAATAAATAAAATAAAGCCACCATATTGTGGCTAGAGAGTAGGACATCAAGACTAACATATGAAAGAGCCTAAGGACAAAGACTGGAGCCTCCCTTCCCCAGAGATACATATGAGGAACACAGCAAAAAGGAGAAAAACCCAAGATCCGCAAATGCTCTGCTGATGACCTCAAAAGGGCAGGGCAATGAGCTGCTCGCTTTTCCCAGCCTTGTAAGTGCTGACTCACTTCCACTCTTATTAAGTAACTCTTAACAAACCCCATTTCTACCACCATCCGTATGTCCCTGGTCTAATTATTTGTCCTGGAAATCCCAGAAGGTGCCCTCCAGACTCCAGTTCACACCTATAAGTCAGACCCTGCCACTCATGACTAGAACCATCTTCTAATTAGAAAATAATAATAATGAAAAGAGCCAGGTGTGGTGGCACACGCCTTTAATCCCAGCACTCGGAAGGCAGAAGTAGGAGGATCGTCATGAGTTCAAGGCTACCCTGAGACTACATAGTGAATTCTAGGTCAGCCTGAGCTAGAGTGAGACCCTACCCCGCCCCCCAAAAAAAAGGAAAGGAAAGGAAAAAGCACAAGGAAGGGAGTACTGTTTTAGGATGATGCATCAGGCAACTTGTGCAGGTTGGAATGCAGTGGACAAGGCAGGAGAACAGGGCACTGCTTCCTCTCTGTGGTGAGAGTCCCCAGGGGAATTCCTAAAATAAGCCCCCTTTAACCATTCCAGACAGTCCCTCTTCCTGTAAGACTCCCTTCCAGAAAAGGAGTTCGGGGACTAAAAATCCTTTATACACACCAGCCACTTGCTTAACAAGGCCCTTTGTTTTACATGGTGATTTCCCCTCAGGTTGTGAAAACCCAAATTGCCAGGCCCCCCAGAGAGAGCATTGTCTTTCTTGCTGCCTAGGAAAAGTAGTCTCCAAACACCACTTGGCCCTTCTAGCCCTACCTTGTCTCCCTGCCAGTGAGTCATTTGTAATAGTGAAAAGGTGGATGCACCTTACTGCCAGCCAGTGAGGAGGAGTTAAGCAAATGATGGCATACACACATGTGCAGGCACATAACTCATAGACACACAAAAACAAAATCATATGCAGCTGTTAAACATGATGTAGACTGTTGTTTTGATTTGAGAAAATGTTGATGACTCACCTTGCTGAGTGGGAAAGTAAATGGCAGAATACCTTCTACAGTATGACTGTTTATGGAAAATTATAGTCTTGGGCACTTTGAGAGGTTTATATAAAGATGCTCATCTACCATTTTCTGTGGTAGTGGGACTTTAGATGATGTTTTTACTTTCTTCATTTTTTTTTTACATGTTGCTTGAAACTGTTTTATAACAAGCATGCGGCATTTTATAAAGACAATAAAATTATTTGAGAAGTGAGGAATAATGTTTCTTGAGAGGCAGAGGTATATTTTCAGTATTTGTGTGTGTCTGTGTGAATGCACACGCACACACACATACACACACACTCGACCCTGAGTATCTGAGTATCTGTGCACTCCTCACTGATGGGCTCAAGCAACCAAGGATCAAAACTATTAGGGTCCTTCCAAGGCTCAGGGTCCATTGTTGAAGAGGTGGCTGAAAGAATGTAAAAGCCTAAGGAAAGGTAGGACTCTTACAATGCACTCTTCCAGACAAAAAATGGCCTGGATATCCATGACCTCACAGTGCCTGACACTACCTACACAAGACCCTCATAATAGGAGGAAAATATGATGACATCAAAATAAAAGAGACTAATTGAGAGGGGAAGGGGACATGATGGAGAGTGGAGTTTTGAAGGGGAAAGTGAGGGGGAGGGAATTATCATGGTTTATTGTGTATAATTATGGAAGTTGTCAATAAAAAGCTTTTTAAAAGAAAACAAGCAAACTGCAAAACAATATATTTAATAAGCATAGATACAAAATAAAATATAATTAGGGGGAAATTGAATCTACACTAAATAATGTATAGATCTTTTCTTCTTGTCACCATCTGCTAAACAAAATGGAATGACAATTAGTTGTGTAATTATAAGTAATTTAGAGATGGTTTAAAGTAAACAGAAGGATTGCATAGGTTATACATAAATACTACACTTTTTTATCTAAGGGCTGAACATTTTAGTTCATTTAGTAACTTCAGAGGGTCCTAGAAACAATCTCCTAGAGACATGGAGGAATGACTGTGTGCATAACATGCACACATTTATCTCATTTATTTGTGTGTAACATGTTTTTTATTTTAAATAGCTAAACTTCTCTGCAAAGGTGATTCTGAGGATCAAAGGAACAACAGGTCAGGAGTCACACCTTGTCTTTCAAAGACTTCACAGGTGCGGTCATTGATGTGATGCGTGTTTCCAATCACTTCCCTACTGAGACATAGGGATTATGTAGCTTTGTGTCCTGTTTACCTGTTGGCCTGGAACCTTTTAAGTTCATTAAGCCTACAGGGAATGGATGCTGTGAATGAAGCAGCTCTGTCATGCACTTGGTGAAGACATGGTTCCCAGAGAGCACTATCTCTCCAAGCATCCCTTAGAGACAGCCTGTAGCCCTGCACCTGGGGAAGTAATTATGAATTCCCACTAGCATCTTTCCAAACTCTAGGAATCAGAATGAAAAACTCCACAAAGACTCTAGGAGTCTTCTCAGGAATAAGGGTTCTCAGAGCTTTGTTATAAAGGGCTGAGTAAGACATGTTCTTAAGAACACTGATCAGAAGAAATCAACAGAAAAGAGATAGAAATAACTCCAAGAGATTTCCAAGATCAACCACAGGTAGTGGACAGAGGGATGGAATCTCATCAAATTCTTTTCCCTTTCTTATAAGTCAAAGTGGAATGAGGAATTGGGGTTCTAGGGTGTTTCCTGGAACCCCAAGCCCTGAGTTTATATCTGCAAACTAACCAAAGAATTGGCAATTCTAAATTCAAGAGAATGATTCTTAAAATATCACACTTTATTCAGATTTTACAAAGGAGCGCAGAAAGGGGAAGGCTGGGAGGTAAGGGAAGATAAAGTGGGGAGAAGAACACCACATGGAGCCCCAAAGCCCATGTGAGCCATGTGTAGCTAAGGAGTCCATGTGACCAGATACAGATCTGGGGAAAAAAGAGTAGAAAGAAAAGAGAAAGGCAGGGCTGGAGAGAGATGGCTTAGCAGTTAAGGCATTTGCCTACAAATCCAAAGGATCCCAGTTTGATTCTCCAGGACCCACATAAGCCAAATGCACAAGGGGGCACATGCATCTGGAGTTCATTTGCGGTGGCTGGAGGCCCTGGCATGCCCATTCTCTCTCTCTCTCTCTCTCTCTCTCTCTCTCTCTCTCTCTCTCTCTGTCTTTCCCTTCTTCCCTCCCTCTTTCTCCCTCTCAAATAAATAAATATATAAAATGATTTTTTAAGTTAAAACAAAAAGAAAGTTCAGGCCCTGCCATGTGGGGAGCTGGAGGGCTTAAAGAACCCATGAGGACAGTAAGGGCTAGGGAGGCACTCCCAGCTTGGCCTGGGCTAGGGCCTAGGCCAAGCCAGCCCAGACCCAGCCAAGTGAAAAACTCACCTATAACTGGAAGTTCCCAAGTGATCAGAGACCACCTAAATTCAAACCTGGCACTGTACTTACTGTCTCTTTTTACAAATTACATAAGTTCCTTTCAGTTTCCACCATGTAAAATCAAAAATATCTCCCATAAGAATATTGAGAGTATTAAATAAAATCAAAACTGTGAACAGTGCCTGACCCACAATAAGCACTCAGTAAGTTTCCAAACCACTGCCTGCCCAAGGCCCAGGTAAGCAGAGAGAAGGGAAGTGATGTAAGCTGGGGTCTGAGGGATGCTAGTGAGGAAGAGGACCTTCATACAGGCTGTCCCCACTCTTCCCTTCTATGGAAATATCTTGCTAGGGAAAACCTCTTTGAGCCCCGTGAGTCAAAGTCCCCAGTCTGGGGGCTAATAGCATTGGGTATCTCAAATTCAGAACTACTGTCCAGTTGAAAATTTTTTTTTGGTTTTTCAAGATAGGGTCTCCCTCTAGTCCAGGCTGACCTGGAACTCATTATGTAGTCTCAGGGTGGCCTTGAACTCACAGCAGTCCACCTACCTCTGCCTCCAAAGTGCTAGGATTAAAGGCATGTGCCACCACGCCTGGCTTGAACTTTTTTTAAAGATTTTATTTTTATTTATTTATTAAAGACAGAGGGAGGGGAAGAGGGAGAGAGAGAGAGAGAGAATGGGCGCACCAGGCCCTCTAGCCACTGCAAATGAACTCCAGATGCATGTGCATCTGGCTTATGTGGGACCTGAAGAATTGAATTGGGGTCCTTAGGCTTCGCAGGCATGTGCCTTAATGGCTAAGCCATCTCTTCATCCCTCCAGTTGAAATTTTAACAATTTGCATTATGACCACTAATATTTGTTTCCTCCTCTAAACTCTAAATCTCAAAAACTGGTCACTATGTCCATTTTATCTTTGCCATTGTATATGTGTCTTTCATACAGTGTCTGGTACACAGTATGTGCATAATTAACATACTTGGAATAAGTAAAGATGTAATAACAATCCTCAAACCTCCATCTCTTCTAGGAAACATCTCCTAAGCTTCAAAAAAGTATGCCCACTATCTCCTAGACACATACATCTGGGTCTCCCAAAAGCTCACCTCATCAAAAAGTGGAATTTGCTATATCCTTCTTCAGACCTATTATCTATTAAAACGGATGACATTACCCCTCTCTACCCAAACCAGCAGCCTAGAAGTCCTCCCTGATGACTTCAGCCAACAATCCCAACTAATGAGCAAGAACTGATAAATCCATACCCTACATAGTTCCTTCATCTCTCCAATCTCGTGCATTTTAATCATCATTGTGTTTACAGGACTAACACCCTAGCTAAGGTCATTATGACCAGTTGCCTAATGCTTTTCCCTGCCGCTCAAGTTCATTTTTAACAGCTTAAGCTGACCGTTTCACCTGATCTTGCTTAAAACTCTCACTAGCTCTTATAGGACTCTGTTGCCTAGATAATTCCTACAGAGGCTACATGGTGTTTCTTGTCCAGGGCAGGTTAATAAATTTTCATTTATTTTGAAGGAAAATATAGGGTTCAGACTACCCTGAAAATTCTAGTCTCTTTTCCCATTCAGTAAAGCTACTTCTATAAAGAGGACACTTATTTATGAAAACCACTGACGCTATACACTGGACTTAATACAGAAATGTGAAGGAAGGGCTGGAGGGATAGTCTAGCGGTTAAGGCATTTGCCTACAAAGACAAAGGACCCAGGTTCGATTCCCCAGGACCCATGTTAGCCAGATGCACAAGGGGGCGCACACATCTAGAGTTCGTTTGCAGTGGCTGGAGGCACTGGTGTGCCCATTCTCAGTCTCTCCCCCCCCCCTTCTCTGTCAAATAAATAAAAATAAAATATAGAAAAATTTTAAAAAAGAAATGTGAAGGAACATAATCTATAGTCCCAATGCTGAGTTTACTTACTGTGCCCAAGGAAAGAGCAGCACCACCAGAGAGGGGACAAGGACCCATCCATGGCTCCGTAATACATCCACGGAACATGGAAAGGGTCTTCGGAAATTCTCTGGGACTTCCCATCCTGAGTTGGCTTCTACTTTCATAAACCTCCCTGTTTTGGCTTTGATGAGCCCTCCTCTCTTCTGTGTGTAAGGACACTTCAACGTGCAGCTCAAGGCATCCTGTTGTCATGGTAGTGCCTTGCCAAAGTCTCAGTCTGGGACCCAGGGGTGTTTGCTCCCCTTTCAACCAGGGGTTATGACTAGGAATCTAGGTTCCTCCAAGTCTCAATCCTACCTAATGGCTTTAGCTACCTCAACTCCTTCCGTTCTTCTAATTCCCCCTTCAACTTGATGTCTTTTTTCTTTTTCTTTCTTTCTCCTTGCCTGCAAAGCCAAACTACCCAAGTTTGGTTCCCCAGTACCCACGTAAAGCCAGATACACAAGATGGTGCACACATCTGGAGTTCGTTTGCAGTGCCTACAGGCCCTGGTGTACTCTCTCTCTCTCTCTCTCTCTCTCTCTGTCTCTCTGTCTCTCTCTCATAAATAAAAATAAGATATTAAAAAAGACATTAACCACATTCAAGTGCATCCATTTAGTCAAGTATGACCTCATCTTGATTTGATTACATCTACAAAGAGCCTATTCCCAAATAAGCTCCCTTTCACAGGCACCTTGAGTAAGGACTGTAACAGGGCTTTTCTGGAAGATGCAATTTGACCCATGACACTGGGAGAAATGACAGTCTGCTAAGTCACCTTGCATTCTGATGACATGAAGCATCTGATTTCTTGTCCCATCCTGTCAACCCTGAAGCAAGGGCAGTCACTGTTGGAGTTTCTGTTCTTTAGTCTCTCTAGGCCAGCATACCAGATCTCCAACACCCACTACTGAGGACAGTTCCCCCATAGAACTGGAAATTCGTTGTTTTTTTTTTTTTCTTAATTTTCAACTTTTTTTTACTTTTTGAAAATTTCATATATGTATGACCCCTCTGCTCTAGAAAACTTTAACTATCCTTAGTTTACTTGGGAAAGGAGTGCCTCTTGACCTCCCTCCCCTATCTTTAGCAGAATGTTGAGTAACCCCCTCATGTTCAGGTCTTGTGCAGATAACCACATCTGTTTTGACTTCATGACAAATGGCTTTGTCAGGTCCAGATGCCAGAGTTTCACATAGCTCCACCCCATCCTCTAACTCTTACATTCTTTGTGTCCCATCTTCTGCAGTGTTCCCTAAGTCCTGGAGGGGATGATATTATGTCTTACTTAGGGCTGAGCATTCAACAGTCACTTATTTTCAGCATAGACCAGTTATGATTCTCTGCATTGACCGCCTCTCACTGCCAAATTAATAATATCATTTTTAAATAATTTATTTATCAACCAGAGAGAGATAGAGACAGAGAGAGAGAATGGGCACGCCAGGGCCTCTAGCCACTGCAAATGAACTCCAGATGCGTGTCCCACCATGTACATCTGGCTTACATGGGTCCTAGGGAGTCAAACCTGTATCCTTAGACTTCACAGGCAAATGCATTAACCACTAAGCAATCTCTCCAGGCTTAATTAATTATTTTTAAATATATTTTATTTATTTATTTATTTATTTATTTGAGATAGCTAGAGAGAAAGAGGTAGAGAGAGAGAATGGGCACACCAAAGCCTCCAGCCACTACAAATGAACTCCAGATGCATGCACCACCTTGTGCATCTGGCTTACATGGGTCCTGGGGAATTGAACCAGGGTCCTTTGGCTTTGCAGGCAAGTGCCTTAACCACTAAGCCATCTTCTCCAGCCCCCTAATTAATTATTTTTTAAAAAGATTTTCTGGGCATTTTTGTTTTTTTTTCTGGTCAACTAGTGTTGCTTGCATGAGCATGCTAAGGGAAGGGAATTTAGTTTGTTATTGTTGTTGTTGTTGGTTCATTTGTTTTTGTTTGGAGGCAGAGTTTCATTATGTAGCCCAGGCTAGCCTTAAACTTATGATCCTCCTGCCTGTGCCTCCCAGGTGCTGGGATTACAGACCTATGCCACTTTGGTTGGCTTAGAATAGAACATTGAAAGATAGAAACTGATTCTAACTATATGATGCATACAAAATTACTAGAATAAGCCATGTTATAATCCCATTTTTTCTTAGTTACTACCTCTCTGACTTTAGGCAAGTTAATAATCTCATTAAAAATAACTGTTCAAGCCAAGCGTGGTGGCGCATGCCTTTAATCCCAGCACATAGGAGGCAGAAGTAGGAGGATTGCCATGAGTTCAAGGCCACCCTGAGACTACATAGTGAATTCCAGGTTAGCCTGAGCTACAGCAAGACCTTACCTCAGAAAAACCAAAAATAAAAATGAATAGCTGTTCAGTAGTCATGAGCCCTAGGGGTGTAACGTCTGCTGGTGTCTGGATAAATGTATATACTATGCTCACCAAACTACCCATTAAGTACTTCTCTTAATGTTCATACCCATATATTAATGCTACTCTCACTTTTGGTTAGAGAAGCTTCTCTTTTCAGATGGCAGTGACCTTGGGATGGCTCAGAAGGCACCATGGTTCTGAGAAGTGACAGAGGAGTGTTCAGCACTGACATATCTCTATAACACCTTCCAAGGTTCAGGGTCCATTGCAGAAGAGGTGGCAGAAAGAATGTAGAGCCAAAGGAAAGGTAGGACTTCTTACAATGTGCTCCTCAAGACAGAAAATGGCCTGGATATCCATGACCTCGCAGTACCTGACACTACATACACAAGACCATCATAATAGGAGAAAAAAGATCGTGACATCAAAATAAAAGAGAGACTAATTGAGAGAGGGAGGGTATATTGATGGCTTAGCAGTTAAGCGCTTGCCTATGAAGCCTAAAGACCCCGGTTCAAGGCTCGATTCCCCAGGACCCACGTTAGCCAGATGCACAAGGGGGCGCACACATCTGGAATTCGTTTGCAGGGGCTGGAGGCCCTGGCGCGCCCATTCTCTCTCTCTATCTCTGCCTCTTCCTCTCTCTGTCTATCGCTCTTAAATAAATAAAATAACAAAAAAAAATTTTTTTTTAAAGAGAGAGGGAGGGGATATCATGGAGAGTGGAGTTTCGAAGGGAAAAGTGGGGGAGGGAGAGAATTACCATGGGTTATTGTCTACAATCATGGAAGTTGTCAAGAAAAAATAAATTTAAAATTAAAAATAACTGTTCATGATATTTAACTATCTGTTAAGGAAATTACACAAATTTCTTAAGTCATAGCAGGTATTCAATTCATCTAGTCTCCCCTCCCTACTTTCCCTGTTGCATCCTGAGGCACTAGAAGCTTTTGGGTCTTGGAGGTATCACTCAGTTGATAGAAGACTTTTCTAGCATAGGCAAAGGCCTGGGATCAATGCCCAGCACTCATGAGATGTGATAGTACACACCTGTAACCCTAGCACTTAAGAGGTAGCAGCAGGACATCAGAAGTTCAGGGTCATTCTTGGCTACCTAGTGAATTTGAGGCCAGCCTAGGCTATATGGGACCTTGTCTCAAAAAAAGAGGGTTATGGGTAGGCAGTGACCCTGGGTCTGACTCTAGGGTGCAAGCATTATTATATTTGATGTTTGTGCACTGACATGTTCACTATGATGGAAAATTGCACACAAGTCACCCTGTTTCTCCTGCTGGGGCAAGCACAGCTGGAAGGGCTCAAGTACACCCTCCTTGTGCTATTCCTGTTCATCTACTCTGTCACCCTCATGGGCAACGTGGGCATGACCACTCTGATCCACACCAATCCACGGCTCTCTTTCATAGACTCCTCCCTTTCCACAGTGGACACCCCCAAGCTTCCAGAGAGCTTCTTGATTGCAAACCAGTCCATCTCCTTCACAGGCGGTGTGGTCCAGATGGCCCTCGTGAATCTCCATGGTACTGCCTAGTGTCTGTTCCTGGCCAGCATGGCCTATAACAGATTTGCTACCATCTGCCACCCTCTCCTCCACCACACCATCAGTCCCAACATCTGGGTGGCCTTCTTGTGGCAACCACCTATGCCACTTCTGCTGCCAATTCTGCTTTACTGACTGGTTGTATCTTCAAGCTGCCCTACTGTGGCCCCAACATCATCAACCATTATTTTTGTGACATAACCCTAACCCTTACCCTAACACTAACCCTAACCCATCTTGCCTGTGCAGACACGGCTGAGGTTGAGACCATTGTCTTTTTATCCTGTGCTTTTCTTATCCTCTTTACTATCACTGTGATCTTGGTCTCCTATGCCTATATTCTAGTGACCATCTGCAGAATGTGTTCCCTGGAGGTGCAGAGCAAAGTATTCTCCACTTGTGCCTCCCACCTCACTGTCATCTGCCTCATCAAAGGCACCATCACCTTCATATGTGCTCCAAGTTCTCCCAGTTCTATGGAGCAAAACAAGATTGTGTCTGCCTTCTACACTATTATCATCCCCATGCTGAACCCTCTGGTCTACAGCCTGAGGACTAAAGATGTGAATCAATGCTGCTTTAAAGAAGAGATTCCTTGACAAGCTGCCTTCTTAACCAAGTGTAGAGCATTCTATCCAAGATCATAATGTGGTAGCTACACTATAAATCACAGATAATATTACCCTTAGATGGAACAAACTAGGAGTTAGCACTGTGGTAAATACATGTACTACCTCATTGAATCTTCAGCTATATAAAATGGAATCTTAAGGCACAGCAGGCTAAAAAGCTTGCCCAGGATCACAAGGGTGATAAGAGGCAGAGGCAGAATTTACATATAAGTAGTGTGAATCCAGACACCATATTCTCAATGTACTACACCACCTGTTAATGATGATCACATCTCACCAGCGAGCAATGACACTGCTGTCCTTATATTCCTCACAAATCACAAGGAGGGACTGGATCATGGACTTATCATGTGGTATGTGATTAGGTCAATGGGGTTTGGGGCAGGTATACCTGAGTTCATGCTGCCTCTGAGAGACTCTGGCTATCTGAGGCTGAGTCAGTTACTCAGCCTCCCTGACCCACAGTCCTCCCAAATGGGAGCCAAGCAGTAACACCAAGTAACTGGTTATTCTAAAGCTTCCAGGAAGAGTGGAAGAGGCTCACAAGAGGTCTGGCTCAGACAAGCCATTGCTTTTCTTTCTTCCCTGAGAAAACTGCTCCACGGGATCAGATACTCTTCTCCATATTATGTAAGGGTGAGACATTTCATTTACCACTGGGTGTCATCTGCCACTCTCAATAGCATTTCACTGAACCATAAGAAAGTTCTTTTATATCTCTCTTCTTATAGTTCTTCTAATTATGTCAAGTTGAAGCGTCTGCCACTGAATAGTAACTATCAGCAATTAATAATGTTATGCTATTTTTATATTTCTATTACCTTTGATTTATAATTCTGATTTTTAAAAAGGTTTCTTTAAAACAAAAAATTGTTAGGATAGCTCAATTTTTAGAAAAATCACAAGATAGACGATAGCAGGGAAAAACCACAAAGTAAACAAATGACTTTAGAAACACTGGCAAAAGCTAGGCACAATGTTGCATGCCTGTAATTCCAGCATTTGAGAGGGTAAGACAAGAATATCAAGAGTTCAAGCCAACTTAAAATATATAGCAAGACCCTGTATCAAAAACCCGACAGCTGAATACCTAGCTCAGTAGTAGTTCAGAGCTTCTCTAACACATACAAGGCCCTGAGTTTGATCCCAAACACAAAAATAGAACACTGATATAAATAATTCATGTTTGTCAAAACATTTTTCACAGCTGGGAGTGGTGGTTCATGCCTTTAATCCTAGCACTCTTGAGGCTGAGGTAGGAAGGTCACTGTAAATTCAAGGCCAGATGTATTACAAAGTGAGTTTTAGGTCAGCCTGGACTAGAGTGAGACCCTGCCTAAAAGAAAGAAAGGAAAGAAAAGAAAAGAAAAACATTTTCCACATTCACTCTTTTATTTGACCTCCGCAAATGCTATAAGGTAGGTATTTGTACTCCCATTTTCAAATAAGAAAAAGATTAGACTGCCTAGCTGTAAGTCTCAGTGAAATATCATTAAAAAAAAATAAAAAAGCAAAGAACCAAAGTCCTGAATGGTGATATAATGACTCTCAATCTCAACTTCAGAAAACATGAAAGTTCTCTTTAAATATATATATAATGAGGTAGGGTTTCACTCTAGTCCAGGCTGACCTGGAATTCACTATGTAATCTCAGGGTGCCCTAGAACTCACAGTGATCCTCCTACCTCTGCCTCCCGAGTGCTGGGATTAAAAGCATGTGCCACCATACGCGGCTTTTAAATATTTTTATTTACTTATTTTCAGGGGGCTGGGGGGAGAGAGAATGGGTTTGCCAGAGCTTCTTGAGGCTGTAACCAAACTCCAGACTCATGAGCCACTTCATGTATCTGGCTTTACACAGGTTCTGGGGTATTGAACCAGAGTCATCAAGCTTTGCAAGCAAGTGCCTTTAACCACTGAACCATCCACCCAGCCCACCACATTTTTATACAAGTTTTTCATCTTATGCAATGGCCTTAGATATGCACCCCCAAATGCATATATTGATGCCCTAACCCACAAAGTGACTATCTGGAAAAAGAGCCTATAAGGAAGTAATAAAGCTACAATGAGATCATAATAGTGAGGCCTTGCTCCAATAGTATTAGTGTCCTGATATAAAAAGGTAGTAGATAGCATATCATATGTCTTTCTCTTTCTCTTTCTCTCTCTCCCTCTCCCTCTCATACACATGCACATACACACATGTATCCAAGTAACCATGTACAACTCATGGAGAGACCCCTGTCCTGACACCTTGATCTTAGATTTCTAGTCTCTGGAACCATGGGAGCTGTGTGGTTAAGCCATCAGCCCGTGACAACCCAAACTGGCCAATTTATAGCAGCTGTAGGATTCTTCTCCTTGACTTCTCATATAAAGAAAATGACTTTTAAAAAAGGGGGTGTCTTTTAGGCCTCTAAATATCTCTCTTGTCTAACCTCTGGAAAACATAGCTGTCCCCCAGGAAGCCTCTTGTACCTCCTCAGAGCTGTCCTCTGTTCCTTGCTACCGAGGACTGATTATGACGATCTGATCTCCTAAGATCCCTTATGATAAATCCTGCCTGGAGGAGTCAAAGAAGCTCCCCAGAAGGGTCACACTTAACATCAAGCTTGGATGACCACAGGAGATTTGCAAGGCTGATTTTCAAGGGAGAAGTCACCCAGGGGTGATGGAATAATTGTGATGGAATAACAAATATATATATAGTTGAGTGATGTGAAGGCTCCAGGAAGGCTGTGGCTGGAGAAGATCTGAGCATCTTCTATCTTTCTGTCCCATCGTCTTCAGTTGCTTCTTCCATGGGCTGAATTGTGCCTCCCCTTCCCCCATCTACACTCCTGAAACACTCGTTTGCAGACATCTTAATCCCAGTACTTCAGAATGTGATGGTGTATGGAGATAGGGCCTTTGAAGAGGTCATCAACGTGGGCCTTACTGGTATGAAAGAAAATTGGGAGATGAAAAGGTACATACCAAGGATATGCAAACAGAAGAAAGACAATGAGGGTACAGTTACAAGGCAACCATCTGTAAGCCAAGGATAGAGCCCTCAAATAAAACCAACCTGGACAACACGTTGATCCTGGACTTCCAGCCTCCAAAACTGTGACAAAATTTGGGCTGGAGATACACAAAGTGGCACATGCATCTGGAGTTCATTTGTAGTGTCTGGAGGCCCTGGTGTGCCCATTCATTCTGTGTCTCTTTCTCTACCCTGTCTCTCTGGTAAATTATTGCTCTTCCTCTGTGCTGAAGGTTACCTCTCAGTCCAATGCTGCTGCTGAAACAAACTGACATTGGTTTGACATTAACAGAATAAACCTGGAAGAATGGAAGATTGCCAACTGCTGACTCCCTTTGGGCAGCTTTCTCAATAGTGTCCAATACCAGTCATTTAGCCAGAACTTAGGCACATGGGACTCACATATCTACCAAGGAGTGTGGGAAACACAGTTATTAGCTGGTCACATTGGTATCCTGATTAACTTGGGGTTCCATCATCCAGGAATAATGGGAGAATAAATTCTGTAAAAGCATTTTAGCAAATTTGGCCACACCTCCTGTGATAGTTACACTTAATTGGCAATTTGACAGGATTTAGAAACCTTTGGAAACAGATCTTTAGGATGTCTGCTAGGGATTTTCTAGATTAGGTAACTGGAGTAGGAAGACCCACCCTAAATGTGGGTGGTGCCGTTCTCATTGGCTAGGGTCTTGGGCTACATAGAAAGGAGAATGCTGACTGCGCCCCAGTGCTCACCTCTCTCTGCTTCCTGCACTGTGCTCCCACTGCCATGCCTCCCTGCCGTGATGGACTGCGTCCCCTTGAACTGTGAGCCAAAATGAACCCCTCATTCCTTAAGTGGCTCTGTCAGGTGTTTGTCAAAGCAACAAGAAAAGTAACCAATACACCTCGCTACTTACCCCTGCATAGAGCAGAGGGTGACCCAGAACTGACAGCTCATTCATGGCACTGATATAGCCCATCAGCACATTGTGTGTGGACAGTACAAGTTTAGCCTGCTCAGCCAACAACAACAAAAATCAATGAGATCATTTGAGCTTCTAGAACAAAATACCATAAATTGGGTGTGACTCATACACAACAGAAAGTTTTATGTCTCAAAGTTCCAGAGACCCCACAGGGGGGCTGGGAAGAGATGGCTCAATGAGTAATGTGCTTGCCTGACAACCCAACTTTGGAGATCCAGAACCCACATAAAGTTAGATAGTTAGCATAAGTGTCTGTAATCCCACAGTGCACCAACGGTGAGATGGGAGGCAGAGACAGAAGAATCCTGAAGCTCAGAGAACATCTAGCCTGACATATACAGCAGCAACAGCAGAGACCCTGCCTCAAATTCAGTGGAATGTAGGGATCCATAGTTGAGGTTATCCTCTGACCTACACACACACACATAAATACACACACATACATGCACACATACATATACACATATACATACATACATGCACACACACACACACACACACATGCACACAGCAGATTCAAAGTCTGGTGATGACCCACTTCCTTGTCACAGGCAGTGCTTTCTCATTGTGTCCTCACATAGAGGAAGGGAAGGGGAAAAGAGCCCTCCAGGGTCCCTTTGATAGGGTGTTAATTCTATTCATAAGTCTCTGCCTTTGACCTAATCACCTCTCAGTACCATTACATGGGGTGTTCAGAGAGACAGTTAGACCTTAGCAGATCACATTTTAAAACTCCATATTCCAAATTTCTCTGGAAAATCATGAAAAAGATCACTTCATTAGTCTGATCCACAACAGAGCCATCATTGTCTGGAGCTGGGGCCAGTTGTTTATTCAGACCCTCCAGCCTCCAGCCCAACTGTTCCCACCACTCCCATTACTGTCTCCTACCTTTTTAGGATGACTTTTTTTGGGGGGGGGGGGTTCAAGGTATGGTTTCACTGTAGCCCAGGTTGACATGTAGTCTCAGGGTGGCCTTGAACTCACAGTGATCCTCCTACCTCTGCCTCCCATGTGCTGGGATTAAAGGCATGTACCACCACACCCGGCTAGGATAACTTTTTTCTTGTGGTAGAGAACATTTGTTATATTCCTATTTCCAACAAAAGTAACAAAAATCAAACATCTTCCTTAGAGGACCACATGTTTCAGGACAAATAGTCAACATCTGAGAAAATACAGGGTACACAGAGACACTTTTTGACTGAGTGAAGAGAGTAGTTCTGTGTTTTGTTTGTTTATTTGTTTGTTTAGGGTATCATTATAGGTTTAATATGAGTCTTATCCCCAAAAAGTATGCCCATAGAGAGAAAAGTGAAACCTATTTTTTAGACAAGCATACAGGAGCATGCCTGTAATCCAGAAGCAGTAGCAGGAAGATCAGGTCATCTGTGGCTCCATAGTGAGTTCAAGGCCAGGCTGGGTTACATGAGATTCTGTCTCAAACAAACAACAAACACCTAAAGTTCTCATTTATTTAAGGTATAAGAGTGACTCTTGTTGGCATTTGAGTTTGATAGCTTTGGCTACTGGAGAAAATTCTACACTTTTTAATATTTACCTTATGGGAGATTGTTCCAACGTAACCTTCCAGGGAATACCCCATACTTCTCACTCCACACCTCCCCTAAAGCCACAGCAGGACCGGTTGTGCATTCTCATGTAGTTGGCCTTTGTTCACAGTGCCCCATGCTGAAATGGACGTCTCCCATTGCTTTGTCAACCTCACAAACTGTTATGATTTTAGTTCCAACCTAATGTAACCACTTCTGGGAAACTTTGAACTCCTACAGATATATGTCCTCCTTCCTCTGTGTTCTTCTTTCCTTTATTAAAAAATTGTAGAGTTGGGGATGCCAGTCAGTTGGTAGAGTGCTTGCCTAGCATACATGAAGCCCTGGGTTCAATCTCTAGCACCCCATAAGCTGGGCATGGTGGTGCATGCCTGTAATCTCAGCATTCTGGAGATGGAGACAAAAAGGATCAAGAGTTCAAGGTCATCCTTGGCTACATGGGAAGTTCAAAGCCAGCTTGGGCTACATGAGACTTTATTCAAAAAAAGGAGGAGGAGGAGAAGGAAAGAGAAAAAGAAAAGAAGAAAGAGGGGAAAATGTGAAATTATCAGAAATCAAAAATGACATGCTGAGCCAGGTGTGGTGGTGCACACCTTTGATCCCAGTACTCAGGAGAAGGCAGAAGTAGAGGGGTTGCTGTGAGTTCAAGGCCAGCCTGAGACTACATAGTGAATTCCATGTCAGCTTGGGCTACAGCGAGACCCTACCTTAAGAAAACAAAAATAATATAAAATTCTGAGTAGAAAACAAATTTTCTTTTCATTGCTAACCAGGGAACCTTACAAAGTCTAGGAAAGCTATGTCTAAAGGAGAAGAGACTGGGGTTATTTTCTGAAGCCAGAGCCCATGAGCAGTCTCCTGCTTATTTAGAAAGTAAAGACTGGATGTTCCTGATTGCTAACACTTGAGTTTTAATCAGACAAAATTTGGTGGAGTGGGGTCTTCTGTATAGATGAGTGGTGCCTGGCTCGAGGTCACAGCATCAGGAAGCTTCTGCTGGCTACATGAAGTGCCTGAATCATGATGGAGTCCTTCCTCCCACTGACAATGTGCCATGTACCACATGAGAGCAGACCGAGAGGCCAGGCTGGTTACTCGCCTCCATCTACCAGCACTGACCACACTGCACCATAGTGTCAATGCTGTTTTTCTCCTACATCAGCCTGGAGTGTCTGCAGTGTGTATATTTTTGTGCATTAGTTAATCTTGAATCTCAGTCACCTAATCTCTCATCCAATATGGACAACAGAGAGGGCAGTTGGTACTCAGCATTTGAGATAATATAACAAAGTGCCTAGCATAAGGTCTGGCAGTGGACAGACGCTCACAAATTATAGCTCTTGCCATAGAGACACATAAGGACAAACAATGATGCATGGGATACAGTTCTGTTTGGTAGAGCATTTGCTTAGCAGGCACAAGCCCTGTGTTTGGTCCCTAACACAAAAAATTCCAAGTTGTGGGCAGGGAGGGCTTAAGAACAGAGAGAGCTGCCTCTAGACGAAGCCAAAGAAATTCTACAAAGTTATAGGCCTATATTTCTCCCATAAGGAGCTAATACCTGTTGATCAGCCCTCATGAGTCTTTTTCCCACAGAGAACAGTCTGGAAATACCTTCTTGAGACAAACACTGCACAACCCTTTATAGCCACTGAGAGCAGACAACAGTTCCAGGTTACATTTAATTCTACATTTTATTGTTGCTTTCATTTGATGGCAGTCATGTAGTTGGAAACTATAGCCCTGGAATAGGGACAACCAAGGACTGTGGGATCCAGCACGAAGTCTCTTTCCACCATTCTGGGATGTACTGGTTGTCTCTGCTTCTACCACTGCTTCATAAAGACCGTTCATCATCAATTTAAGCAACCCAACCAGGTTATAAACTCTCTGAGGGCAGACAGTGTGCCTTACACAGCTGGGATTTGTAATTAGCACTGGCTAAATCTACTTGGAAATTGTCAGAATGGATCTGCCCAGAACCAAGAGAGTTGCCCCCTAGAAACCTAGATTTCTGCATGAAATTCAGAAGCAAGGTCACACAGCTTTTATTCCCTCTGTGAAAATCCTGTCAGCTTCTACCTGCTTTCTCTCTCAGGTCAAACATCTCAGCCTTTCTGGTAGAGCAGGTCCTATTTCATGCAGAACACCTGTAGAGGGGGAGGAACCAGGAAAAAAAAAAAAAAGTAGATGGGCGAGATAAAAGTAAGAAGATAAGTACTACCTCTCTGCACCAGTCCCCTCCCCATGCTCCACACAGAGCCTATCTCCCAATCTCCAGCTGGGGAAGGCTCCACCTGTGGCATGTGACTCACATGTGGAAAGAACTCTCTCCACCAGGATGTGTTTGGACAGGTTCAGATTGCAGGGGAAGAACCATGAGTCACTGATGAAGAACCGCTGGTGAGAGAAGAGAGCAGGAGTCCCCACTGTGTCAGGATCCTGTGCCTCCCTTTTGACCTGTGATCAGAAATGTCAGAGTCCTCAGGCTCTTCCTAGGCCTAGGCCAGCATCTCTCAGCCTGACGCTATTGGCATTCGGCACTGAATATTTCCTTGTGAACAGTTCTGTGGATCCTAATGCTTAGCAGCACGCACGTCTGCTACCCAAGATGCCAGTGGTTACCAACACTCAGTTGTGGCAACTAAAGAAGTCTCCAGACACTGTTAAATGTCCCCTGAGCGTAGGAAGAATCTGCTTGGTTGAATTACTGGCCTGGGAAGGTGGGTCTACTTTCCTTGCCTTCTTTATACAACTTCATCTCTCTTGTAACAGCCTCCTCTGCAGATCATCTGGCAGGGCAGTGTCACATAAGGGTGTCACTGCTGTATTTTTTAGAACAGCAAATAAGAACTAGTAATATGACTATGGAGGACTGGGAAGTCTCCAGAGCTTGGTGAGGAGCAGAAAATCCAGGAAAAGACCCAGGTTACCCCCTTATACATTCACTGAAGTCCAGTGGACTGAGGAATCAACAGCTAACAGAAACACAATGGAAACCACAAACATAGACCACATGTGTTCATTTTAAGTTTTTTTTGTTGTCTGCACCATGTTTTTTTCTTTTTCAGACAGGGTCTCATGTAGTCCAAGTTGGTCTCTAACTATGAAGCCAAGGATGACCTTGAACCTATGCTCCTCCTGCCTTTCTGAGTGCTAGGATCATAGGCATGTACCACCATACCCAATTTATAAGGTGCTTGGGATAGAACCCAGGACTTCATGCACATTATGTAAGCACTCTTCCAACTGAACTACATCCCCACCCCCTAATGACTACAGATTTCAAATTAAAAAGAGCCACACCTGGTGGCACATGCCTGCAATCCCAGTACCCAGGAGTTAGAGGCAGGACTCTCAAGAGTTCAAGGTTAGCCTAGGCTACATCAGACCCTGTCCCAAAACAAACCAGCAAGAAAGAGAGAGAAGTCAGAATCCTGGGTTTGATACCCAGGACCACATAAACTGAGAGTGGTGGTGTATTCCTGTAATCCCAGCACCCAGCAGAAGCAAAAAGATCCGAAGTTCAAGTTCATCCTCAGCTACATAGCAAGTTTGAGGGCAGCCTGGGATACAGAAGGTCCTGTCTGAAAAACAAAAGAGTAGGCTGAGAAGATGGCTCAGTAGTTAAAGGTGCTTGCTTACAAAGACTGCCGGCCTGGGTTCAATTCCCCAGTACCTGTTAAGCCAAGCACAAAAAGTGGCACATGTGTTTGGCATTCATTTGCAGCAGCAAGAGGCCCTAGTGTGCCTATACATGTATACACACATATATAAATAAAGAAAAAAGGAAAAGAGAAAACTCTTTGAAAAAAAAGTGGTAATATTTTACTTAATTTAATGTTTCCAAAATATAATCATATTAGTTGCTTTTCTCATTAGTATGACAAAATACCTGACAAAAGCAACTTAAGGAAGGAAGGGTTTCTTTTGGCTCACAATTTGATTACAAGCCATCCTGGTGAAGAAGGGTTGGCGACAGGAACATGAGGTGGTTTGTCACATTGTGCCCACAGTCAGGAAGCAGAGACAGACAAAGGCTGGTTGTCAGCTCATTTTCTCCTTTTAATCAGCCCTAGACCCCAGCCAATGGGATAATAGCATCCACTTTCAGGGTGCTTTCCTGCTCAGATTTTTCTGGAAACACCCTCATTCTCAGAAGTGTATTTCCACAGTGATTCTAAATCCTATCAAGTTGACAATCAAGATTAACTATCACAGTCTACGATCAGTATTCTAAATTAAATCATCTAATATTTTCCATTCTCTTTTTGTTTTCAGTGTTCCAAGTATCTTCAGCATCCCAAATGTATCTCCTATTTATGATGCATGGCAATTGAGAATAACTACATTTCTTGAGCTCCATCATGATCCACATGGGGCAAGTGGCTAATAAAAATAGACAATAAGGGCTGAGAAAATAGCTCAGCAGTTAAAGATGCTTATTTGCAAAGCCTGGCGGTCTCAGTTCAATTCCTCAGCACCCATGTAAAGTCACTTGTGGGCCATGCTCTGTCTCCAAAAAGGAAGGGCACAGACAACCCCTCTGACCTCCACATGTGCCCATACACACACATACATACACACACACACACACACACACACACACACACACACGTATGCATGTATGCATACCTACATAAACACATAAATAAATGAATAAATTTTTTATTCATTCATGAGAGAGAGAGAAGGGGCACACCAGGGCCTCTAGCCACTGCAAACGAACTCGAGACACATGCACCACCATGTGCATCTAGCCTACATGGGTTCTGGGCAATCGAACCTAGGTCCCCAGACTTCGCAGGCAAGTGCCTCAACTGCCAAGCCATCTCCCCAGCCCAATAAATACTTTTGTAAATAGACAAAAGAATGAAGGTTTTCTTAAAATGAGTAAGGGTCACTCCTGACCTTCTCCGAGTACCAATGGCTTCCAGAAGCCATGACCTTAGCTACACAGAGAAGCAGTGTAGTCTTCAACTGCTTACAGTCTGTCCCCTTGGTACTCCAAGATATTAGTCTTAGGATCCCACACGGATAAAATCCATACTGAAGTTCCTTATGTAAAATGGCATAGAGTTTGCATAGAACCTTCACACATCCTCAGTATGCTTGAAATCTCTAAGTTACTAAATGATACATAATGCAATTCTATATAAAGAATTATTGTACTGTATGCTTAGGGGATAACAGCAAGACAATTCATTGACCTATTCAGGACAGGTACAGTTTTTATTCCTAATATTTTCTGGCCACAGTTGGTTGAATCTATAATTATGGAATCCTTGGATACAGAGATCTGTTTTTATAACTCAGAGAGATCCTCATTTGAGTGGGCCCTGCCCCATCCAAAGTAATTAACCCTCCTGGGCAGATAAACAGTGCATCCTGTAGGTGGTCTCCATGGTCCTTTTCACAAGTATGGGTAAGAACCATCCACTCCATAGCCTCATCAGAGAGAAAGCTTCTAGCCTCACCTACACTGAACTGCCTCCTGGGAATTGGGTACCTCCACCCAACCTATTCATATTCTGTTTATCACCTAAAGCTAAGCTTGCTCACTGCTGACCTACCACAAGGCCACAGATCCACCAGGCCTTGTCAACCTTGTCTTGTGTACCATAATCAAATCAATTCCCCTATCCCTTTTCACCTATCTTTGCTTTCTGGTAGACAGATAAGGTGCTTAATTGAGCTGAGTACCTCTACCCACCCTCCTCTCTTGGTGGGGTCTCAAGTAACAACTTAAGGGAGGAAGGGTTCATTTGGCTTATGAATCTAAGGAATATATCTATGAATCAGTGGGTCACATTCACTCTTCAGTCAGGAAGCAGAGTATGATGAATGACAGATGCTGATGCTCAACTAGCTTTCATCTTTTTATTCAGTCCAGGACCCAAGCCATAATAGTCAGCTTCAGGTCACTGTGATGAACTTCCAGAGCAGGCACAGTTATGGGAGGAAGGGAGTTATTGAAGCAGGGGAAGTTCCATAATGGCAGAAGAAGCTGGCCTACTTCCATAGGACCAGGCAGAGAGAAGAGCCACTACCAAAAAGCAAACAAGCACACTTAGGAACTCCAGGCAAATCTCAGGGACTTTGTATATCTTTAGATTGGAATTCCAAATCCACCCCCATACCTTAGGGCTGGCCCCTAGGGGCCACCCATAGTGACACCTCCTCCAGCCAGGTGGCTGCAGATCTGAATTACAAACTTTACTAAAATCCTGAGTATGTTGGGGCCATCCATTCAAACCACACAAGTCCTTGGTTCTTGTATATGGTTAGAACTGTAGCATGTAAGCTCAGGAATCATGGGGTGACCATGATTCCATGTAGTGATAAAATATTATAGAAAACCTGTGAACTAACCACAAGTAGCAGAATAGCCAAAAGCAGAGAATTCTGCCTGATTTCTAGACTCTTACTCTTGCCTTCTCTATTCCCATGATGACTAAACCTATCTATTGCTGAGTAACAAATTACCCTAAAACTTAGCTGCTAAAAACAATAGGTGTGGTGCTAGGGAGACAGTTCAGTTGGTAAAATGTTTGCCTTGCAAACATGTGGACCTGAATTCAATCTCCAGTAGCCACATAAAAATGACAGGCAGGGTAAGACACACTTGTAATTCTAGCACTGGGGAAGCAGAGATATAAGAATCCCTGGTGCTCACTAGCCAGTCAGTCTGGCCTAATTGGCAAGCTCTAGGCCAATAAGAGACCTTGTCCCAGAAAAGCAGGATGGCCCCTGAAAGACAACACCAGAGGTTGTCCTCTGGCCTCCACATGCACGCACACACACACACACACACACACACACACACACATGCACATACATGCATATATTTTTTAAGCAGGTATCCATTATTTCACACCTCTGTGAGTCAGGAATCTGGGAGCAGTAGAGCTGTGAGATTCTGTTGGAGGATTCTCATGGAACTACAGACAAATGTCACCCAGAGTTGCAGTCCATCCAAGGCCCTTCAAAAGATGGAGGAGCCATTTTCACAGTGGCTTATTCACATAGTTTCTCCTTGCCAAGCACATCTTGCCACAGATATGCCATGTGTTCTCACACCATGGCAACTGGATCCTTCTGAAAAGAGAAAGATTCAAGAGAAAATAGAGGGAGTTTGAAGGCCTTTCATGGCAAGGATATCTAGCTTGTATCCTCACAAAAATCCAAATGTTGGAATCAGGGCATGGTGGTACATGCCTTTAATCCCAGCACTTGGAAGGCAGAGGTGGGAGGATCACCATGAGTTCGAGGCCACCCTGAGAATACATAGTGAATTCCAGATCTACCTGGGCGCATGAAACCCTACCTCAGAAAAATTTTTAAAAATCAAATGTTGGGGCTGGGAAGATGGCTGTGAGCATCCACACAAGTGCCAGGTGGATATGGTGTGAGTGCTAATCACAGCACTCAGGAGGCAGAGACATGGGATCACCCGGACAAGCTAACTAAGTACACTAGATAAGTTGGTAAGCCCCAAGTTAAAGTGAGAGACCCTGCCTCAGTAAATAAAGTGGAGCACAATTAAATAAGACACCCAACATCAACCTCTGGCCTCCCCACACACAGCACATACTTGCATGTGTACCCACACACATGTGAACATGCATGGAAACTTACACCACAAAAAGAGCCAAATCTTGACATCTGTGTCAGTTATTTTCCCATTGCTGAGACAAAATACCTGACAAGAAGTAGCTCACGGAAGGAAAGGAGTTGAATTCAGCTTATAGTTCCAGAGAGTAGAGTCCATCATTGTGGGGAAAGCAGTGGCAGGAGCAGTGTCACATAGTTGCTTCAGTGGGGAGGAAGTAGAAAAAGAGAGAACAGCAAGAAGGATTGGCTATAACCCCTCAAGGTCTTCTCCCACTGACACACTTCCTCCAGCAAGACTCCACATCCTAAAGATTCCACAACCTTCCCAGATAGCTGGAGAGCAAACATTCAAACATAGTAGCCTATGAGGCACATTAACCCACCACAACATCCTAAACCCCCTAAAATGAGGTCATTAGTGTAGGTCATAACTTAACATGACTCATATCTTTATGGAAAAAAAAAAGGAAATTAGGACCCAAAGACAGGTATACACACAGGGAGACCACCATGTTAGGATAAAGGTAGAACTACAAGTGATGTGTCCACAAAGCAAGGAATACTAAAGATGACCAGAAAGCCATCAAACGCTACAAAGAGGCACAGTGTGGATTCTCTTTCACAGCCTGTTGCAGTTTTACATTGCTTGCAGAAAAGACCCAACCAAGAGCAACTTGTGGGAGGAAAGGACTTATTTTGGCTTACAAACTCAAGGGGGGAAACAATGGCATGAGCAGAGGAAGGACATTATCTCCTGGCCAATATCAGGTGGACAGCAACAACAGGAGAGTGTGCCAAATACTGGCAAAGGGAAGCTGGTTCTAACACTCATAAGCCCTCCCCCAGTGGTACACTGCCTCCAGGAGGCACCAATTCCCAAATTGCCACCAGCTGAGGAACTAGCATTCAGAACACATAAGTTTATGGGGACACCTAAATCAAACAACCGCACAGCCCTTATGAGAAACAAGGGGCCTGCCAGCCCCTTGGCCTCAGATTTTTAGCCTCCAGATTGTGAAACAATAAGTTAAATGTTAACTAAACTGCCCAGGTGCAGTATTACAGCAGCCAAACAAACTAATACATCAACCATGGCCCAGAGCAACACATTATCACTCTTCTTTTTGTGAACAGTGAGTCAGTAAGCACAGCCCATGCTCAAGAAGAAGGAATTCAGCTGCATCTCTTGAAAGGAAAGCTATGAGAGAATTGGTGGAGTTGTTTAGTACCACTACCAGGACTTGTAATAAACTCTCCTCTTGCCTAAGCTAATTCTAACCAGATTCTTGAGTTTTGCATTCAAATGTTGTCATTAAAAAAAAAAATTGAGCCAGGCCAAGTGTGGTGTCACATGCCTTTAAACCCAGTACTCAGGGGGCAGGGGTAGGAGGATCACCTGAAACTACATAGTGAATTCCAGGCCAACTTGGGCTACAGCAAGACCCTACCTTGGGGGGGGGGGGGGTACAGGGGAAATGAAGGCTAGAGAGATGGCTTAGTGGCTAAAGGCATTTGTTTTCAAAGCCTAACAACCTGGGTTAGATGCCCCAGTACCCATGTAAAACCAAACACACAAAGTAATACATACATGTGGAGTTCATTTGCAATAGCCGAAGTCCCTGGTGCACCCATACGCTCGTTCTCTCTCTCTCTCTCTCTCTCTCTCTCTCTCCCTCTCTCAAATAAATCAATACATTATTTTTTTTTAATTTGAACCAAGCATGGTAGCACATACTTTGTAATTCCAGCACTTGGGAAGTATAGACAAGATCAGGAGTTCAGAAGGCAAAAGATTTATACAATCTGAAGATAAACCAGACTATAGAACAGGAGTTCAAAGCCAGCCTCTGCCACATAGCAAGTTCAAGGCCAGCCTAGACAACATGAAAGCCTATTTTTAAAAAGCAGAAAAAAAAGAAAAATATATTTATGTGTTACTTATCTCTAATAGAATTTTGAGGATAAATTCTGTAACTCTGCCTGTCAAGAATATAAGGCTGAAAATTTGAGTTTTCTTTAAAAAAAAAAAAGTGAGTCATGCTGAGCATGGTGGCACATGCCTTTAATCCCAGCTTTTGGGAGGCAGAGGTAGGAGAATCACCATGAGTTCATGGCCAGCCTGGGACTACAGAGTGAAATTCAAGTCAGCTGGGCTACAGTGAGAAACCTACCTCAGAAAAAAAAAAAGTGAATTATTTGATCTGGACTTGGTGGCACATGCCTATAATTCTATCACTCAAGAGGCTGAGGCAAAAGGATGGTGAGTTTGAGGCCAATTTGGTTTTTTCTTTTTTTGTTTTTTCGTTTTTTCGAGGTAGGGTCTCACTGTAGCCCAGGCTGACCTGGAATTCACTATGTAGTCTCAGGGTGGCCTCGAACGCATGGCGATCCTCCTACCTCTGCCTCCCGAGTGCTGGGATTAAAGGCGTGCGCCACCACACCTGGCCCAATTTGGGATAGATACCAAGATCCTCTCTCAAAAAATAAATCAGTCAATCAAAAGGAAGGGAGGGAAGGAAGAAAAGAAGTCCATTAATTATGCCAAAAATAACAATGCATTCCTTTTGTACAAGGTTCAGACATAGAACTTTCCTAGAATACACTTATTCCAGAAACCTGTAGTGGAAAGAACTGAGAGAATGTGTGCAAAGTTTCCAAAAGTGTGAGATTTCAGTGTTTTCTCTAAAGATGTTTCATACAGCAGATAATGGGTATTTGGCTTGAGTAGAACTTTCCATTAACTTCACAGAGTCAAGCATTGGACAAGAAGACTTGGAGGTCTACCATGTACCTCATGCTAAATAAAAGTACTCAAAATAGTATGATCATAAGCAAGTCCCTGCCCTTGGAGAATGCCCAATCTTGCATTAAATTCCTTGTCAGCTGGGTGTGGTAGCACACACCTTTAATACCAGAACTCAGGAGGCTGAGGTAGGAGGATCACCATGAGTTCAAGGCCAGGCCAGCCTGGAGCTACAGAGTTGCAAATCAACCTTGGCTGTTGTGAGACCTGGCCAAAAAAAAATCCTTGTCAGACTATTTCCCAAGCTGGATTTAAAAAAGGAAAGAGGGCTGGAGAGATGGCTTAGCGGTTAAGCGATTGCCTGTGAAGCCTAAGGACTCCGGTTTGAGGGTCAATTCCCCAGGACCCAAGTTAGCCAGATGCACAAGGGGGCGCACGCATCTGGAGTTCTTTTACAGAGGCTGGAAGCTCTGGCGCGCCCATTCTCTCTCTCTCTCTCTCTCTCTCTCTCTCTCTCTCTCCCTCCTTCTCTCTGTCACTCTCAAATAAATAAATAAACAAACAAAAAAAAATTTTTAAATGTTTAAAAAAAGAAAGAGTCAGGCATGGTGGCACATGCCTTTAACCCCAGCACTTGAGAGGCAGAAATAGAAGGATCACTGTGAGTTTGAGGCTACCCTGAGACTACATAGTGAATTCCAGGTCAGCCTTAGCTCGAGGGAGACCCTACCTCTAAGAAACAAAACAGGGAGGAAGGAAGGAAGGAAGGAAGGAAGGGAGGAAGGAAGGAAGGAAGGAAGGAAGGAAGGAAGGAAGGAAGGAAGGAAGGAAGGAAGGAAGGAAGGAAGGAGGGAAGGAAGGAGAGAAAGAAAGAAAGAAAGAGAGAGAGAGAAAAGAGGAATTCAGAATAGAGAGATTGCTCAGTGGTTAAGGTGATTGCCTTCAAAATGTAACAACCTGGGTTCAATTTCCCAGTATACAAGTAAAGCCATATGCATAATGTGGTGCATGCATTTGGAGTTCGTTTGCAGTGGCTAGAAGCCCTGGTGTGCCCATTCTCTGTCTTTCTATCTCTCTCTCTCCTTGCAAATAAATAAAAAATATTTTAGGGCTGGACATGGTAGTGCACGCCTTTAGTCCCAGCACTTTTGAGGCAGAGATAGGAAGATCGCCATGAATTCAAGGCCAGCCTGGGCTAGAACGAGACCCTACCTTGAAAAAAAAAATTAGGGCTGAAGAGATGGCTTAACCAAAGGACCCAGGTTCTATTCCCCAGTACCCACATAAAGCCAGATGCACAAGTTGGAGGATGCATCTGGACTTCATTTGCAGTGGCTAGAGGCCCTAGTGTACCCATTCTCTCTCCTTTCCCTTTCTCTCTCTCTCTCTCTCTCTCTCTCTCATAAGTAAATTAAAAATATTTTTAAAAATTAAAAAAAATATTTTTAAAGAGAAATTCTGTGTGGCTCGGCCTGTCTCTATCTGCCTCTCCAGCCAGAGAAGTGCTTGCTTGCTGAGAATCCGTGTCTGAGCACTGGATAGCACATGAGGGACAAGAGGCCCTGGCTTGAAGGAGTGACTGTTTTAGCAGTAAGCATATGGTCAGTGGCACAGTTGTCTGAAGTTTAATTTTGACATTCTGAGAATACTTTTTCCCCTTTCATGCTGAAGGGGAACTGGGCCAAAGACTGAGTGGGTGAAAAGGAAAAGAGAAATGGAAGACTAAAAATGACAACAAGGGAAAAAATGGTACATTCTCACTTAAGAAATAATATTGCTGGGGGAAGGGTGTAGGAGTATGCAAATTATATGTAAATTACATCCCTGCCAGCTCATATTATTGCAGCCCTTTTATCTTACACATTAGGGTGGGATCACTGGAAATACTCTTCTGGAAACCTCTCTGACCCTGACTACTTGATCATGGGTGAAACTTCTCTGGCCATTTGAATTTTCTTGTTATTTTTTTGGTTTTTTTGGGGGGGGTTGTTTTTGTTTTTGTTTTTTGACAGAGAAAGAGGAAGAGAGAGAAAGAGAGAATGGGCGCGCCAGAGCCTCCAGCCACTGCAAACGAACTCCAGATGTGTGGGCCCCCTTGTGCATATGGCTAACATGGGTCCTGGGGAATCAAACCAGGGTCCTTTGGCTTTTCAGGCAAATGCCTTAACCACTAAGCCATCCCTCCAGCCCTTTTTGATTTTTTTCAAAGCATGGTCTCATTCTAGCCCAGGCTGACCAGGAACTCACTCTGTAGCCCCAGGCTGTCTTCACTGAAATTCTCTAACCTCAACCTCCCAAGTGCTGGGATTAAAGGCATGTGCCATCATGCCAGCCTTGTATTTCCTTTACACATCAGAGTGCATATATCATTTTTAAAGTTTCTTCCAGTGTTTATAGACATTTTTGGTACAGAGAGTAATAGATTCCTTTCCCCTTAGTATCTCCAGGAAAGTAACTCGAGAACACTACTAGAAAGCCCAAATAAATGAAATAAAGAAATATAATTAAAAAAATAAAGTTGTATGGTTGGAGAAATGGCTCAGTGGTTAAGGCACTTGCCTGCAAAGCCTAACGACCCCGTTTGATTCCCCAGTACCCATATAAAGCTAGATGCACAAAATGGCCCATGCAACTGGAGTTCATTTGCCATGGTTGGAGGCCCTGACACGCCCATACTGTCTGTCTGTCTGTCTCTCTCTCTCTCTCTCTCTCTCTTTCTCTCTCTCACTCTTTGCAAATAGATAAATGAAAAATAAAAATAAAGTTGTAAAAAATTACTGTCCATAGAGGAAAAGATAAAAGAAAGTGGGAAAAAAGGAAGATATAGCTGATACAAGGTTGTAACAGGAAACTCCCCACAATTTTCTAAAATCCAGAGATAGAGAGCTATAGGCTATCTTTCCCCAATAGGGACGCCAAACATAGAATTCAGGTGTCCCCCATAAACTTAAGTATTCTGAGTGCTAGGTTTCCCAGATGATGGCAATTGGAAATTAAGGCCTCCTGGAGACAGTGTATTGTTGGGGGAGGCTTATGAGTGTTATAGCCAGTTTCCCCTTGCCAGTGTTTGGCACACTCTCCTGTTGCTATTGTCTACCTTATGTTGGCCAGGAGGTGATGTCCACCCTCTGCTCATGCCATCATTTCCCCTGCCGTCATGGAGCTTCCACTTGAGTCTGTAAGCCAAAATAAACCTCTTTTCCCACAAGCTGCTCTTGGTTGGGTGATTTCTGCCAGCAATGCAAACCTGACTGCAACAGTAGGTCAGGCTGGCCCAGAACTCATAGCAATACTCCTATCTCAGCCTCCCAAGTGCTAGCATTATAGTCATGAGCCAACACACCTGACTCCAGTTTTTTATTTGTTGAACAGAATTGATTCCATCCAAATTATTTTTTCTCTAATTAGTAAAGTTGCCAGTATGATAGATATTCAGAGATTTGTGGTTTATTTGTTTTTTGTTTTTTTTTTTTTTCTGTCATTGGTGGTGGTAGTGGTGGTTTTTAAGACAGGATGTTGGGGCTGGATAGATGGCTCAGCAGTTAAAGTGTTTGCCTGCAAAGACTAACCACTTTGGTTTGATGTAAAGCCAGATGCACAAAGTGGTGCATGCATCTGTAGTTCATTTGTAGTGGCTCGAGGCCCTAGTGCACCCATTCCCCCTGTGTGCAGCTCTTCTCTCTATCTCTCTCTGCTTGCAAACAAAAAATAATAATACTTTTAGTTAAAAAAAAATAAGATAGGGTCTCACTTCATAGCACAGACTGGCATCAAAGTTGGGATCCTCCTGCCTCAGCCTACCAAGTGCTGGAATTACAGATATGCATGACTGCAACACTTGGCTCTAGAAAATGTCTTTTGGAATGATCTTCACTGCCCCTTCCAAGGCCCATGGTTCCACATTTCCATGGGACTTTAATTAGATTAGATTGAATTGAGGCTCTGTTGTGCAACGGGTACTTCTAGATTGAATTAAATACCCTGAAAGTCGAGTTTTCAGCCTCTTAACCTTTAGTCTAAGATTGAAGTACTCTTTTTTTTTTTTTTTTTTAATTTTAAAAGGGGATTTATTGGATCAGCTTACAGTAGTCCAATAGCAGTTGTAGGCCCGAGAATCACCGAACCTGGTAGTTGCTCAGTCCTCGTGGCCAGATGCCTCAGCAGTCCCGACCCGGCACTGCAGATGGTGCAGGAAAGCCTGGAGGCTTCCTGAGGAGCCGCTGGGTTTCAGTCCACGGGGGTCTTCAGTTGATGCTGGTCTTTCGTCCGCACTGGTCTTCAATCCACGCTGGAAGGTAGCAAGCAGCTCCGGCAGCCAAAATGGAAGGGAGGCAGCAGATTGAAGTACTCTTGTACGCCTTGTATACTGCTCTGTACCCACTCCAGCCTGTGTTTGCTCATTCTATCTGTCTGAAATCCCCACTCATCCTTTTGTGCCTCATCTGGGAAAAAGTAACATTTGATCAGATTCTTGGGTTCTATGCTCTTTCTGAAATAGTATTAATCAATTTTTAATTCTCTTTTTTATTCTTTGATTATCCCCAATGTCATTTCCTTCTATTATTCAAAACTAATAAAAAGGTACTGAAAAACACTGTGCTCCTGTTATGTATCCAGAAGTGTCATGAAGCAGAACATGAGCATACATTGCTCCTCCTTCCAAGATGCCTGTCATTGGCTGATCCCTAACATGACCAACAAGAGGATTTTAGAAAAGACACAAAATAAAATTATTTTAATAAACATTTCTTTTAACATGCATTACAAATATACCTGTTATGATAAATCCATAAATTTTAGGAAATAGTGTTTCTTAAGGTAAAACTAGATAGATGTATTTTATCTTCAATAGTTTTTGTTGTGTGTGCAATGTGTGGTGTGTGGGGCGGGTGTGTGCATGTGGTATATGCATGTATCTGTGCATAAGACAGCACGGGAGGGGGTTGCTCACCTTTGGTGGGCACAGTACATGTCCCTCTCCATCACTCTTCCTCCTGATCTTGTTTTGAGCCAGAGTCTCTTTTTGCTCATTCTGGAGTTACAGGCTATGATAATTCTCAGGTCTCTGCTCCCCTGCAAGCCTGGAATTATAGAACACATGGCCATGCCCAACTTTTTACATGGAATTGGGAAATTTGAACTCTGGCAATCTCAAGCCCCATCAGACCCTCATGCTTGTGCAGGAAGTGCATTTAACTACTGAGCCATCTTTCCAGAAGTTGTTTTTTTTTTTTTATAAAACATGTGTCTTTTAATTTTATTTACTTATTTAAGAGAGAGTGAGAGAAAGAGGGGGAGAGAGAGAGAGAAAATGGGCACACCAGGACCTCCAACAGTTGCAAACAAACTCCAGACACATGCACCATCTTGTGCATCTGGTTTACATGGGTCCTGGGAAATCAAACCTGGGTCCTTTGGCTTTGCAGGCAAGCACTTTAACTGCCAAGCCATCCCTCCAGCC
This sequence comes from Dipus sagitta, assembly GCA_036346955.1. NCBI lineage: Eukaryota > Metazoa > Chordata > Mammalia > Rodentia > Dipodidae > Dipus > Dipus sagitta. The sequence goes on from CM070770.1 coordinate 171,630,405, forward strand.
CAAGTGTTGTTGTTGTTGTTGTTGTCAATACTAAGTAAATAATAGATGTAGCATGTAAATTTGGCAAAAAGCAGGACCAACTTTTGGAAATCACTGCACTAGGCTACATTTTGTATAGCAATATTTTTGAGAATTAACTCAGTAACTGATCTTGTACATGCCACTTACTTAATAATGATTTTTTGGTGTATGTGTGTACAAGCATATGTGGTATATGCATGTGTGGGGGTGTGCAGGTGCATGTACCCTTTGCACACATGAGCAGAACCACAGGAAGACATTGTGTGTACTCCCTCTCTCTCTCTTCCTCTCCTCTGTCTCATTTCTCTAAGACAGAGTCTTTCACTGTTTTTCAGCTCCACGGACTAACCAGGGAGCCCCAGCAATCCTCCTATCTCTTCCACCATGCTCAGTACTAGGGTTATAAGCATGTGCAACCACATCCAGCTTTTTATGTGGGCTGGAAATTAAACTCAGGTCCTCATACTTATGTAGCAAATGCTTTTACCTGCTGATCCATCTCCCAAGCCCTAATAATATTTTTTAATTAGTTTATAGCCAAAAACTAAGCCACATATCCAATATGGACACTATAGTATTTCAGAAGAAAAAAATGCTGTATTCTATGGGGATGAATGATAAGAATGAAGTATGGGAATTAACTGTAGGAAAGAACTGTGGAAATATTTCTTATAGGCCTTACAAATAGCTTTTCTGAGAATATTGCTGGGAGATGCTTTTTCTGCCAAGTTCCTGTTTTGTAACTTGTCCTGAAGTTAATCTTACAGCCATGTAATCAGCCTGCTTAAAATAATGTAACTAGGTTGCCTCTGCCTTGGTGTACCTTTGACCTGAACAGCACGGATGAGCAGTATGGACAAGGAATGTTTAGAGATGCTGGTGATCTTAAGCTCTGCTCTTTGACCTACTTCCTGAGTGATGTGGTTAAACTCCTGAACCAGAAAAGGTGTGAATGAGCGCAATATGCTGACTACTGAAGACAGCTCATTTATTGCCCACGGAACTGCCACAGATCTGTTGAAGACAACAGGTGGGCTTACTGTGAATGGAGTATGCATATGTATATTCTGGATCAGCAGAGTCCAACAGGACATACACCTAAATCTCTTTCTTTAATAAATGTTTAAAGACTTATTCAGAATTAAAAAGTTCCTCTTCGCAGGGTGAGATGTTTTCCTTCTTTTAGGCTCTTCTTTGAGAAGCATCTAGGCTACTCTTAGGCAAACAAATCCAAGAGTCAGTTTCTGTAACTCCAGGAGAATACCCTAATTAGGCAGTTTTCAGTTAAGGTAGCCTGGAGGAATGGGCCACTTAAACTCAACATTTAAATATGGGAAAAATAAATCTTTATTGCAAGGGAAAAAAAGTGTGAGCTTGAAGAAAATAAAGAAGACAGGGAAATAGAGCAAGACCTTGCATGCAAAAGACTAGATGGATGAAATGCAGGAGTAGACCACGCCCGTGGAGATAAGGCTGAAGGACTTTAAACACAGTGAGAGACAGCTATGACTATATTTTTGACAGCTGTCATCCTCGGCATCTTCAGTCTTAGAGGCTGTGATCCAACACACTAACACTGAGGTCTATTTATGACTGAGGGGGAAATGGTGTCAAGTCATCAGCCCTCAAAAGCCTGTTTCAGCTTCTTCCTACATGCCACCATCTTCTAAAGGAATGAAGCATAAAGCATCTTTTGCACAAAAGGTCAGTTCTCAGAGCCCTATGTAATCAGCTTCCATCAGGCAACTATTTCTTATTTCTTTCTGTTCACATCTCCCAAAGTGGAACTAGAGATCCACATACACAGGGAGAGAGAAAGATCTTAGAGCTATTATACATATTTACAAAGTAGCTGTTGCTAAGGTAACATAGAATAATTAAAACCTTGTGATGTTGCTCTTCATTAGAATAACGTGAATTTTGCATAGCAGTTTTTTTTTATTATTTTTATTCAAAGCCTAACTGATAATCTTTAATTTATAAGAATTCCAAGGCTGGAGAGAGATCGCTCAGTAGCTAAGGTGCGCTGGCCTACAAAGGCTAATGACCTGGGTTTGATTCTCCAATAACCACGTAAAAACCAGATGTACAAAGAGGTGCATGCATCTGGAGTTTGTTTGCAGTGAATGGAGTCCCTGGTGTGCCCATTCTCTCCACCTGTCTCTCTTCTCTCTTCTCTCTACTCTCTGCTTGCAAATAAATAAATAAAAATAATTTTTAAACAGAATTCCAAAAATTTATGAAGAAAGGGATTTCTAGTTGCATTAAGTTAGTGTGGGTCTGGAAGTCAGGAAGCAGGAAATTGAATGCTGTATTCAAGTAGAATTCCTGTTTCATTCAGTCCAGGACCCCAGCCCACGGGATGGTGCTGCCCACAGTTAGGATGGATCTTCCCACCACAGTCAACCTAATCTAGAAACTCCCTCACAAACATGCCCAGAGGTATCTTCTAGGTGATTATAGTTCCTGTCAAATTGACAATAATACTAATTATAGTATTATTATATAGTATTATATAGTATATTATATAGTATACACAGGAAGATTCCAAGTTCAAGGCCTGCCTGGACCACAGAGTGAGTTCAAGGACAGCCTTGACAACTAGTGAGACCCTATCTCAGAATAAAATGTATAAAGAGGGGGGCTGGAGAGATGGCTCAGTGCTTAAGGCACTGGCCTGAAAGCCTCACAACCAGGGTTCGTTTCCCCAGTACCCACATAAAGCCAGATGCACAAAGTGGCACATGCATTTGGTGTCCATTTGCAGCAGCTGGGGGCCCTTGCACACCCATTCTCTGTCTCTCTTCTATCTCTCTTTCTCTTGCAAATAAATAAATAAATAAAATTTAAAGTATAAAGAGGGATGGAGAGATGGCTTAGCTGTTAAGGTGTTTGCCTGTGAAGCCTAAGGACCCAGGTTCAATTCCCCAGTACCCATGTAAGCCATATGCACAAGGGGGTGCATGCTCTAGAGTTTGTTTACAGTGGCTGCAGGCCCTGGCATGCCCATTCTCTCTCTCTCTGTCTCTCTGTCTCTCTCTGTCTCTCTCTCTCTCTCTCTCAAATAAATAAATAAATATATTTTAAGAAAACTTTTTTTAAAGTATAAAGAGGGCTAGGGATATAAATTAATGCTAGTGCACTTGCCAAAAGCAACAATCAAAGAAAAAAAAACATAAAAGCTAGGGCTAGAGAGATGGCTTAGCAGTCAAGGTTCTTGCTTATAAAGCCTAACAATTCGGGTTCAATTCCCCAGTACCCATGTAAAGCCAAATGCACAAATTGGACCTGGTGTGCCCTTCCCCCACCCTTCTCTCTCTCCTTGCAAATCAATCAATAAATAAAATTTTAAAAAAACATAGAAGTTAAACTGTTCCCCAAAGTGAAACATGCAATTCTCAAAGAAAAGAGGTACTTCAACAAAACATGGTATGCTTTTGTTTTTATTGTTGCTGCTACTGTTTGCTGGCTGATTTGTTTTTCGAGACAGACTGGTCTTGAGCTCTCTATCATCCCTCCTCAACCTCCCAAATTCTATGATTACATGCATGAACCACCATGTCCAGCTTACTACTTGCTTTTAAATTTGCCAAATTTATTAAGTCTTCTTGGAAATGGCCACTATAATCTTAAGTAATAATAGTTAATATTCAAAATAAATTCATCAGATATTTAGTCTGCTTCCTGCTGCTATGAGAGAATATCACAGACTAAGTAATAATTTATAGAGAATATAAATGCATGTATTACTGTTCTGGTGCCTGGAAAGTCCAATGTCAAGATACTGGCCTTCTTGCCGCATTATAACATAGAAGAGAACATCACATGGCAAGAGAGGGAGGAGGTTAGCTCAGCTTTTTCATGTTTTCTTCCTATAAAGCCTCATCCCATCATGAAGACCCATCCTCGGGTCTTATCTAATCCTAATTATCTCCCAAAGGCCCTTTATCCAAATCTCAACATGAATTTGGAGTTTTAGATTCCCAACACATAAACTGTTTTGTTCTGTTCTGTTTACTTCATTCTAATTTGGATTTTGCTTTGTTTTGTTTGTTGCTTTTGAGACAGGTTCACATAAAGCCCACACTGGCTTTAAATTCACTATGTTGCCTAGGATACCACTGAACAAAATCCTGATTCTTCTGCCTCCTGAGTGCTGGGATTACAGGCATGCACAACCACCCCTGGTTATATAGTGCTGAGGATCAAACCCAAGGCTTTTGGCATGTTAGGCAGTCATTCTACCATTGAACTACTTCCCCAGCCCCAACATAGTCAAACCATAGCAAGTAATTTTTTTAATTTTTTTATTTTATTTACCCATTTTGAGAGAGAAAGTAACATAGAGAGAGAATGGGCACACCAGGGCATCTGGCCACTGCAAACGAACTCCAGACACATGCGACCCTTGTGCATTTGGCTTATGTGGGCACTGGGGAATTGAACCTGGGGAATCGAGCCTTGAACCTGGGTCCTTAGGCTTTGCAGGCAAGTGCCTTAACTACTAATCCATCTCTCCAGCCCCCATAGCAAGTATTTTTGAGATTCTGTAATGGACAATGATCTCTGTAGATGCCATAGTCCAGTTAAAACAGAAACACACACATGAAAAGTATATAACTATAGACAAATATGTGTCCTCCAATTAAAAGCAAAATCAATGGTTACCAAAAGATGTGATCAAACTTGCTTCCTAATGCCAGCAACCCCTCTTTTCACTGTTTCATCTAACAGTGACTGTCTGTGCTCCCCACCTCTCCTCAGCCTGCATCAAAACAAATTATGCTGGGCTGGAGAGATGGCTTAGCGGTTAAGCACTTGCCCCGTCCAAGGCTCAATTCCCCAGGACCCACATAAGCCAGATGTACAAGGTGGCACATGCGTCTGGAGTTCGTTTGCAGTGGCTGGAGGCCCTGGCATGCCCATTCTCTTTCTGTATATCTGACTCTTTCTCTCTCTGTCTGTCTGTCACTCTCAAATAAATAAATTAATTAATTTAAAAAAATTTAAAGCATGTGCTAACCATGCCTGGCTTAAAAAATAAAAATTAAAAAATCATGCCTATCCCCCACCAAAAAAATATAATAAAATACCCTTCCCCAGATCACAAATGAATCATTTCTGCATTCTCTGAGCTTTTGTAGCCCTCTAAGTACTTCCCCTAGGGCACTTAAACTGCTCTATAATCATTGCTGTTTATGAAATGATCACTGAGGCACATGTCACGTCTTCTCTGTCTCTGTCAGACAGACAATAACTTCCCTGATAGAAAAAAAAAACCCATAACAGACAAAGGACTTACCTCGGTTCTTTGAACATGGTAGGTATTTAATTAAAACCCATAAAATAGGGCTGAAGAGATGACTTAGTGGTTAAGGTACTTGCCTGCAAATCCAAAGGACCCAGGTTCTATTCCTCAGGACCCACATAAAACAGATGCACAAGGTACTGCATGCGTCTGGAATTCATTTGCAACAGCTGAAGACCTTGGCATGCCCATTCTCTCTCTCCCTCTCTTTCTCTCCCTCTCTTTCTCTCTCTAATAAATAAAGAAAGAAAAGAAAAAGAAAAAACATGTCAAATCAATGAATGCCTAAACATACGCATAAATGAATAAACAGTAGGCATTTGTTTGTGAGCAGGATTTCATTCTGTACAGAAGACAGAAGATACTCAAAGTAGGGTAAGAAAAACTTTTCATTTTTCCTTATAATGGGAATAGTTTAAATATACACATCATTCAATATGGCACTTGCCATGTAAGCAGGAGGACCTGAGTTCAGATCTACAGCACTCATGTTAGTGACAGATGTGGTGGCATGTGCCTGTAATCCAGCACTGGGGAGGCAGAAACATGAGGGTACCTGGGATTTACTGGCTAGCATGTCTAGATGACTGGTGAGCTCCAGGTTCACTGAGAGACCCTGTCTCAGTAAGATGGAGAGTGATTGAGGAAGACACCTAACATGGAACTCTTGCCAACACACACACACACAAGTATCTGGATATGCATATGCATCTAAATGAATATGAACACACATATACCCATGCTTACATGCTCAGAAATCCATAAAAATAAATAAGCAAAAAGCACTGAGAATGTAGCTCAGAGGTACAACACTTGCCTAGCACACATGAGGTCCTTAGTACACATCCATCACCACACAAACACACACACCAAAAAAAAAAAAAGACACTAAATCCCTCCCAGCCACATTTGTGACCCTCACCTGACATAGTGGATTAAGTATTCACTCCTGTCATCCCTACAACACACAAGGCTGCTATTACAAACCCAACACCACTTTCTGTCTTGACTGCCTGCCTCAAGCTATAGAGGCTTCACAAGCAGTTATACTTTCCCAGATACCTTCTGGTTACAATGAACACCCTTAGGGATTTTGGCTTTATAAAGTTATCTATTTGTTTCAATCCCCACATGTGCATACTCTGTGCTGGGTTTTATTGAATGTGTATATTGCTCAGTTGAATTTTAGAATTTGCCAATAAATTGCTCCACCCAGCCCACTAGAATACTTGAATAGCAGGCAAACTCAACATCTAGGATTACTTCTGTGGACTGAAGTATAAGAGCTACACTTGGCACCTTAAACTTCTACTCTGAAGGTACATAAAGTTGGATTTCCAATCTAAAAACACCACAGATAATTAGAAAACCCAGGCGTCAAATGAACTCACGATGCAAAATCACTACATTTTAATACAAGAAACACAAAGAATCAAGACAATACAATCCCACCAAAAATTATATATCCACCAGAAATGGCCCCAATGAGATTGTTTTAGATGAAATGCCTGACAAAGATTTCAAAAAAATGATTTTATTTATACTCAAAGAAATCAAATAAGAAAACAAAGGAATTAAAGAAGAAAACAAACTCTTGAAGGAATTCCAAGAGAACACACAAAATCAGCTTAATGAAATAAGAAGGTCATTACAAGACATGAGTAAGGAAATAGAAACACTGAAGAAAAACCAGGCAGAAATACTAGCACTGTAAAACACAGTCAGTCAAATAAAAAACTCTGTGGAGAGTCTCATCAGTAGAATGGATGGAGAGAACAGAATATCTAAACTAGAAGACCAGGTAGCAATCTAATACAGTCCAACAAAGAGAAAGACAAGCTAATAGGAAGGTATGAATGGCAATTTCAAGATATTCAAGACACTATGAAAAGACCAAACATGAGAATTCAGGGCATAGTAGAAAGAGAAGAATTTCACTCCAGGGGGTTAATGGGCATTTTCAACAAAAACCATAGAAGAAAAATTTCCACAAATTTGGAAAGAAATGCCAATGAAGATACAAGAAGCTTTTAGAACTCCAAACAAACAAAACCTGGAAAGAATCTCTCCTTGCCATGTTATAATTAAACTACTAGACACACAAAGCAAAGAAAATATATTGAAAGCAGTTAGAGAGAAAAGGCAAGTCACATATAAAGGCAAGCCCATCAGAAAAACAGCAGATTACTCAACACAAACTTTAAAAGCCAGAATAGCTTGGAATGATGTATTCCAAGTTCTGAAAGATAACAACTGTTAACCAAGATTATTTTATCCTGCAAAGCTATCTATCCAAATTGATGGAGAAATTAGGACATTCCACAAGATAAATAGGCTAGAGGAATTTATGACAACTAAGCAAGATCTATGGAAAATACTTGAAGGAATCATTTACGCTGAAGAAAAAGCAAAGCACACACATGAGGAAACAGGAAAAATAAATCATACAAAAATAACAGTTAAAACAAGAGAGTAAAGAGAAATTAAGAAGAACTACAAAACAAGTAGAATGGCAAGAATAAACATAAACCTTTCAATAATAACTCTTAATATCAATGGCCTCAATGCCCCAACCAAAGGACACAGGCTTGTAGACTGGATTAAAAGGCAGGATCTTGGGCTGAGCAGATGGCTTAGTAGTTAAGGTGCTTGAAAGGATGGAAAACAGTATTTAAAGCAAATGGGCCTAGGAAACAATCAGGAGTTGCTATCCTGATATCTGACAAGATAGACTTCAAACCAACATTAGTGAGGAAAGATAAAGAAGGTCACTTTATACTGATTAAAGAAACATTCCAACAGGAGGACATTACAATCCTAACCATATATGCACCTAACATGGGGGCAACCAATTTTATCAAACAAACACTATTAGATTTAAGTTCACAGATAACACCAAATACAATTCTGGTGGATGACTTCAATATGTCACTCTCATCAATTGACAGGTCATCCCAGCAAAAAATAGAGACATCTGGATTAAATGATGTCATGGAACAATTGGAACTAACAGATATATACAGAACGTTCCATCAAAATGCTGCAGAATATACATATTACTCATCATCATATGGAACATTCTCCAAAATAGACAATCTATTAGGAAACAAAGCAAACTCTATAAGACCCAATGGAATTAAACTGCAAATCAGCAACAAGAAAAACTGAAGAGCATAAACAAATTCATGTAGACTAAACAGTACACTATTGAATGAAGAATGTGTCATTAAGGAAATCAATAAATTCATAGAATCAAATTATAATGAGAATTCAACATACTAAAACTTTTGGGACACAATGAAGGCAATCCTAAGAGGGAAATTTATACCTCTGAGTGCCTATATTAAAAAATTAGAGCTGGGAGTGGTGGCACATGCCTTTAATCCCAGCACTCAGGAGGCAGAGGTAGGTGGATAGCTGTGAGTTTGAGGCCAGCCTGAGAATACAGAGTGAATTCCAGGTCAGACTGAGCCAGAGTTAGATCCTACCTTGAAAAACCAAAAAAGAAAGAAAGAAAGAAAGAAAGAAAAAGAAATTAGAGAGTTCACAAGTAAACAATTTAATGATTGACCTTAAGGCCTTGGAAAAAGAACAAGGCAAACCAAAAATCATCAGATGGAAAGAAATAACAAAGATTAGGGCAGAAATTAGTGAAATAGAAACCAAAAAAATCAATCCAAAGAATCAATGAAACAAAAAATTGGTTCTTTGAAAAGATAAACAAGATTGATAGCAAACCTGACCAGAAGAAAGAGAGAAGAGACAAAAATTTTTTAAAATTAAAGATGAAAAAGGCCCCATTACAACAGATACCAAAGAAATTCAGAAAATCACAAGGACATACTTTAAGAATATATATGCCTCTAAGTTTGAAAATCTGAGAGAAATGGATGATTTCCTTGATTCATATGACCTACCAAAATTAAATCAAGATGAGATAAACCATTTAAATCAACCTATAACAAGTACAGAGATCCAAGCAGTTATGAAAAGTATCCCAGCTAAAAAATAGTTCATGCCCAGATAGATGCACTGGTGAATTTTACCTGACCTTCATGGAAGAACTAACACCACTGCTTCTCAAACTTTTCCATAAAATAGAAAGGGAAGGAATCCTACCGAACTCCTTCTATGAAGCCAGCATCACCCTGATACCAAAACCAGACAAAGACAGAAAAAAGAAAATTACAGACCAATCTTCCTCATGAACATAGATGCAAAAATCCTCAACAAAATATTGGCAAACACAATACAAGAATATATCAAAAAGATCATTCACACCAACCAAGTAGGCTTTATCCCAGAGATGCAGGTTCAACATATGCAAATCGATAAATGTAACACACTATATAAATGGACTGAAGGACAAAAATTACATGATCATCTCAATAGATGCAGAAAAGGCATTCTACAAAATCCAACATGCCTTCATGGTAAAAGTCCTACAGAAACTGGGAATAGGCTGGGCGTGGTGGTGCATGCCTTTAATCCTAGCACTTGGGAAGCAGAGGTAGGAGGATCGCCATGAAACTACATAGTTAATTCCAGCTCAGCCTGGACTAGAGTGAGACCCTACCTCAAAAAACAAAACAAACAAACAACCAAAGAAAAGAATGCTGCTCTCTTAGTTAAACTGATATCAGCACAAGGGTGATGGAGAAAGATACTGAGGACACTCAACACCTACCAAACCAGAGATTCAGATGCTCCTAAGTGCCTATCACTGAAGTAGACTTAAAATGCTCCCAGCATGGCTCAGGGAATTTTATGAAAGAGTGGGCAGAAAGATTGTTAGAGCCACAAGTTGGGACATTTTGCACAGAGACATTGCCTCTCCCCCATAACTGACTGATGCCCCCATAATGCATGACCCACAATCTCAATGGAGTTGACCTACATCCCCAATGAGGAAAGCCTCTTCAGAAAAGGGGCAGGGAGGAGGGAAATGATGGTACCAATATGTGATGTGTACATACAAAATATGTCCATTAATAACAAAAAAGAAAGACAAAAAAAACAAATGATAATAAGTGTTGATGGGAGTGCAGAAAAAGGGGAACCCTTCTACACTGTTGGTGGGAATGTAGTCTGGTACAGCCATTGTGGAAATCAGTGTGGAGGTTCTTGAGACAGCTAAAAATAGATTTACCATATGATCCAGCTATAGCACTCCTAGACATATATCCTAATGACTCTTCTCACTACCTTAGACATACTTGCACACCATGTTTATTGCTTCTCTATTCACAATAGCTAGGAAATGGAACCAGCCTAGATGTCTCTCAATAGATGAATGGATAACAAAGATGTGGCACATTTACACAATGGATTTCTACTCAGTGGTAAGGAAAAATGAAGTTATGAAATTTGCAGGAAAATGGATGGATCTGGAAAGTATTATAAACAGTGAGGTAACCCAGGCCCAGAAAGCCAAATATCACATGTTCTTTCTCATATGTGGATCCTAGCTACAAATGATTAGACTTCTATGTAAGTAGGAAGAAAACTGAGTAGCAGAGGCCAGTAAGCTAGAAAGGATATATAAAGGGAATACAAAGGGGGGGGGGGGGGCTTAATAGGATGGAATTGTATATATGTAAGTAGAACAGACTAATAGGGGTGAAATGTCCTAAGTGAGGTCAGAGGAGGAGATTGAGTAAAGGAAAGGTGGAGGGAGGGCTAATCAAAATCTAAGAGGATATAAATAAGTCATATGGAAACCTACTTTTTTGGACAATAGAACACTCAGGAGCCATAAATTGTTACTAGAAATTTTTCAATGCCAGGGTTGGGATATCTTCCAGTGCGTTGTTGGCCAGGGAGGTCCCTGGTGCCCCCCAAAACATTACAGGCCATTGCCAAGGCCCATGGTTTCCCACCAGGAATAGTGGTAAGACCCTATTGCTAAAGACTCCACATACTTGGGCTGCAAGGTCACTGAGAAATCCTGCTGGAGCTGAGCTGAAAACCTCCTCCATGTAGATCGGCTGACAGAAAGCTGGAAAAATCCACACTGCATGCAGTTCAATGGGAGAGAGAGAAATCACCAGTGAAGATACCCAACAGCGAACACTGCAAGCCTTATATTTGACCAGCCAGGCCAAATAAGCCAATGGGTACAATAGTGGCATGTCTGTTATGGGGGAAACCAACTGCCCTCTAATTTGACTGGAGGCCCACTCCATGGGAGGGAATACATCCGTGATACTGAAAACCTACAACAGGGATAGTCATGAACCCTAAGGGTGTAAAGTCTGCTGGTGTCTGGCTAAATGTATGTACTATGCTCACCAAACTGCCCATTAAGCACTTCTCTTAATTTTCATACCCATATATTAATGCTACTCTCACTTTTGGTTAGAGAAGCTTCTCTTTTCAGATGGCAGTGACCTTGGGATGAATCAGAAGATACCATGGTTCTGAGAAGAAGTGACAGAGGAGTGTTCAGCACTGAAATATCTCTATCACATCTTCCAAGGCTCAGGGTCCATTGCAGAAGAGGTGGCAGAAAGAAGGTAAGAGCCAAAGGAAGGGTAGGAAACCTTCCAATATGCCCCTCCAGACACTGATATCTATGGATATCTATGACCTCACAGTGTCTGACACTCCCTATACAAGACCATCATAATAGGTGGAAAAGATCATGACATCAAAATAAAAGAGAGGGGCTGGGGGGATTGCTTAGTGGTTAAGGCATTTGCCTGCAAAGCCAAAGGACCCAGGTTTGATTCCCCAGGACCCACATTAGCCAGATGCACAAGAGGGTGCACTCATCTGGAGTTATTTTGCAGTGGCTGGAGGCACTGGCACACCCATCTCTCACTCTATCTTCCCTCTTTCTCTGTCAAATAAATAAATAAATATGAAATATTTTTTAAAAGAGAGACTGGGGCTGGAGAGATGGCTTAGCAGTTAAGCACTTGCCTGTGAAGCCTAAGGACCCCAGTTCTAGGCTCGATTCCCCAGGACCCACTTTAGCCAGATGCACAAGGGGGCGCACGCATCTGGAGTTTGTTTGCAGTGGCTGGAGGCCCTGGCATGCCCATTCTCTCTCTCTCTCTCTCTCTCTCTCTGCCTCTTTCTCTCTCTGTCTGTTGCTCTCAAACAAATAAATAAAAATAAAAATAAATATTTAAAAAAGAGAGAGAGACTGATTGAGAGGAGGAGGGGATATGATGGGGAGTGGAGTTTCAAAAGGGAAAGTGGGGGGAGGAAGGGAATTACCATGGGATATTGTTTACAATTATGGAAGTTGTCAATTAAAAATATAAAAATAAATTAGGCTGGGCATGGTGGCACATGCTTTTAATCCCAGCACTTGGGAGGCAGAAGTAGGAGGATCGCCATGAGTTTGAGGCCACCCTGAGACTACATAATGAGTTCCAGGTTAGCTTGGGCTAGCGTGAGACTATACCTTGGAAAACCAAAAAACATAATAATAAATAAATAAATTAGTTAATTAACTTTTAAAAATGAAATTTTCAGGGAAATGGATGGATCTCGAAAGGATTATACTAAGTGAGGTAACCCAGGCCCAGAAAGCCAAGCATCACATGTTATCTCTCATATGTGGATCCTAGCTACAAATGTTTAGACCTGATTGTGAGCTGGAACCAAAAATCAGTAGCAGAGGCCAGTAAGCTAGAAAAAGGCTATAAGGGGAGGGAGGAGAGGGAAGAACTTTAGGGGATGGTATTGTATATATGTAAGTAGAAGAACAGATTACAGGTAGTGGAATGGCCTAAGTGAGGCCAGGGGAAGAGATTAAGAGAAGGGTGAGGGACAGCCAATCAAAATTCAAGATATTCTGAGTAAGACATATGAAAGCCTACTTTTTTGGATAATGGCACATCCAGAAGTCATAGATCGCTACCAGAAAATTTTCAGTGCCAGGGATGGGACACCCTCCAAAACATTACAGGCTATTGTCAAGACCCTTGGTTTCCCATGAGTAAAAGATAGTAAGACCCTATTGCTGCAGACTTCACATGCCTGGGCAGCAAGATCACTGAAAAATCAAGCTGGTGCTGAGCTGAAAACCGTCTTCCTGTAGACCACCCAACTGAAATCTGGAAAAAGCTGCACTGTATGCAGCCCTAAGGGAGACAGTAGTCAACAGCAGTGAAAACAGTGGACACTGGAAGCCAAAAGTTTGACCAGACAGGCCAAATGACTGAATGGGTATAATAGTGGCATATCTGCGCTGGGGAAACCAACTGCTCTCTAATGGAGTGAAGGCCCACTCTATGGGAGGGAAGATATGCTTGGTACTGAAAACCTAACCAAAAGCCTATAGCAGGGGAGATCATGAGCCTTAGGGGTATAAAGCCTGCTCTTGTCTGACTAAGTGCATATATTATGTTCACCAAACTGTCCTGAAAACACTACACTTAATGTTTATGTTCATATATTAATGCTACTCTCACTTTTGGTTAGAGAGCTTCTCTTTTCAGATGGTGGTGACCACTGGAATGACCCAAAAGGTAATATAGTGCTGAAAAAAAGTGACGGAGCAGTGCTCAGCACTGAAACATCCCTATCACACCCTCCAGGGCTCAGGGTCCATTGCAGAAGAGGTGGCAGAAAGAATGTAAGAGCCATGGGCTGGAGGGGTTGCTTAGTGGTTAAGGCATTTGCCTGCAAAGCCAAAGGACCCAGGTTAGATTCCCCAGGACCCATGTCAGCCAGATGCACAAGAGGACGCATGCGGCTGGAGTTTGTCTGCAGTGGTTGGAGGCCCTGGTATGCCCATTCTCTCCACCCTGCCCCCATCAAATAAATTAATTAATTTTAAAAAAAGAATGTAACAGCCAAAGGAAGGGCACCACTCCTTACAATGCAACTGACCAGACAGAAACTGGCCTCAATATCTATTACCTCACAGTGCATAGCAATATCTTCACAAGACCCTCATAACAGAAGAAAAAGACAATGACATCAAAATAAAAGAGACTAATGGAGAGAGGGAGGGGATATGATGAAGAGTGGGGTTGTGAAGGGGAAAATGGGAGAGGGGAGGAAATTAGCATGGTTTATTGTCTGTAAGTATAGAAGTTGTCAATAAAAAATTTTTAAATAGAAAGTGAATGTTTAAAGTTCTCACCACAAAAGTGAAAACTATGCAAAGTCAGATATTTGTTAACTAACTTGGTTTAAGAATTCCACAAGATGGATATGTGGGCCATCTGGCTGAGACATCTGTCACCCCATTGATTGCCAGGGTTGATTCAGTTGAAATGCCTGGCTAAACAGGTGATTCCTCACTCCCTCACTGCTCTCTGTGTGTCCCTCCCAAAGCTGCATGCTAGGTCCAAGAGAATGACCTTCCCAAGTAAAGGAGGACAGTTCTTCAGTCAAGGGTATATGAGTGCCGTCTATACTCACCACCTAGAACCTCCAAACAAGTTCTGAAGAATGTGTACGTGTGCGTGTGTGTGTGTGTGTGTACGTATTATATGTATGATATAGTTGTACCCTATAAGTAAAATAAACAAACCATATCAGCATCTTAGAGTGTTTTCCAAAATATAATGTTAGGGCAAAATAGCAAGTTGCAATATAATATGTACAGTCTGGGACTGAACCACTGTCTCTGTTTTTTTTTTTTTTTCCTCATTTCTGAAATGAAAATAATAATAGTAGCTACTATTGGTGCTGGGGAACTAAAAAGACCTACTAAGCATGCATAAAACCCTCAACATAGTGCTTGCCACAAATAAATGTTCAGTAGCATCATTTATGAATGTATATCTGTAGTAAAATATAGAAATGTAGACTCAGTAAGAAAAAATATTCAAAACTGGAAATACTGTCAAAAGATAAGTAACATATCCTTTCGATGTCAAACACTGCCAGCATTGTTTAATCTAAGGATCGTAGGCTGAGGCTATAGTCCAGTGGTAGCATGGTTGCCTGGCATTTATGAGATCTTGGATTCAATCCCCAGTATTGTGAAAAATAAATCATCCAAGCTTTTTGTAAGGAAATGTACTTGATTTGACTCACTGTTAACTATAGGAATTATATGCTAATTTACAGAATTTTTTCTAGTACAGGTATAAATGATTTCCATATTTTGTAGAAAAGATAGCATATGGGGAAAAAAAACACTTGGATATCCAATCTAACAGTTTTACTCTTTGTTTTTCAAGGTAGGGTCTTGTTCAAGCCCCAGGCTGACCTGGAATTCACTATGTAGTCTCAGGGTGGCCTTGAACCCATGGCGATCCTCCTACCTCTGCCTCCCAAGTGCTGGGATTAAAGGCGTGCGCCACCACACCCGGCCTTACTCTTTCTTTTATTAACGTTCCTATATCCTCCAGAAACTTTTGAACCAGATTTAACATTTTACTGTTTTGTTCATTGAAAAATGAGTAAATTCTTTGATACATGTTTCTCTTACATGTGCATAAGAAAAACAATTTTAATTTTTTAATTATGTAAGCCAAATATATGATACTGTCATTGCCTTTACAGAAGGGAAGGAATGAGATGGGGTAGAATATATTAGGTTTCCATAATCTGGAATATATTATCTCTCAAATTTAAAACTGGATGTATATGGAACTCAGCAGTACAGCCTTGCCTAGCATCTGTGAAGCCTAGGTTCAATCCCAGCACTGCAAAATAATTTTTTTAAAATTTATATCACACATGTATCTGAAACATACATATCAAAATATTTGTATTTATAAAGCCAAAGTGGTATATGGGAGGTTGTTTATTTTATTAGTCTTTATGTTTTAAATTCTAAAAACAAAAATGCTTCCAGCCAGGCTAGGTGGTCCACACCTAATTTAATCCAGCACTCGGGAGACAGAGGTAGGAGGATTGCTGTGAGTTCAAGGCCAACCTGAGAGTACAGAGTAAATTTAGGTCAACCTGGGCTAGAGTGAGACCCTACCTTGAAAAAAAAAGTTTCCAGGAGCTGAGGAGATGGCTCAGTGGTTAAAGGTGCTTGCTTACAAACCCTGCTAGCCTGAGTTGGCCTAAGTTCAATTTCCCAACAAAATTTTTAAGATGCCATGTGCCCACAGCCATGTCTTGTGCAGTTCTGGATGGCAGTTGTTTAAATACTTTGAACAACTGTAATTGTTTAAATACTTTGGAACAACCATAATTGTTCAAATTCTTTTGCCTAACAGTAGTTGTTCAGCAGCTTGCTATGTGCTTAATATAAAACTTCAAACAGTCTCTGCCTTCTTAGAAGCCAGATTGTGAAAGGGAAGTGAGGGAAAAGACTTAGAAACATTGATAACGCCCTGTTGTACAAGTCTTAAATACACCTGAGTGAGTAGAAATAGCTACCAGATTACAGCAGCACGTAAACAAGAATTCAGTTGGGTAAGGGAAGATTGACTAAAAGACGAAGGGATTGCTGGTAGGATTTATGGAGGAATCTTGGAAGTATTTTGCAGATGAACCCCAGAGTGCATTGGTAAGGCTATTGCCCAAAGGTCCCATAACTGAGAATTATTCATAGGTGTGCCTCTGAAGGAATCAAGTGGCTATCTGGGAACCATCTAGAGGGGAAAAGATTAGGAAGGAGGAACACAGTCCTAGCATCTGTGAAGCCTAGGTTCAATCCCAGCACTGCAAAATAATTTTTTTTAAAAATTTATATCACCCATTATCTGAAACATACATATCAAAATATTTGTATTTATAAAGCCAAAGTGGTATATGGGAGGTTGTTTATTTTATTAGTCTTTATGTTTTAAATTCTAAAAACAAAAATGCTTCCAGCCAGGCTAGGTGGTCCACACCTAATTTAATCCAGCACTCGGGAGACAGAGGTAGGAGGATCACTGTGAGTTCGAGGCCACCCTGAGACAATACAGTGAATTCCAGGTCAGCCTGGGCTAGAGTGAGCCCCTACCTTGAAAAAAAAACAAAATAAATAATAAAAGAAAGGGGGGAAAATTACCAGGCAAGGTTGCACAGGCATTTAATCCGAGCACTTGGGAGACAGAGGTAGGAGGATCACTGTGAGTTCGAGGCCACCCTGAGACAATACAGTGAATTCCAGGTCAGCCTGGGCTAGAGTGAGCCCCTACCTTGAAAAAAAAACAAAATAAATAATAAAAGAAAGGGGAAAATCTTTTCAAATTAATACAAGATAAAGTATTAAAAATAATTTTGCATAATGATGCCTTTAAGAGCCACGGGGTGGGAAGGAGTATCCTAAGGCATTGTCCCCACACTCAGAGACTGACTGATGTATTTATGACCCACAGTGAATACTGAATACACCACTGAGAAGGGCCCTTAGTGGAGCAGGGCAAGGGAGAAGGAACATAAAAGCATGACCTAATAGGAATGTGATGTCTGCAATATGCTCATTAAGTAAAGTTCACAATTAATAAAAATGGAAAATAAAAAACAATTTTAATTTTTTAATTATGTAAGCCCAATACATATGATACTGTCATTGCCTTTACAGAAGGGAAGAATGAGATGGGGTAGAATATATTAGGTTTCCATAATCTGGAATATATTATCTCTCAAATTTAAAACTGGATGTATATGGAACTCAGCAGTACAGCCTTGCCTAGCATCTGTGAAGCCTAGGTTCAATCCCAGCACTGCAAAATAATTTTTTTTAAAAATTTATATCACCCATTATCTGAAACATACATATCAAAATATTTGTATTTATAAAGCCAAAGTGGTATATGGGAGGTTGTTTATTTTATTAGTCTTTATGTTTTAAATTCTAAAAACAAAAATGCTTCCAGCCAGGCTAGGTGGTCCACACCTAATTTAATCCAGCACTCGGGAGACAGAGGTAGGAGGATTGCTGTGAGTTCAAGGCCAACCTGAGAGTACAGAGTAAATTTAGGTCAACCTGGGCTAGAGTGAGCCCCTACCTTGAAAAAAAAACAAAATAAATAATAAAAGAAAGGGGAAAATCTTTTCAAATTAATACAAGATAAAGTATTAAAAATAATTTTGCATAATGATGCCTTTAAGAGCCACGGGGTGGGAAGGAGTATCCTAAGGCATTGTCCCCACACTCAGAGACTGACTGATGTATTTATGACCCACAGTGAATACTGAGTCACATACTCACAAGTCCAGCTCTGAGAGGACGGAGAGGCAGCAAGGGCAGAAGGATGATCCTGGAAGTTTCAGGTGTTCATTCATTCTTCTAAAACCACAGTCTTCAAACTGGGATTGTGTCCCCCAGTGTATAAGTGAGAACTCTTCAAGTCCTTCAGTGGCAAATTTCCAGAACCTTAGTGTCTGTATCTACTCTGCCCTGCAACCCATGTCAATGAGAATGCATCTGTGATGGAAAGGATATACTCCTTCCTCATCTTTCCTTTCACAATTGCCCTTCTCCCTATTTTGCAAAGAAATGCATGCTTTTCACCCATCCTGAATCTTACTAGAAGGCATTTCATCAACACAGAAAAATTCTCAACATACCACACAAAGATATAATTTCAGAAATAGGTGTTGAAAAAGTAAATGACTTTAATAACAGCCTATAAAATTCTTTAAAGTCAGATGGAACTTTCCCAACAAAACTGAGGGAAAGCCAGGCATAGTGGCTCATGTCTATAATCCCAATACTCAGGAAGCTAAGGTAGAAGGATCACTGTGAGTTCAGGGCAGCCTGAAATACAGAATGAAACCCTGCTTTGAAAGAAAGAAAAGAAAGAGAAAAGAAAAGTAAAAAGGAGAAGAGAAAGGGGAAAATTACCAGGCAAGGTTGCACAGGCATTTAATCCGAGCACTTGGGAGACAGAGGTAGGAGGATCACTGTGAGTTCGAGGCCACCCTGAGACAATACAGTGAATTCCAGGTCAGCCTGGGCTAGAGTGAGCCCCTACCTTGAAAAAAAACAAAATAAATAATAAAAGAAAGGGGAAAATCTTTTCAAATTAATACAAGATAAAGTATTAAAAATAATTTTGCATAATGATGCCTTTAAGAGCCACGGGGTGGGAAGGAGTATCCTAAGGCATTGTCCCCACACTCAGAGACTGACTGATGTATTTATGACCCCACAGTGAATACTGATACACCACTGAGAAGGGCCCTTAGTGGAGCAGGGCAAGGGAGAAGGAACATAAAAGCATGACCTAATAGGAATGTGATGTCTGCAATATGCTCATAAAGTAAAGTTCACAATTAATAAAAATGGAAAATAAAAACAATTTTCTGTATGTGCATATGAGTGTGCAGGTACACATGTACGTATAAGTGCATGTGACATGTGCACATGTACTGCAGTCAGATTCTCATTGCTGGTAGAAATCACCCAACCAAGAGCAGCTTGTGGGGAAAAAAGATGGCAGGGAAAACGATAGCATGAGCAGAGGGTGGACATTACCCCCTGACCAACATAAGGTGGACAATAGCAACAGAAGAGTGTGCCAAACACTGGCAAAAGGAAACTGGCTATAACACCCATAAGCCCACCCCCAATGATAGGAGGCATTAATTCCCAAATCTCCATCAGCTGGCAACCTAGCATTCAGAACACCTAAGTTTATGGGGGACACCTGAATCAAACCTCCACAACATGCATATATAGGCCAGAGGATAACTCAGGTATTGTTCTTTAAGAACATCAGCCAAAGGCTGGAGAGATGTCTTAGCAGTTAAGGTGCTTGCCTGTGAAGCCTAAGGACCAGGTTCCATTCCCCAGGACCTATGTAAGCTGGATACACAAGGTGGAGTTTGTTTGCAATGGCTAGAGGTCCTGGCACACCCATCCTCTCTATCTGCTTCTTTCTCCTCACCTCCAATAAACAAAATATTTTTTAAATAATAAAGATAATTTTTTTAAAAAAGAACACCATCCATGTTTTTTTTTTTTTTTTTTTTTTTTTTTTTTTTTTTTTAGATAGGACTCTTGTTAGCCTGAATTTAAGGTAGGCTGGCTGGTCACTGGGCGTCAGGGATCCATCTATCTCTCTTCCCCAGTTCTGGGATTACAAGCATGCACCTCCATGCCTAGAATTTTTATGTAGGTTCTGAGACCAAACTCAGGTCCTCATGCTTGTTAGGTAAACCGAGCTATCATCCCAGCCCTAAAAGTCATTGTGATGACATGTCATTTTGTGATTCATGGCATAAATTAGTTCAATGAATTTAATATAATTATCATCATTAAAAAACCTTAAATTCTAATTGTTTTATTTATGTTAACAAAGTCTTTCAGAACTTACTATTTCTTCTCCTTTGGGGAGGGAAAAATGGGGAACAGGGTCTCAAGTAGCCTGGGCTGGTAAGGATGACCTTGAACTTCTGCCTTCATCTTTCAAGTGCTGGGATTACACTGTGTGTGTGTGTGTGTGTGTGACCACACCCTGCTAGAACTTAGTTTTGTTGTTGTTGTTGTTATTTTGTTTTGTTTTTTTGTTGTTATTGTTGTATTTTGTTTTTGCTTTTTTTTTTTTTTTTTTTTTTTTTTTTGGTTTTCAAAGGCAGGGTCTCACTCTAGCTCAGGCTGACCTGGAATTAACTATGTAGTCTCAGGGTGGCCTCAAACTCATAGCAATCCTCCTACCTCTGCCTCCCAAGTGCTGGGATTAAAGGTGTGTGCCACCACACCTGGCTGGAACTTAGTATTTCATGTACAAAATATTTACAAGAGATTCCTGCTGTGAATGGCTACATATCTGCAGTGAGCTCAACAGAGTGCCCTGAAATTGATAATTGCAAATAAGTATAGAATATCGGGTTTCCTACATAAGTTCCTGTGGCTTCTTTTTTGTGTCCCTGGATACACTTAGGTAGAAACATATAGGAGATGTAATCTATACCTGATCAGGTATGTATGTCCTCAAAGATCTTGCATTCCAAGCCCTGACTTGGAAGACAAATCAGAGACCCAAAGAATTGTCCAAGGTAACAGCAAATAGGTACAAAGCGGGAACTAGAAAGCAGCTCCACCTGCCAGCATGGTGTTCTTCCTGCCCTGTCCTGTACCTGGTACAACAGGTGAGGGAAGCTGAGGCTTTCCATGTTTTGTACACCACACTTACTCCTTGTCCTTAACATAAACTTGTTTGACATGGATGACCAGATCGGTGAGGTTCTCCCAGGACCTCAGCTTGGAGTGTACACCACCCAAGAGAAAGGTGTATGAGAACAGTGTGGAAAGACCTCTGGATTTTCCCAGTCCTTTCATGTAACCACATCCTGGAGGACAATCAAGCAAGTCACCATCTCCAAGATGATAGTCTCCTGGGTGATGGAGACAGCTCTGTAGATCTGTTAAGCACAATATTGTTATGCCATACATGAAGGGATTCTCTGAAAGAGGTTTAAATATGAGATGAAATACTGATGCATGCTACAATATGGATAAACCCTGAAAACATTAAGACAAATGAAAGAAACCAGATACAGGAGGCCATATATTACATGAATCCACTTATAAGGCATTTCTAGAACAGGCAAATCCATAAAGACAAAAACAGGGAGGCTGAGATAGAAGAATTACCATGAGTTCAAGGCCAATCTGGCTACAGAGTGAGTTCCTGGTCAGCCTAGGCTAGAGTGACACCCTACCTCAAAAAAGCAAAACAAAGCCAAGTGTGGTGCCACCCGCCTTTAATCCCAGCACTCAGGAGGCTGAGGTAGGAGGACCACTGTGATATCGAGGCCACCCTGAGACTACATCGTGAATGAGACCCTACTGCAAAAAAACAAAATAACAAAAATGAAGCCGGGCGTGGTGGCGCACGCCTTTAATCCCAGCACTCAGGAGGCAGAGGTAGGAGGATTGCCATGAGTTCGAGGCCACCCTGAGACTCCATAGTGAATTCCAGGTCAGCCTGGGCTAGAGTGAGACCCTACCTCGGAAAAAAAGAAAAAAGAAAACAAAAATGATGATGATGATGATGATGAAACCTATCTAAGTAGTTATTGACTGTCCCCTTTGCAGATGATACCTGGAGAACCAGCCCTGACCAGTAGTAACCATACCCCAGTTACCAAGTTCATCTTTCTGAGATTCTCCAGTTACCCAGACCTTCTGGAGCTACTCTTTGGGGCCTTCCTGCTCATTTATGTCATGACAGTGATGGGCAACCTGAGCATGGTGGCACTCATCTTCACAGACACCTGGCTCCACAGCCCCAGGTATTTCTTCATCAGCATCTTCTCTTTCCTTGATATTTGCTACTTCTCTGTGTCTATGCCCAAGCTCTTGGTGAACTTTCTGGCCTCTGACAAGTCCATCTCTTTTGAGGTCTGTGTGGTCTAGCTAACCTTCTTGTGATACATGTGACAGCTGAGAGCTTCCTGCTGGCCTCCATGGCCTATGACCACTTCGTGGCCATCTGCCAACCCTTTGTTATGATTCCATCATGACCAAGGGGACTTGTCTCCAGCTGGTGGCTGCTTCCTATGCATTTGGTGAACCCAACACCACTACCCACACTGGGGATGTCTTTGCCCTGCCTTTCTGTGGGCCCAGCCAGGTAACATACTACTTCTGTGACATCCCACCCCTTCTCTGCCTGGCTTAGGCCAACACAGCCACAGCAGAAGTGATTCTCTATATCTTCTCTGCCCTGGTTACCCTTCTGCTTGCCACAGTTGTCCTCTGTTCCTACAGCTTAGTCTTGAGAGCCATTGGGAGGATGCGCACTGCTGCTGGGAGGGAGAAGGCCCTCTCCACATGTGCCTCCCATGTCCTGGCTAGTGCCATTTTCTATGGCACAGTGGTTTTCACCTATGTCCAACCCCATGGATTCACTGATGATGCCAATGGCCAAGTGGTATCTGTCTTCTACACCATAATAATTCCAATGCTCAAAGGAGATAAAAGATGCATTGCAGAGGAAGCTCTGGACCAACACCTTTCCCTGCTGAGCCCTGCAAGGTTGATTGTAGGAATGAGGAGGTTTTAACATCTTCCAGGTCACGTTATGAGTTGACCTCACCCTGGGAAATCCCGGTTTTAAAGCAGAAGGAGTAAAGGAGAAGAGAAAATATGACATTTTTAATTTATAAAGCATCTTACTGTCCATAATCATATTGTACCTGTGCCACCATATATTCCTAGCAGCTATTGTTACAATTATCTCATTTTATAACTATATATGATTCAGCAAAATAAGTTAATTAGCTAAGTTCACTAAGAAGATGTGTATCCAACATTCAACTTCAGGGATTCTATACCAAAACAAGGGATATTTCAATCACACCACAGCCACAACTTGTCTTTCATGGCTTGTTTTTGTGACAAGCGGTGGTAGTTTGAATCAGATGTCCCCCATAAATTCATGTGTTTTCAATGCTTGGGCCCCAGCTGATGGCAGCTTAGGAGGTGGAGGCTTGTTGGAGGAGGCATGTTACTGGAAGTGAGCATTGGAGTATTATAGCCCAGCTTCCCCCTTGCCAGAATGCACTTCACTCTCTTGCTGCTATCTTCTACCTGTATGGTAAGGAGAGATGTCCAGCGTCTGCTTTACCATTCTTTCTCTGCCATTATAAGCTCCCCCTCCAGACTTTAAGCCAAAATAAACGCAACTCCAATCAGCTGCTCGTGGTTGTCCCAGCAATGCAAAGGTAACTACAACAGAAGGTCTCATTCACAGAATAGCCCAGGCTATTCTGGAATTCACGATGTAGCCTAGGCTGGCCTTGAACTACAGCCAGTCCTTCTGCCCAGCCTCCAGAGTGTTGGGGTTCCAGGCATGAGCCACCATTCCCAGCTTAGCCAATTGTCTTTATTGGCATCCCATCTTAACTTCCAAAAAATATCAGACAAGGGAGGACAACACAATCATTTCTGTTTGCCACTGACTTCCTGAAGTGGGAATAGCTTTGCGCAGTGGCAGTATCTTGACCAATGAGGTTTTAGGTACAATTATTACTAAGTGAAGTGGAAGTGGGCAACAAGAGATTCAGTTCTTCCTGATGCAGAAATAATGTGGGCCAAGATAACGATATTCTTCTATCTTATTGCAAGTATGTTTTGCTGAAGTGTTATTGAAATTTCAGGATCAAGAAGTTATAGAAGTCAAGGTCTTGAATGGAGTCTTCCTGCTGCCAAAATTGACCTTGCCACCACTTTGTGCTTGCTGCAATTGCAGAAATGACTTCACATTCAGACTGACCACTAAATAACAGGGGACAATTCTGGGAAAATAAGAAAACTGACACAAATGAGAAAGCATGAGGCAGCTGGAGTAAGAACCCAAGCCACTGGGTGTGGTGGCACACGCCTTTAATCCCAGCACTTGAGAGGCAGAGGTAGGAGGATCGCTGTGAGTTCGAGGCCAGCCTGAGAATACAGAGTGAATTCCAGGTCAGCGTGGGCCAGAGTGAGACCCTACCTGGAAAATAACAAACAAACAAAAAAAAAAAAGAGCCTAAGTCGCTGGAGGTACATCATCCTCAGAGTCCCGTGATGATGCTACCTTTCTGAAACACCAAGGGAGCCCAACAGGGTAAGGCTGGGAGATAGAGCACCTACCTTCCATGCCTGAAAGTCCTTGGGTCAACCCTCAGCACTGTTATCAATAGATAAATAGCCCTCAGTATCAGGCTGGGAAGATGGCTCAGTACCTTAACACGGCCTGGGTTTGGGTCCCAAGGACCCACACAAAAGCTGGATGCAGTAGCAAGCATCTGTAATCCTAACCCTTCTATTGTGAGATGGATGATAGAAGACAGGAGAGTTCTAGAAGCACATGGGCCAGCTAGCCTGACCTACACAAGAGACCCTGCCTCAAACAAGGTGGAAGAAAAAGACCAACACCCAAAGCTGTCTACACACACACCATGGCATACAAGTGCCACATACACACACAAAGATTTAAAAATTAAATAAATACTTAAAATAAAATAAACCTCAGTATCAAGAGAGACCTCCCCTTATACATCTGTTTTCTAGCAAGATGTAAGTGCATGTCTCATAATTGTCAAAGGTGTGGGATGTGAGGGGTTGTGTGGGTGGGTGTGAATGGTGTTTGGGCAGTTACAGTGTTATATAAGATACTGTGCCTTGGAAGACGATTACATTTGGTTGTAGTATCTTTAAATATGTCTGTAATATGTAAGCATAAGTGTTTTTAGACTAGAGAAGACAATATGGTAGGTCCTGCATGGATTAATAGTCAGATGTTTTAGACAGATAACTTATACTATGGTAACAGACCCCAAAATGTTAGTAATTTACCACAAAAGTTTTCACCTATGGTAATTTGAGACATA
Source organism: Dipus sagitta (assembly GCA_036346955.1). Taxonomy (NCBI): domain Eukaryota; kingdom Metazoa; phylum Chordata; class Mammalia; order Rodentia; family Dipodidae; genus Dipus; species Dipus sagitta. The sequence goes on from CM070770.1 coordinate 171,655,921, forward strand.
TCAAGAGTCTTTCCAAGGTAACTGTAACCGAACCCAACGTGTGGTCTCTGGGCCCCTTCATCTTGCAGTGCTGCATCTCAAACTGTGCCTTCCATAATCCTACAGCAAGGAAAGTAGTCAAGACCATGAAGAGTGTTTCTAAGAACCTGGGAAGACAATTCAGTCAGTTAAAGTGCTCACTGAGCAAGCATAAGGACCTGAGTTTGATCCCCAGAACAGACATATGTGTGTGTATACACATGCATGTACATATATATATATATTATATAGCATTACATGATAGCACATTCTTATAATCCCAGCCACTGGGAAGGCAGAAACAGGCAGATCTCTGGGGCTCACTAGCAGGCCAGTCTAGCAAAACCTATCAAAGCAGAAATCCAGAGACTACAAAGAACTCAACACTAAATCATACTGCCAACAGGCCTGTCATGGCTCAGGGAACATTGCCACAGAGTGGGTGGGAATACCCTGAGGCATGGGCCCCCCCCCCCACACTGTTCCATTGGGGCTAAGGCCTTCATGACCCCACAGTAAATCCCATAACCCTCACAGATGAGGGCCCCAGGGAAATGGGAACAGGGGGGAGAGAGAATAAAAGAGTACAATCTGTTTAAAAAAATAATAAAATTTTTAAATGTATGTCAGAAAAAAATATATAAAAGCTAAATGTGCATATGCTATGGCCCCATCTATCAAATGTGTTAGATTTATAACTGACATCCTTATTGACTCTTGAGTTATCTGACTTTGCTGGTCTGAAAGGTATAAATATATCTTGGGATTTGAATTGTCATTTCCCTAACTACCAAGGAGATTTGTATATTTATTAGCAAATACGTCCTTTAAGCCTTTACTAGCTGTAAGAACTAAAAACTCAACTTGGTACAAGTTGAGAACTTCTTGGATCTAAAGACTGTCAGTTGCTACCCTTAACTTTATAGACAGTGAACAAATGTTTATAGACTTCTCATCTGAGAAGCAATGAATTCTTATCCTATCTGATTCACCTTCATATCCCTCACATCTAGGAATGTGCCTAACATGTGATACCCATTCAATAAATATCCACTCAATAAAGGAATGAATAGATCTACATGATTGTTTTCCTTGGACTTGGAACTGTCATCAACTGAGAAATTCTGAGGAATGCAGATCCTAGAACATTTTAGTAAAGTTGCCAAGTGAATTGACAAGCATTTATTTCTCTACATGACTCGATCCAGCTCTCAATTCAAGAGTGAACAAAGTATGCAATTCTATTCCTATTTTTAATTTTTTTTGTTATTTTATTTATTTATTTGAGAGCGACAGATAGAGAGAGAAAGAGACAGAGAGAGAGAGAGAATGGGCACTCCAGGGCCTCCAGCCACTGCAAACAAACTCCAGACATGTGCGCCCCCTTGTGCATCTGGCTAACGTGGGTCCTGGGGAACTGAGCCTTGAACCGGGGTCCTTAGGCTTCACAGGCAAGTGCTTAACTGCTAAGCCATCTCTCCAGCCCCCTTTTTTTGAGACAGTGTCTCAGGCTGGCCTTGAATTCACTATGTATCCAAGAGTGACCTTGAACTTCCTGATCCTCCTGCCTCCACTCCCTGCATACTGGGATCATAGTTGTGTATCATCCTGCCCAGTTTGCCATAGTACTAGAATCAAATCCAGGTCTTCCTGCATGCTAGGCAAGCACTCTACCAACTGAGCTGTTTTCCCCAGGCCCAAAGTATGCAGTAAGAAACACAGTTCCTCCCAGAGCTCACAGGTTAATCTATGAGGATATTGTGGTAGCTTAAATGGATGTCCACCAATATGTTCAGTTTTATTAAAGCTTCTTGGATTTCCAGCTACATGGCTGAAAGAGGTGTCACTGGGCAGATCCTAGAGTTCAGCCCTAAGGAGTGGTGGTGGATTTGGAATTCTAGCCTAAAAATTTACAAAGTGCCTAAGTTCTGCCTGATATCACTGAAGTGTGCTTGCTTGCTTGTGGTAGCTTGTGACTTTTTTCCCTCTCTCTCTTGGTGTGGGCCTGGGAAAAAAGGGCCCAGCTTCTTCTGCCAGTATGAAAATTCCCCTCAATCTCCAATAAATCCCTTCTTCCATGACTATGCCTGATCTGGAAGTTCATCCCAGCGGCATGTGGCTGTCTACTACACATGTCTTCAGTGAAGGATACAGAATAGCATTGTGGTATGAATGTGAAATATCTCCCATAGGCTCTTGGTCTCCAGCTGGTGGCACTCTTTAGGGAGGTTGTGGAGTCTTATCTCGTTGGAGGTCACTGGAGATGAGCCTTGAGATTTTCTACCAAGCCTCACTTTCTGTTCATTCGCCCTGCTTCCTGTGAATGCAACATGACCAACTGACTCCTGGTCCTGCTGCCATGAGGGACTGTATCCCCTAGAACTGAGAGCCAAAACAAACTATTCCTCCTTTAATCTCCTTCTTGTCAGGCATTTGGTCATAGCAACAAGAAAAGAAAATAATACAAATGGCAGAGACCTACAACAAAAATACACCATACCCCCTCCCATGGTCCTCTCACCACTGTATGTGACTTACCCCAGACTAAGCATTAGAAGGAAGGAAATGCAACATCAACAGAGTCATGCTGCCTGAAGTGGGAGTGGGATGGCAGAACAGCAATACCATCTGACTTTACCTTATAGCAGTGGCAAGGGCATGTTTCATAGGTTAACTTGCGTATCAATGTGGCTTCCCTTTCTTAATGTGCTGTCATGGCTGGTAGATGGCCACCCAACCCAGGGTACCTGTGAGCGGCCTCCTTGCATATAGATATGGCCTCGTTAAGGAATACAGTGAGAAGAGAGGGCTCTTCTTGAAAGCAGAGGCTTGTAAAAAGTGGCTGGGTGTTGGACCTCTGGACTATCTCCTTTGCTAACAGCTGAAGAAATTGTGTTCAGACACTAAGATCCAGGATTGATTTTTAAGTTTTCAGAGTCACCTTCTCTAGACTGATGGGCTTCAGAAATTGTTCCACCATCTGATACAGCTTTCTTCCTCATTGGCCTTTCTGAAAGTATTTGTCATCAATCTCCCACTCATCCCTGTGACCCACCTCAAGAGCAATCCTAGTCAAATTTCTATCTAAAAGTAAGCTAAGGCCGAGCATGGTGTCGCATGCCTTTAATCCCAGCACTCGGGAGGCAGAGGTAGGCAGATCACCAAGAGTTCGTGGCCACCCTGAGACCACACAGTGAATTCCAGTTCAGCCTGGGCTAGAGGGAGCCCCTACCTTGAAAAACCAAAAAATAAATAAATAAAAATAAAAAATAAAGGGCTGGAGAGATGGCTTAGTGGTTAAGTGCTTGCCTGTGAAGTCTAAGGACCCCTGTTCAGGATTTGATTCCCCAGGACCCACGTTAGCCAGATGCACAAGGGGGCGCACGCCTCTGGAGTTCATTTGCAGTGGCTAGAGGCACTGGTGTGCCCATTCTCTCTCTCTCTCTCTCTCTCTCTCTCTCTCTCTCTTTCTCTCTCTATCTCTATCTATCTATCTATCTTTCTCTCCCTCCCTCCCTCTTTCTCTGCCTGTCGCTCTCAAATAAGTAAATTATAATATTTTAAAAATAAAAAATAAAATAAAAGTGAGCTAAGCAAGTGTCATTCAGATGGTAGCACAGGTCCTTCCCGCTAAAGTGCAGCATCTTGTAAGCTGTTGAGTTCTCAACTGATACAAATGCTCACAGCTAGTAAGGATATACAGGACCTGGTTTGCTAGTAAACATGAAAATCTCTTTGGTGGCTAGGGAAATCACAATTAAAATCCCAAGATGCACTTTTTTTTTAACATTTGTATGTTCGTGTATGTGTGTGGGGGTGCATGCCACAGCACACATGTGGTGAACAGAAGCAAGACAACTTTGAAGTTTCTTGACACTGCAAACTGCCACACTATAAAGGAATAGCAGACTACCTGGCCTCCAGATTTGAATTTTCTTGGCTCCACCACCCAAGTTGGGATCACAGACACATGCACCATTTTGCATCAGGCTTTAATGTGGATGCTAGGGAATTAAACCTGGGTGGGTAGGTTTTGCAAGCAAGAGCCTTAACCACTGAGCAATCTCACCATCACTTCCAAGATGCACTTTTATACACACCAAATCAAAAAAAAAAAAAAAGATAATGTGTTAGTAAGGACATGAAATGGTAGTGTATAAGCTGGACACTTTTGAAACCAACTTGGTATGGAGGTAAATACAGGGTTAGAGAAATGTCTCAGAGGTTAAAAGTACCTTCATGCATCTAACAGCCTGGGTGTGATTCCCTAGTGCCCACAAAAAACGAGAGACACAAAGTAACACATATGTTTGCAGTGGCAGAAAGCCCTTGTATGCCCATTCTCTCTCTCTCTCTCTTCAGATATCTTTTAAAAGTAAACATGCATATATACATACTATGATCCAACAGTACTATTAGTAGCCATGAAATCTAAAGATATTCTTGTGTGTATATCAAAAATGCTTATAGAAGTACTATTTGTCAAAAATGTTTACCCAGGATTGGAGAGATGGCTTAGCAGTTAAGTGCTTGCCTGTGAAGCCTAAGGACCCCAGTTTGAGGCTCGATTCCCCAGTACCCACATAAGCCAGATGCACAAGGTGGCACATACGCCTGGAGTTCATTTGCAGTGGCTGGAGGCCCTGGTGCATTCAATTCTCTCTCTCTCTCTCTCTCTCTCTCTCTCTCTCTCTCTCTCTCTCTCTCTCCCTCTCTCTCTCTCCCTGATAAAATCATGCTTATCATTTAGTTTTCAAATGAAATATCATTTCCTCGATGAAGCAACATACCCCCCCAAACCATATCAGCTCACATTCTGGAAGAATTGTCAGAAAGCACCTCTCAAGGCCTGACAACCCCCGAGTCAGCAGCTAGCACACAGCTATGGAACTTCGCCCTCCAAGAAAACAGATATCATTGTTGGAATTTTTGTGAATTATTATCAGGAATTCTCCTTGTGGTTATTAGTAGCACCTATAAATTCTCAGCTCAGAGCTGGGCTAAGTGATAGAGTGTCTGCTTAGCATGCAGGTGAACGTAAATTGAATCCACACCTATATATACAGATACACACACACACCAATTAAAATCCTGTTTTGGTTTAGGAAAAGAAAATTAAGTCAGCAGAAAAAAAAAGACAATTATTTTTATAAATGTGCTGACAAGTTAAATTGTTTAAAATAAAGCAAGGAGCCAGGCATGGTGGTGCACGCCTTTAATCCCAGCACTCGGGAGGCAGAGGTAGGAGGATCGCCATGAGTTCGAGGCCACCCTGAGACTCCATAGTGAATTCCAGGTCAGCCTGGGCTAGAGAGAGACCCTACCTTGAAAAAATGAAAAAAAATAAAAATAAAAATAAAAATAAATAAAATAAAATAAAGCAAAGAATTACTCAGAAGATAAAGCAAGAAGATCATGAGTTTGAGGCCAGCCTGGGCTACATAGTGAATTCTAAACCAGCCTGGAATATATAGTGAGAACTTACCTCAAAAAAAAAAAAAAATATATATATATATATATATATATATATATATATATATATATATATATATAGGGGCTGGAGAGATGGCTTAGCAGTTAAGGCACTTGCCAGCAAAGCCAAAGGATCCAGGTTCAATTCCCCAGCACCCATGTAAAGCCAGATGCACAAGGTGGCACATGTGTCTGGAGTTCGTTTGCAGTGGCTAGAGGACCTGGTGCAACCATTCTCTCTATCTGCCTCTTCGCCCCCCACCCCACTCACACACACACAAAAATAAATAATAAAATTTATTTTAAAATACATGTATATAATGAATGACTAAAAATTTGGAATGGAACTTATGTCTTTTATTTTATTTTTATTGAGAACTTTACTATACGAACATATTGCATATGGATCATATTCGCATAGGGTTATACTCTTATGTTTCCTCTCCCCTCCCCCATTCCACTAAGGGCCCTCCTTAGTGAGGTTATCGGTATTCACTATGGACTCATGAATGCATTAGTCACTCCCTGTGGAGGGGAACAATGCCTCAGAATACTTCTTCCCACCACCCTGTGGCTCTTACAATCTTTCCACTCCCTTTTTCTCAGTGTTTCCTGAGCTTTGGAGGAGGGTTATAAGTTTCCTTTAGTGTTGAGTTCTCAGAAGCCTCTAATTTTCTGCTTTTATGAGTTTGGAGTCTCCTCAGCATCTACCGCCATTACCCTGGAGGAGGTTCTCCGGCTAGCAGTGGCAGCAGCACTTATATGTAATCTGCCACTCCCCTGTCATGTTTCCTGGGGCCTGACAGGTGTGAGAGATGACTCTCTCAGCAGCTTTCTCTTCTTGAGGTACTGATAGGTCTTGGCTGTCTCTGGTATCCACTGACATCTGTAAGAAGCAGATTCTTTAACAAACAGTGGAGCAGCACTGATCAAAGGGGACAAACAGACATTTAGAAGGTTTTTGGATAGGCATATCCTCTCATTTTATCCAAAGAACAGCAAAAGCTTCCGTCTAAGATTTATGATCTTCCAAGTCATAGGCTTCTGACTTGGTTCTCAGAACCAGGTGTGAATCCCCTCCCACTGAGCAGCCTTATATCCAATCAGAAAGCAATTGATTACCCCCATAGCCTGTGTGCCACTATTATATAGGTATACACAACTTGCTCAGCTAGTTGATTTTGTAGCTTGCAGGATCCCCTGCTTATTCACAATATTGTTGACCATTATCCCCCAGCAGCTCCCATGGCATTTTCCAGCCCTATGAGAGCTAGCCAGCAGGGAGCTGATTCCATCTCAGTTCCAGCACAATCTCTTAATGTCCTACAACCACAGTCTGTGAGTCTTCTGCAGTAGGGTCTTACCGTTTAGATCTGGTGGGTAACCAAGTGCTTTGGCAATGCCCTGCATTGTTTTGGAAGCCTCATGGGATTCTCTGACCAACAAGAGCTTACCTCTTCTGGGAAGAAAGAAAGATGGGTTAGGGAGAGGCACACAGTAGCCAACTCAGGTCATGCTGCTTAAGTTGTGACTCAAGTACTACCAACATCAGTCACCTGGGAGCTTGTTTGAAATGCAGAATCTCAGTTGGGTGCTATTGCTGTTAGGTTCACATTGCTGGCAGAAATCACCTGACCAAGAGCAACTTTGGGGAAAAAGGGTTTATTTTGGCTTACAAACTTGAGGGGAAACTCATGATGACAGAAGAAAATGATGGCATGAGCAGAGGGTGGACATTACACCCTGGCCAACATGAGGTGAACAATAACAATAGGAGAGTGTGTCAAACACTGCCAAGGGGAAACTGGCTATAATACCCATAAGCCCACCCCCAACAATACACTACTTCAAGGAGGCATTAATTCCCAAATCTCCATCAGCTGGGACCTAGCAATCAGAACACCTAAGTTTATGGGGAGACACCTGAATCAAGCCACCACAGGTATTGTTTGTGATATCCACCTGTAATCCTAGCACATGGGAGGATGAGTTCAAGGCCAGCCTGGGCTACTTGCCAAGACCCTGTTTCAAACAATATATATGATTTCTTGGCTTTTTGGGGGGGGGGGGCTAAACCAGGTGGCCTTGAACTCACAGTGACCCTCTTACCTCTACTTCCCAAGTGCTGGGATTAAAGGCATGAAGCAGGGCTGAAGGGATGCCTTAGCAGTTAAGGCATTTGCCTGCAAAGCAAAGGACCCAGATTCCATTCCCCAGGACCCATGTTAGCTAGATGCACAAGGCGGCACACCCATCTGAGTTTGTTTGCAGTGGCTGGAAGCCCTGGCATGCCCATTTTCTCTCTTGTCTCTCTCTCTCTCCCACTTTCTCTGTCAAATAAATAAGTAAAAATAAAATATTAAAAAATAAAGGCAGAGGAGAGATCCAGAGCATCCAGAGCCCACACAGGCAGGCAGAAGCAGCTCCAGCAGCAGAGGCACCAAGTCCGCAGGGCCACAGCTGCAAGGCTCAGCTTGAGCTGCAGGTAAAGTCAAGTGAGGGGATTTTTCACTCACACCAGAGCTCTTCGCAAACTCAAGAAATGTGGAGAACCGCAGCAAACAACGGAGGAGCAGATCATGGGGTAGAGGATCACGTGGACCAGCAAGAGAGTTAGAGCCACCATCCACAGCCTCCTCTCCCCCACTGCCAGTGCAAATGCCAGCAAGCACCAGAGACCTGGGGAAGGGAGATCACAGCACCCAGCACCAGTGAGCAGAGCAGTGATTCAACCCAGCCAGCCTTCCTGAACTGACAGTGCACCAAAGAGGGACCTAAGCAGATGTGAAGCATAACTGAGACCACAATCATCCCAAAAGGTAACTGGGATTACACCAGGTCAGTATTCACCTAATAAACCTGGTATATAGCCCTGAACTGCAAGTGCTAAGTGCACCTTCCATATCAGGATAAATTATATGTTAAATCTGATGGATGGCCAGATTTGCCATTCTTAAATAAGCTATATTTGGGGCTTGTTATTTGTTGCTTCTTGACTTATAGTGGCTTTGCTTCCTCTTCTGTTGTACATTAGGGAGGGGTCTCACTTGGTCACAAGCTGACTTGGAACCCTCGACAGACCAGAAATCTTAACGTCCTTGTTGACAGGATTAAGGGTGTCGGGCACCACACACCCTAAGAGACAGTGATATTGTTAGAGGATCTGTTTGTCATAATATCTACTCTTGCATAAATACTCTGTGCTGTTTTTCATTGAAAGTGTACATTCTTTAGTTAAATTTTAGAATCTGCCTGTATTTTGTTCCACTCAGCCTACTTGAATACTGTCATAGCAGGCAAACCCAACACCTAGGGTCACTTTTGTAGATACTCTGAGTCTTGAGAGCCACAACTAGCACTTTAAGCTCCTACCCTGAAGATATAAAACATCAGATTTATTGATACATCTAATAATACTGCAGCTAACTAGAAAATCCAAGCATTAAATTAATCTAAGATGCAAAAAATATATACATTATAACACATGAAACACCAAAAGTCAAGACAATATAAATCCACCAAAAAGTATTAATGCATCAGAAATGACTTCCAGTGAGAATGAGTTAGAGGAAATGCCTGAGAAAGATTTCAAAAGAATTATTATAAATATGCTCAAAGAAGTCAAAGAGGAAATCAAAGAAGACACAGGATACCAATTCAATGAAATAAAGAAGTCAATACTAGACATAAATAAGGAAATAGAAATAGTAAAGAAAAAACAGTCAGAATTAGTCGCAATGAAGAACACAGTCAATGAAATTTTAAAAACTCTGTAGAAAAATTCACCAGTAGAATGGATGAAGGAGAGGACAGAATATCTAAACTAGAAGACCAGGTGGCAGATCTAATACAGTCCAACAAAGAGAAAGACAAACTAATAGGAAAGTATGAATGGGAATTTCAAGATATTTGGGACACTATGAAAAGATCAAACATAAGAATTCTGGGTGTAGTAGAAGGAGAAGAATTTCACTCCAAAAGAGAGACTGATTGAGATGGGGAGGGGGTATGATGGAGAATGGAGTTTCAAAGGGGAAAGTGGGGGGAGGGAGGATATTACCATGGGGTATTTTTTTTTATAATCATGGAAGTTATTAATAAAAATTTGGAAGAAAAAAAAGAATTTAAAAAAAAAAAGTATTTCACTCCAAAGGCATAGAAGGCATTTTCAACAAAATCATAGAAGAAAACTTCCACTAAATTGGAAAAGAGGTGCTAATACAGATACAGGAATCCTTTAGAACACCAGCCAGACAAAACCTGGAAAGAACCTCTCCTCACCATATTATAAGTAAACTACCAAACATACAAACCAAAGAAAAAATATTGAAAGCAGTTAGAGAGAAAAATCAAGTTACCTACAAAGGTAGGCTCAGGATCACAGCAGATTACTCAACACAAACTTTGAAAGCCAGAAGGGCTTGGAGTGATGTATTCCAAGTTCTGAAAGATAACAACTGTCAACCAAGAATCAGCAGCACATGGAACTAAAATTCTCTAAAATAGACCATATATTAGAATTCTCTAAAATAGACCATATATTAGAACACAAAGCAAATCTTAACAAACGCAGGAAAATTGAAATAATTCCTTGCATTCTGACCACAATAGAATCAAACTCTAATCAATAGCAAGAAAAGCTATAGAGCATATACAAAATCCTGGAAACTAAACAATACACAACTAAATGATGAATGGGCCAATGAAGAAATCAAGAAGTAAATCAAAAAATTCATAGAGTTAAATGATAATGAGAACACAACATACCAAAACCTTTGGGACACAATGAAGGAGGTGCTAGGAGGTAAATTTATAGCTTTAAGTGCCTATATTAAGAAATTAGAAAGGTCTCAAGTAAATGACCTAATGCTTCACCTTAAAGCCTTGGAAAAAGAAGAACAAGGCAAACTGAAAATCAGTAGATGGCAAGAAATAATAAAGATTAGGGCAGAAATTAATGAAATAGAAACCAAAAAAAAAAAAAAAAAAAACAATCCAAAGAATCAATGAAACAAAGAGTTGCTTCTTTGAAAGGATAAACAAGATTGATAAACCCTTAGCAAATCTGAGCAAAAGGAAGAGAGAAGAGACACAAATTAATAAACTTAGAAATGAAAAAGGTAACATCACAACAGATACCAGAAAATACAAAAAATCATAGGGACACACTATAAAAACATATACTCCACTAAGTATCAAAATCTGAAAGAAATGGATGATTTCCTTGATTTATATGACCTACCTAAATTAAATCAATATGAGATTAATCACTTAAATAGATATAACAAGCACGGAGATCCAAGCAGTTATCAAAAATCCAACTAAAAAAAGCCCAGGCCCAGATGGATTCACTGGTGGATTTTATCAGACCTTCAGCTTCAGGGAAGAACTAACACCATTGTTTCTTAAGCTTTTCCATAAAATAGAAAAAGAAGGAATGCTACCAAACTCCTTCTACAAAGACAGCATCACCCTGATACCAAATCCAGGCGAAGAGAGAACAAAAGAGAAAATTACAGACCAATCTCCTTCATGAACATAGATGCAAAATTTCTCAACAAAATATTGGCAAATAGAATACAAGAATATATCAGAAAGATCATTCACCCCAACCAAGTAGGCTTTATCCGAGTGATGCAGGGATGGTTCAACATACGCAAATCAATAAATGTAATACATTATATAAATAGACTGAAGGACAAAAATCACATGATAATCTCATTAGATGCAGAGAAAGCATTTGACAAAATCCAACATCCCTTCATGATAAAAGTCCTACAGCGACTGGGAATAGAAGAAACATATATATCAATATAAGAATATTGAATATAAGAAATATTCAAATATTCAAATATATCAAAATAAGAATATTGAATATAAGAAACATATATATCAATATAACAGAAGCTATTTATGACAAGCCTACAGCCAACATATTACTAAATGGGGAAAAACTGGAAGCATTTCCACTAAAATCAGGAACAAGACAGGGGTTCCACTGTCCCCATGTTTATTTAAAATAGTACTGGAAGTCTTAGCCATAGCAATAAGGCAAGAGACACACATAAAAGGGATACAAATTGGAAAGGAAGAGATCAAGTTATTATTATTTGCATGTTGACATGATTCTATATATAAAGGATCCTAAAGACTCTACCAGCAAACTGCAAGCTGATAAACACCTATAGCCATGTAGCAGGATACAAAATAAATACACAGAAATCAGTAGCCTTCCTATATGCTAACAACAAACACACAGGGGATGAGATCAGAGTTTCACTCCCATTCACAATTGCATAAAAAAAATAAAGTACCTTGGAATAAACCTAACCAAGGAAGTGAAGGATATCTACAATGAAAACTTTAAAACTCTCAAGCAAGAAATTGCAGAAGACACTAGGAAATGAACAAATATTCCTTGTTCCTGGATCAGAAGAATCAATATTGTGAAAATGGCAATCTTACCAAAAGAAATCTACACATTTAATGCAATCCCCATCAAAATTCCAACGGCATTCTTCATGGAAATAGAAAAAACAATCCAAAAATTCATTTGGAAGCACAAAAAATCTCAAATACCTAAAACAATACTGAGCAACAAAAATAAGGCTGGTGGTATCACCATACCTGATTTTAACCTATACTACAGAGCCATAGTAACAAAAACAGCATGGTACTGGCACAAAAGCAGACATGTAGATCAATGGAACAGAATAGAGGACCCAGATGTAAGTCCGGTAATGATAGCCACCTAATATTCGATAAAAATGTCAAAAACACTCATTGGAGAAAAGACAGCCTCTTCAGCAAATGGTGCTGGGAAAACTGGATATGTATCTGTACAAGGATGAAAAATAGATTCTTCTCTCTCTCCATGTACAAGAATTAAGTCCCAATGGATTAAAGACCTTAACATCAGACCTGAAACTCTGAAACTGCTAAAAAGTAGGAGAAACCCTTCAACATATTGGTCATGGCAAAGACTTTCTGAATATAACCCCAATTTCTCAGGCAATAAAACCACAGATTAACTGCTGGGACCTCATGAAATTACAAAGATTTTGTAATTTTTTGTAAGATTGTAATTTGTAATATTTGTAAAGATTTTGTCCTTTTGCAAAGGACAATGTGAATAAAGCAAAGAGGCAACCTACACAATGGGAAAAAATCTTTGCCAGCTATACATCTGATAGAGGGTTAACATCTAGGATATACAAAGAACTCAAAAAATTAAATAGTAAGAAATCAAACAAGCCAATTAAAAATGGACTATGGAACTAAATAGGGAGTTCTCAAAAGAAGAAATACAGATGGCATATAAGCATTTGAAAAAATGTTCTACATCCCTAGTTATCAGGGAAATGCAGATTGAAATGATGTTGAGATTCCATCTCACTCCTTTGAGATTGGCTACCACCATGAAAACAAATGACCATAAATGCTGGTGAGGATATGGAAAAAGAGGACCCTTCTACACTGTTGGTGGGAATGCAATCTGGTCCAGCCATTGTGGAAATCAGTGTGGAGGCTCCTGAAACAGCTAAAAATTGATCTACCATATGACCCAGCTATAGCACTCCTAGGCATATATCCTAAGGACTCATCTCATTACCTTAGAGATACTTGCTCAACCATGTTTATTGCTGCTCAATTCACAATAGCTGGGAAATGCAACCAGCCTAGATGTCCCTCAACTGATGAGTGGATAATGAAGATATGGCACATTTATACAATGGAGTTCTATTCAATGGTAAAGAAAAATGAAGTTATGAAATTTGCAGGAAAATGGATGGATCTGGAAAGGATTATGCAAAGTGAGGTAACCCAGGCCAAGAAAGCCAAGTGCTGCATGTTCTCTCTCATATGTGGATCCTAACTACAGATGATTGGACTCTGTGTGAGTAGGAAGAAAACTCAGTTACAAAGGCCAGTAAGCTAGAAAAGAAATATAAAGGGAAGAGAAAGGAAGAGAGGGGGGTACTTAATAGGATGGTACAATATGTAATACAATATGTAAGTAGAAGAAGAGATTAATGGGGGTGAAAAGGCCCAAGTGAGGTCAGAGGAAGAGATTGAGTGAAGGAAAGGTGGAGGGATGGCTAATCAAAATCTAAGAGGATATAAATAAATCATATGGAAACCTACTTTTTTGGGCAATGGAACACTCAGGAGCCATAGATTGTTGCTAGAAAATTTTCAGTGCCAGGGATGGGATAACTTTCAGTGATTTGTTGGCCAGGGAGGTCCCTGATGCCCTCAAAACATTACAGGCCATTGCTGAGGCCCTTGGTTTCCCACCAGGAATAGATGGTCAGACCCTATTGCTTAAGACTCCACATACTTGGGCTGCAAGGCCACTGAGAAATCCTGCTGGAACTGAGCTGATAACCTCCTCCATGTAGACCAGCTGACAGAAAGCTGGAAGAAGCCATTCTGCATGCTACTTCAATGGGAGAGAGAAATCACCAGTGAAGATACTCAACAGTGGACACTGCAAGCCTAAAATTTTGCCAGCCAGGCCAAATGAGCCAATGGGTGCAATAGTGGCACGTCTGTCATGGTGCGAACCAACTGTCCTCTAATTGGACTGGAGGCCCGCTCCATGGGAGGGACTATATCCCTGATGCTGGAAACTTAAAACAAGGGTAGTCATGAGCCCTAGGGGTGTAACATCTCCTGCTGTCTGGCTCAATGTATATACTATGCTTATCAAACTGCCCAGTAAGCACTTCTCTTAATGTTCATATCCTTATATTAATGCTACTCTCACTTTTGGTAGAGAATCTTCTCTTTTCAGATGGCAGTGACCCTGGGATGACTCAGAAAGCATCATGGGGCTGGAAAGAAGTGACCAGAGTGCTCAGTACTGCAATATCTCTATCACACCTTCCAAGGCTCAGGGTCTATTGTGGAAGAGGTGGCAGGAAGAATGTAAGAGCCAAAGAAAGGGTAGGACTCCTTACAATGTACTCCCCTCAGACACAAAATGGCCTGGATATCCATGACCTCACAGTGCCTGACACCACCTACACAAGACCATCATAATAGGAGGAAAAGATGACTTCAAAATAAAAGAGAGACTGATTGAGATGGGGAGGGGATATGATGGAGAATGAAGTTTCAAACAGGAAAGTGGGGGGGGGCATTACCATGGGGATTTTTTATAATCATGGAAGGTGTTAATAAAAAAAAAATTCAAGAAAAAAAGTAACAAAAAAATAAAGGCATGCAAAGGAAGGGTAGGACTCCTTACAACGTCCTCCCTCCAGACATAAAATGGCCTGGATATCCATGACCTCATAGTGCCTGACACTACCCACACAAGACCATCATAAGAGGAGGAAAAGATCATGACATCAAAATGAAAGAGAGACTGATTGAGATGGGGAGGGGATATGATAGAGAATGGAATTTCAAAGGGGAAAGTGGGGGGAGGGAGGGTAGCACCATGGGATATTTTTTATAATCATGAAAAATGTTAATAAAAATTAAGAAAAAAAAAGAAAAGAAAAGAAAGCCTTAAAAAATAAATAGAGGCATGAACCACCATGCCTAGCTTCTTGGCATTCTTTTTTAAATTTTATTTATTTATTTATTTATTTATTTATTTATTTATGGTAGAGAGAGGGAAAAGAATGGGCACTCTAGGGTCTCTAGCCACTGTAAATGAACTCCAGATGCATGTGCCACCATGTGCATCTGGTTTATGTGGGTTTTAGGGAATTGAACCTGGGTCCTTCTGCTTCACAGGCAAATGCCTTAACTGCTAAGCCACCTCTCCAACCCAGCAATTTTTTTTGTAAATTGTAATGTCTGAATTTGAACTTTATGCTTAAATATTTTGTTTGGTGGAATAAGAAGGGAAAGGGAGGAGATCCAATCCAGAAAGCTAAAATAAATAGATAAAAGTAAGCTGGTCATGTACCACCGTGGTGGTATACTCACCTAGCATGTGTAAGGCTCTGAGTTAAACCCCTAACAGCACATGCACATGCGTGTGCACACACACACACACACGTGCGCGCGTGCGCATAAAGCTTCAAACATGTTAGAAAGGCTGAATTTAATTTTACATTTGAACATTATGTACCATTTATATGAATATTTAAGCCACTAAAATCAGATCATGCTTTAAATAAAACAATCAAATTTAATTCTCTAGTCTAACCTTACAACTCAAAATCTTTGTTTAGCCGGGCGTGGTGGCGCATGCCTTTAATCCCAGCACTCGGGAGGCAGAGGTAGGAGGATCGCCGTGAGTTCAAGGCCACCCTGAGACTCCATAGTGAATTCCAGGTCAGCCTGGGCTAGAGTGAGACCCTACCTCAAAAAACCAAAAAAAAATCAAAAAACAAAAACAAAAAAATCTTTGTTTATTTAGCTTACTTGAAATATACTTGGTAGAAACAATATTTTAATTTCATGTTGGACAGAAATATCTGCTGGTAGCAACCATGCAGATGATAAAGTAGGAGGTTGTATAACTGTGAAAATGTCTTTTCACCGCTCTTGAAATTTAAGTCTTTCTCCTTGATTAAAAACGTCTGTCACATCACTATCAACAACTTATGGACTGGGAACTTCCCTCTTCAAAGCATAGCTGATGCCAGTTCTCAGCTCAATTAGAATGAATGTTCAACAAGGCCCCAAATTCACCTGTAGCAAACTCACAAAAAGCACTTTTAAAACATTTTTGGTTGGAGAAATGACTCAGCAGTTAAAGATGTTTGTCTCCAAAGCCTGACCACCTGGGTTTAATTCTCTAGTAAAACCAGATGCACAGAGTGGCATATGTATCTGCAGTTTGTTTGCAGTGGCAGGAAGCCCTGGCACACCCATTCTCCTTCTCTTTATCTCAAATGGTTTGATTACCTGACAGATGGTGAAAGCACCCTATCTGCCAATTCAGGGTAATCTCAGTCAAGTCAAGAGCTTCCCCTCTTGAAGACCCATCCATCCACTTCCTTTCCTCAGGGATTGTAGAGTAATAAGGAATACCAATAGGGTACACTGTATTTTAGTTACTTTCTTATTGCTATGAGCAAATACCTGACCAGAAGTAATTTAAGGAAAAAAAAAGGGGGTTATTTTAGCTTATGTTTTGAGGAGATATCACCCATTATGGCAGGAATGGTTGCAGGCCAGCTCTTCACATTTCAGCAGAATGAACAGGAAGTGGGCTGGGTTATAAGACCTCAAGGTCCACCCCCAGTGACCCACTTCCTCCAGCAGGACTACACCTCCTAAAGGTTCACAGCTCCCAAACACCACCACCAGCTGGAGACCAAGTGTTCAAACATGGAGCCTATGGGGGAACATTTTCCATGTAAACAACACATAGAGATACTGACTGGTCAGCTGTTGTGATGTGACTATGTTGATATCTACCATAACCTCCTTCCAATCACCTGGTCTCTTACTAGCAAACTATGAACATCATAGTCATAACTCCATGTCCCTGCTGGGTATAGTGATTCATGACTGTAATCCCAGCACCTGGAGTTTAAGGCCAGCGTTTGAGGCTAGCCTGGGCTATGTAACACCCCTAAAAAAATTGATGTCCCAAAGGAAAACCTCACTAAAAACTACTCCTTGTTCCCTCATAGAAGACCTCAGACATATCTATCACTCTCTCATGCCACATAGACGCTTCTTGCCCTCAGCTCCAACACTTCCAGCGGTGGAGAAGCTTGGGCCACAGGATTTCCTAAGGATTCACCAGACTACAAGCTCTCTTCTTTTCTGACTTTCTCAGCTTTATAAGCCTAGGAAACTGGGAGAAAGGAGGGTACTCAAGGTCTCTGACGGGTCACATATCAGGCATGATGTTCTGCCCTTCGTTATTGATGGTACTGGCTTTTGATGCTTTTTGATCACAAAGGTTTTATCTCTGCCTTCAGTTTCTAAAACATATTTTAAACCTCAAAGGCCAAGGATTGACTTTCTTGGTATCTACAGTATGCTACAACAACCATACCCCGGGGCTTGGCTGCCAAGAGGTCATGTTTGAATGAGGAAGGAACATGGGAGTAAAAAAATATATTTAGAAAAAATTTTAAAAGGGAAAAAAAATTTTTCCAGGAGGAAAAAATCAGTATGTCAGAGTAGTTGCTACTATATATAACTATAAATATTTATATATTTGCTCCATCCCTGCATATTATTTTTTAGCCACAAAATTTGGCAGTGTATTTATAACATTTTGCACATGTGCTTTAAGTTTTGTTGTTTTCCTTTATAATTGAACACAGTTGTCAGACTTGCTTAAATTCAAAAAGGATCAAATTTACTATTTTTGGCATAGTAAATGTCTCGATTATAAAATCATTAACATCAGCACTTTATTTTTCCATTTTCCACTAACTTTTTGTAAATAAGGGCAAATATGTAATGAAATGTCACAGCACTGCAGAAACTTTGCCGTGTTTGGTTGGCAGCACAGCTAAAGGAAGCTGTGTACTGGCAGACAGCAGCACCCTAAGGTAATATGATATAGACATCTGTCTACTGAAGTAAGAAAAGTCAAAGTTCAGTATAAAAAGGAAGTTCAGAAGCGTTTGATGTCAACTGTACATGGTGGTGCACACCTGTAATCCTAGGACTTGGGAGGTAGCGGTAAGAGGATCAGAAGTTCAAGGCTATCTTTAGTTACATCTTTAGTTCAAGACCAGCCTAGGTTACAAGAGATTCTGTCTCAAAAAAAAAAAAAAAGAGTGTTATAATGTATAATATCTAAGAAAAATGCCAATTATGTAAAAATTGGCAATTATCTGCATTTTGACTCACCATTTTTTTCTAAAGATATTTTTATATTTTATTGATTTTTTTAATTATTTGAGAAAAGAGAGAGAGAGAGAGAATAGGCATCCCAGGGCCTCTAGCCACTGCAAAAGAACTCTAGACACATATGCCACTTTGTGCATCTGGCTCTACATGGGTACTGTGTGGGTTCCTGGATTCTTGCTCTGGGGGACAGCCGTGGTTCCTCCCGAAGGCATCCAGGCAACAGGGGTGGGTGAGTCCATGATGAGAGAAACACTCCTGGGAGAAAATCAAGCAGCTCTCTCAGTTTATTGTCAGTGAAATGGGTTTATAAGCACCTGAGGGTGGAGGAAAGGGTCCTAAGGCGATTGGACATACCAAGTTCATTTCTGATGCCTAATTAGCATATGGGGAAATTCATTCTAGCACATAGGCAATTGGGGAGGGGGGGTCAGGTGATCTTGTTTTTCCAGGTAGGGTCTCACTCTAGCTCAGGCTGACCTAGAATTCACTATGAAGTCTCAGGGTGGCCTTGAACTCTTGGGATCCTCCTTCCTCTGCCTCCCAAGTGCTGGGATTAAAGGCGTGCGCCACCACGCCCAGCCTGATTAGCTTTTTCTTGATAACGAAAATCTCAGGCAGATGTGGTGGCTCATGCCAATAATGTGAGCACTCAAGAAGCTGAGGCATCGCTGCCGCTCCGCGCCGCTCAGCTGCGGCCCTGCGTAGCGCCTGTCTGCCATCTCGTCTCGTCCTCCCGCTTCCCAGCCGCCCTGATAAGCGCCAGTCGTGCACGAGCCGCGTCCCGGAGCCCCGCGGCCGCCCGGCATCAGGATGGCTGGAACGGCCTTAGCCATGAGGCGTTTAGATTTGTTTCAAGGAGGGATTATGCATCAGAAGCAATCAAGGGTGCAGTTTGTTGGTGTTGACTTGGGTACTACGAACTCCTGTGTTGCAGTTATGGAGGGCAAACAAGCAAAGGTGCTGGAGAATGCCGAAGGTGCCAGGACCACCCCTTCTGTTGTTGCCTTTACAGCAGATGGAGAACGGCTTGTTGGCCTGCCATTCTATGCTACTAAGCGTCTCGTTGGCCGCCGTTATGATGACCCTGAAGTACAGAAAGGCACTAAGAACGTTCCATTTAAAATTGTTCGTGCCTCCAATGGTGATGCATGGGTTGAAGCTCATGGAAAACTCTACTCTCCAAGTCAGATTGGAGCATTTGTGTTGATGAACATGAAGGTGACTGCAGAAAATTACTTGGGGCACACAGCAAAAAAATGCTGTGATAACAGTTCCTGCTTATTTCAATGACTCACAGAGACAGGCCACTAAGGATGCTGGTCAAATACCTGGACTGAGTGTACTTCGGGTTGTTAATGAACCCACAGCTGCTGCTCTTGCCTACGGTCTAGACAAATCTGAAGAGAAGATTATTGCTGTATATGATTTAGGCGGTGGAACTTTTGATATCTCTATCCTGGAAATTCAGAAAGGTGTGTTTGAGGTGAAATCCACAAATGGGGACACTTTCTTAGGCGGTGAAGACTTTGTCCAAGCCTTATTACGGCACATTGTGAAGGAATTCAAGAGAGAGACGAGGGTTGATTTGACCAAAGACCACATGGCCCTTCAGAGGGTGCGGGAAGCTGCTGAGAAGGCTAAATGCCAACTCTCCTCATCTACACAGACTGATATCAACTTGCGCTATCTTACAATGGATGCTTCTGGACCCAAGCATTTGAATATGAAGCTGACTAAAGCTCAGTTTGAAGGTATCGTTGCTGATCTAATCAAGAGGACTATTGCTCCACGTCAGAAAGTTATGCAAGATGCAGAAGTCAGCAAGAGTGACATTGGAGAAGTGATTCTTGCTGGTGGCATGACAAGGATGCCCACGGTTCAACAGACTGTGCAAGAACTTCTTGGCAGAGAACCAAGTAAAGCTGTTAATCCTGATGAGGCTGTAGCCATTGGAGGCGTGTTGGCTGGTGATGTCACAGATGTTCTGCTGTTAGATGTTACTCCACTGTCTCTGGGTATTGAGACTCTGGGAGGTGTGTCTACCAAGCTTATTAACAGGAACACCACTATTCCAACCAAAAAGAGCCAGGTATTTTCTACTGCTGCTGATGGACAGACTCAAGTAGAAATTAAAGTGCGTCAGGGTGATAGAGAGATGGCTGGAGACAACAAACTTCTTGGACAGTTTACTTTGATTGGGATTCCCCCAGCCCCTTGTAGAGTCCCTCAGATTGAAGTTACATTTGATATTGATGCCAATGGGATCGTACATGTTTCTGCTAAAGATAAGGGCACGGGACGTGAACAGCAGATTGTAATCCAGTCTTCTGGTGGACTAAGCAAACATGATATTGAAAATATGGTTAAAATGCAGAAAAGTATGCTGAAGAAGATCGAAGAAAGAAGGAACGAGTTGAAGCAGTTAATATGGCTATAGGAATTATTCATGACACAGAAACGAAGATGGAAGAATTCAAAGACCAGTTGCCTGCTGATGAGTGCAACAAGCTAAAAGAAGAGATTTCCAAAATAAGGGATCTCCTGGCTCAAAAAGACAGTGAAACAGGAGAAAACATTAGGCAGGCAGCATCATCCCTTCAGCAGGCATCATTGAAGCTCTTCAAAATGGCATAAAAAGATGGCATCTGAATGAGAAGGGTCTGGAAGTTCTGGCACTGGTGAACAAAAGGAAGATCAAAAAGAGGAGAAACAGTAGTTATAGTAGAACGTTATACAATGAAAGGACAAGATACTATGAAATAGCTTGGGAGTGAAGGGACTTCCTGAGCAGAAAGGGGCAAACTGCAGTCTTTTACTGTATTTTTGAAGTATTCTATACCTAATTTCCATAATATGTAAATTTAGTGACAATTAGCTAACTCATTTAATGGTCTGTAAAGCCAGCAGTAGCAAGTTCACAATGTTCAGTCCCTAGCCTATTATTTTTCAGTTGCATGTAAGGGGTTGGGGTTGGACTATTTACCAATCATTATAAAAATATATTGGTTTGTGCTCAAGTGGCTACATTTTAATAAGGATGGAAACAGTTTTCACAACACCATGAAGGTAGTCTGCATTGGACAGTGAAAGAAACCATATGGCAGTCCTTTTGGGCAAGAATACTAATGTAAAGAAAAGCCTTTGTGAACATGAGGTCCTTTAGCTGCAGCCTTGTGAGGCAAACCAGCTCCTATGCCATGGTTGTAGGTTGTAGCACCTAAGTCCGTGAAAAACTGAGCTAGCTGTGTTAGGGATAGCCTTTAAAATAAGGCATGATGAAGTCCCTGTGTTGCTGAGGTACATTTGCTTGCTACCCTCTTGGCCTGTGTCTGGCACCTATATCCTTGATTATTCTTTTTGATCCATTCTGGATTTTTTTTTAAATAAAACATGGAAAGCAAAAAAAGAAAAAAAGAAGCTGAGGCAGGATGACTATGAGTTCAAAGCCTCCCTAGGCTACATAGTGAGTTCAAGACTAGCCTGGAATATATAGCAAGACTATATCTCTCTTTTTTTTTTCTCTCTCTCTATATATATAAATATATATATATATATACATATAATATAAATATATACATATATATTATATATACAACATACATGCATACATACACACACATACAACTGTCTCTCAACATAATACACACACACACACACACACACATATATATGTATATTTATTTATTTACATTATATTTACATATGGAGCTGGGGAAATGGCTCAGCAGTTAAAGACACTTACTTGTAAGCCTGCCAACCTGAATTTGATCCTTCCCAGCTCCGATATAAAGCCAAATGCAAAAAGCTGAATGGTACACTACCAATGTGGCTACAGCAATGAGATGTGGAGCCATAATCCAGAAGCTCACAGGACAACTAGTCTGGTGCACTCAGTGCAAACGAGACAGACCCTCTCTCAAAGGAAGTGGAAGGAGCCTCTGACCTCCACAAGCTCACCATGACAAATGACACTCAGAGAGAGAGAGAGACAGAGAGAGAAATCAATATAAAGCTGGATATGGTGGCACACGCCCTTAATCCCAGCACTTGGGAGGCAGGGGTAGAAGAACCACCATGAGTTTGAGGCCACCCCGAGACTATAAAGTGAATTTGGTCAGCCTGGGCTAGAGTGAGACCCTATTTCGAAAAAAAAAAAAAAATCAATGAATAAAAACAAAAACTAGATAAAAGTCTCAAGCACCTTTTTCATGTATGTATTGCACATTTCTATATCTTTTTGGGAAACAATATCTGACTACCAAGGCCAATCATCAAAGTGTTGTAGTTTTGGGTTGGTTTTTGTTTCCAGATATGGTCTCAATCTAGCCCAGGCTAACATGGAACTCACTATGTAATCCCAGGCTGGCCTCAAACTCAGCAATTCTCCTACCTCTGCCTCTCAAGTGCTGGGATTAAAGACAAATGCCACCACATCCAACCCAGTTTTGGAGTCTCATGTAGCCCAGGCTGGCCTTGAACTCCCTATGTGGAAAGGGCCAGCTTGCTTGCAACCTACCAATTAGAACTCTCCACAGAACATTTGTTTAATGTCCTGAACTCCAATGAAAGCATTAATATCTCTCTCTCTCCCCTGCCTGATGTGGGTGCACACATTCCAGGCATGCCATGTACTCTATTAGGACTTACGAGCAATAAAATGTTCACTTCCAGGCTGGAGAGATGGTTCAGCAGTTAAGGCACTTGCCTGCAAAGCCTCGATGATTCCCCAGAACCCACGTAAACTCAGATGCACAAGGTGATGCGTCTAGTTTGCAGTGGCTAGAGAGGCCCTGGCATGCCCGTTCTCTTTCTCTCTCTCTGATAAAGAATGAATAAATATTTTTTCAAAATGCTCATTTCCAGCCAGGCATGGTGGCACACACCTTTAATCCCAGCACTAGGGAGGCAGAGGTAGGAGGATCACCATGAGGTGGAGGCCAGCCTGAGATTACATAGTGAATTCCAGGTCAGCCTGGCCTAGAGTGAAACCCTACCTCAAAAGAAAAAAAAGTTAATTTCCATCTTTTATCACTGGGGTGATATCACATGGGATATTCTCCATCTTAAAA
The DNA here is from genome assembly GCA_036346955.1 of Dipus sagitta. Lineage (NCBI taxonomy): Eukaryota > Metazoa > Chordata > Mammalia > Rodentia > Dipodidae > Dipus > Dipus sagitta. The sequence continues at coordinate 171,679,266 of CM070770.1, forward strand.
ATCATGTTTGAAGGGATGGAGAGATGGCTTAGTGGCAAAGTGCTTGCCTGTGAAACCTAAGGACCCTGGTTCAAGGCTCGATTCCCCAGGACCCACATTAGCCAGATGCACAAGGGGGCACACGTGTCTGGAGTTCGTTTGCAGTGGCTGGAGGCCCTGGTGCGCCCATTCTCTCTATCTCTCTCTGCCTCTTTCTCTCTCTGTCTGTCGCTCTCAAATAAATAAATAAAAATAACAACAACAAAAATTTTTTTAAAAAAATCATGTTTGAAGAGTGTGGCAGTGCTAGTCTATAATCCTAGTGCTTGGGAGGCTGAAGGCAGAAAGATTACCATGAGTTTCAGGCCAGTTTGAGCTGCATAGTGAGTTCAGCACCAGCCTGGGATACATGAGACCTTGTCTCCTAAGAAAAAAAACTGACCTTCCTAGCCATAGGCATTTATTCAAGTTTTCAGTATCAAGCATGAATTTCTTCCTATGGAGTAGGCCTCAAATCTAATCAGAGAGCAGTCAGTCAGTCACCCCCATAACAGACATGCCACTATTGCACTAGTGGGTACATTTTGCCTGACTGGTTAGTTGTGTAGCTTACAGAGTGTGTTGGTGGTAAAGACTATTGATTACCTTTCTCCTCCGGCAGGTAGCATAACATTTTCTGGGACTATGACAGCTAGTCAGCAGGGAGGAGGCTTCCAACTCAGCACAGTCTCCAGCCATAGAGTCTTACCATCTAGCTCTGGTGGGCAACCAAGAGCCTTGGCAATAGCCTGTATTATTTTGGAGGCCTCGGGAGCCTCCCTGGCCAACAACTCACTGAGAGGTATCCCACCACCCCTGGCACTAGCATGTTTTTATAACAACCTATGGTTTATGGGCTCAGCATTATCCAACCCCCACAGTTTCTTGCCAAACTCCTTTTATAATATCTATTTATTTATTCGTGAGAGAGAGAGAATGGGCATGCCAGGGCCTCCAGCCACTGCAAACAAACTCCAGTTGCATGCACCACCTTGTGCATATGGCTTATGTGGGACCTGGAGAATTAAACCTGGGTCCTTTGGTTTTGCAATCTCTCTAGCCCTTAAGTTATATTTTAATTAGGTAACAAATAATTAGGTTTTCATGTGGTTTATTCATAATATCTTTAGTTTTGGCTAAGCCTCCACTCTTCCATCCCTCTCCTTTGACCCCACTTAGATCTTTCTACCCCTAGTAATCTGCCTTCTACTTATATAAGCCCTAGGGGGCAAGCTACTACAATTGTTTGGCTAAACGGTTATATTATGCCTATCAAATTGTCCTCTAAATATTTGTTTTTGCCCACAGATTAAGACTGCTCTCAACTTTCTTTTCATTTCATTTTCATTTTTATTATTATTATTATTATTATTACTATTATTATTGGTTTTCTCAAGGTAGGGTCTCGCTCTAGCCCAGGCTGACCTGGAATTCACTCTGTAGTCTCAGGGTGACCTCAAACTCATGGAGATCCTACCTCAGCATCCCAAGTGCTGGGATTAAAGGCATGCATCATCATGCTCCACCCTGCTTTTACAATTTTTGACAACCTCCATACATATACACAATGATAATCCCTTCCCACCACTCTTTTTTATCCTCCCTTCCCAAATAGTCCCTCCACTGAATCCTTTCTTCTTTTCAAACAGTTCCTCTTTTTGCAGGGGGGGGTGTACAAGGTGGGGTTGCACTCTAGCTGACCAGGCTGACCTGGAATTCACTCTGTAGTCTCAGGATAGCCTTGAACTCATTACAATCCTCCTACCTCTGCCTCCCAAATTCTGGGATTAAAGGCATGTGCCACCATGCCCGGCCCTCTTCTATTTTGATGTCGTCATTTTCTACCCTCCTCTATCTTCCTTGACATGTTTATGGGCCCAATATTATGTAGGTCTTGTGCAGGTAATGACAGCTGCTGTGAGATCATGAATGCTGTTGGATCACTTTGTGGCTGAAGATGCATTCCAAAGCACTCCATTCTTTGGCTCTTAAATTCTTTCCTTTACCTCTTCCAACACCCCCACACACACACAAAAAAAAAAAGGAAGGAAGGAAGGAAGGAAGGAAGGAAGGAAGGAAGGAAGGAAGGAAGGAAGGGGAAGGGGAAGGGGAAGGGGAAGGGGAAGGGAAGGGAAGGGAAGGGAAGGGAAGGGAAGGGAAGGGAAGGGAAGGAAGCTGGGTGTAGTGGTGCATGCCTTTAATTCCAGCACTCAGGAGGCAGAGGTAGGAGGATCACCATGAGTTCGAGGCCACCCTGAGACTATATAGTGAATTCCAGGCAAAACAAAACAAAGCAGGAGCTGGAGAGATGGTTCAATGGTAAGGTGCTTGCCTGAGAAGCCTAAGAACCCAAGTCCAATTCCCCAGCACCCATGTAAGCCAGATGCACAAGGTGGCACATGCATCTGGAGTTTGTTTGCAGTGGCTAGAGGCCCTGGCATGCCCATTTTCTCTCTATCCACCTCTTTCCTTCTCTCAAATAAATAAATAAGTAAAAACATGGTTTTTTTGGGGGGGTGTATGTGTGTTTTGTTTCTCAAGGTAGAGTCCCACTCTAGCCCAGGCTGACCTGGAATTCACTATGTAGGCCTCAGGCTGGCCTCAAAATCAGTGATCCTTCTGCCTCTGCCTCTGCCTCCCAAGTGCTGGGATTAAAGGCATGCACCACGACTCCTGGCTAAAATATATTTAAGTTTTAAAAAAAAATGTAAAAGTAGGACAGGAGAGATGGCTCAGCGGCCAAAGGCACTTGCTTACAAACACTGATGGCTTGGATTTGATCCCCAGGACCCAAATGTAAAGCCAGATGCACAGAGTGGAACATGCATCTAGAGTTTGCAGTATACGCATTCCCCCTCTCTCTTATTCTTTCCCTGTTTGCAAATAAATATTTTATTTATAAAAGTAAAAATAATGTAATTTAAATTGAAATTCTAAATAAGCATATTTGTCAAACCCATAGAATATACAAGACAGAGTGAACCCTAATTTGTACTACTATATCTGTATTGGTGCCTCAATTATAACAAACATGCTACAATAATACAAGATATTAACAGTAAGGAAAACTGGAGGAACAGAGATATAGGGCAGTTTCTATACATTCAATCAATTTTTCTATCACTGCTCCAGAAAGATCTATTTTTATGCCCTGTCCTATTATTAAGGTGGCATTTTGCTATGCTGCCTATGTTCCCCAGGTTGGCCTCAAACTCATGATTCTCCTGCCCTAGTCTCCTACGTAGCTGAGACTGTAGGTATAGGCCACTACCCCTGGCCTATTGCTAAACTTGCATGGTTTTTCAAAATTTAACAGTCAAGTTTTGTTTTCCTTTTTTAAATGTAACTTTTAAAATCTAAAGAAAAGCTGGGTATAGTGGTGCACACCTTTAATCCCAGAGCTCGGGAGGCAGAGGTAGGAGGATCGCCATGAGTTCAAGGCTACCCTGGGACTACACAGTGAATTCCAGATCAGCCTGAGCTAGAGTGAGACTTTACCTCAAAAAACAAAACAAAACAAAATAAAATCTAAATAAATGTATGTGTGATGAGACAGGAAATCTAAGAAGATTCTCCATTATCCCCACACTATCTATTTTGATTTACCCTCATTGATCTGTGATAACCTATCCTAGTCTTGGTATACAGTAGGACACATTTCTGTGTTACTCCATTTCACAATTTGAGTTATACTTGGTCTATTCATTTCCCAATAAGCTTATCTTTATTCTTAGGGCTCTATATCTCTGATATCTGCATCGAGCCTCAAAATACATGACTATTTCCTTTCACTTCATATAATTTCAGAGCTGATAGGAACTTAAATACATTACTCAAATGAGTCATATAGAAGGGGAAACTGGGCCCCAAAAGAGGACATAGCCTTAGTTGTCATGTAGCTGAAGGAAAAAATGAAAATAGTACCAATTTTTCATATAGTAGCAAATTTTAGGAAATGGTATTCACTTAATAATAGGTGACAGGCACTAAGGTGCAAATGCACCTTGGGAAATCTAGAAGGACCAGACAAAACATGAGGTCCTACCAGCATAAGACTCCAAGGTCTCCTCGGAAAAAGTAGTCAGCAAGGAGAGTTCACAATAGTCAGGCCAGGCATGGTAGCACACACCTTTAATCTCAGCACTCAGGAAGTTGAAGTAGGAGGATCACCATGAGTTTGAGGCCAGCCTGAGACTACATAGTGAATTCCAGGTCAGCCTTGGCTAGAGCAAGACCCTACCATGGAAAAAAGAAAAACTAGTCCAAGTTCTATATCAGTGCTAAGGAGTGCCTTGGGCTGGTAGAAGCTTAATACTTGGAAGACCTGCTAGTCCGGAGATGGCTATCTGCAGCTGGCAGAGAGCGGGTGTGATGTGTCACTGGACAACAGTGATCATCGTCATGGCTTAGGTTCTGGAGAGCATTGTTAGATCCAGAATGACTCCACTTTTGAACTCTGAGCCCAAACCATACATCTCCATTATTACATTCCTGGAATGACCAGGACCATCCATTCCCATTATCACTTTTTCTGGCCCAAGCTCTGAGGCAAGGTGGACCACCCAGCAACCAAAGAATTCCAATGCCGCCACTGCTCCATAAATATCCCCTAGTCTAGAAGGGGGGCAGTTTTTGGCCTCTGTGGTCAGAGCCCTTCTCAGGATGCCCTGAATAAAGTCTGCTGTTGAGCCAGATCTTCTCTCTTGTTTCTTTTCCTAACAACCATGCACCAAGGTCTTGAATGAAGGGAACTACAAGAAATTCAGAGAGTGAACACAGCCCAGAGGGTGGAGGGGGAGAGTTGGGAAGAGGAAAGGAGCACTAAGTGCTGAGAATCCAGTCTTATTCAATAGAAATTTCTTAGCAAGAGACATAAATGCTATTCCAATTGTGAGGTAAGAGATAACAGCAAGTCTTAGCAGTGAAGAGGCTAGAAAGGAAAAAACAATTGCCAAAGCAGAAAATAAGAAAGAAGGAAAATCTCTAAGTCTTTAGAACAGGGATGGCAAACTGAGTTTGGGTGCAAAGTCCAAAATTCTGTCCTGATTTTACATACGCCTCCATCGTCTAGGAAAATGTGGCCCAGGACAGAGCTGTGCTGCTAGAATGCACAGGACAGACACGCCCCTCCTCAGCATAAGCAGGCTCATTTACCTTTCCTCAGTCCTACCCCCCCCGCAGTAGAACCTCCACTGGCCTTGCTTAGGTGAACCCTCTGAAGCACTTTTGATAGGTAATACAATTTACAATTTCTAAATGTGGTTAAAACAGGTAGCCCCGTGGATATAAGCTTTCTGGAAAGTGGTTTACATTAAAAATGTTCATAGCTTTTGACCCAGCAGTTCCTCTTCTAAGAAAACAATCCAGAAAACAAAGGTTTAAGCACAAATAAGTTTATTACAGCATATTTATAATATTATACATAGGTGTAACACTTAAGTGTCCAACAACTGAGCAAAAGTTAAATAATGTATCTATGCAGCCATGAAAAAATAATGGTTTTGAAGAATCAATTTAGAAACATTATCATCTAAAACAATGTTAGATAGGAAAACCAGATGACTGACTTATCTATATTGCATAAGCACTATTATACTTAAAAATGGGAAAAAATGAAAAGATGACAAAATACTAATAGTGGTTGCCTCTAAATGGGGAGACCCAGTAGTATAATTGACTTATCTTGTTAAAAAAGTAACTTTGGAGTTGGAGAGATGGCTTAGAGATTAAGGGCTTGCCTGTGAAGCCTAAGGACCCCGGTTCAAGGCTCGATTACCCAATACCCACGTAAGCCAGATGCAGAAGGTGGCACATGCATCTGGAGTTCGTTTGCAGTGGCTGGAGGCCCTGATGCACCCATTCTCTCTCTCTCTTCCTCTCTCTGTCTGTCTGTCACTCTCAAATAAATAAATAAAAATAAATTTTAAAAAAATTTTAAGTAACTTTGTAAATTATTTTCAATTACTTTAAAAAAATCAAGGCTGCAGAGATGGCTTAGCAGTTAAGGCGCTTTCTTGTGAAGCCTAAGGACTCATGTTTGACTCTTCAGATCCCATATAAGCCAGGTGCACAAGGTGATGCAAGTGTACAAGGTCACACATGTGCTACAGCAGCTGGAGACCCTGGCTTACCAATTCTCTCTCTCTCTCTCTCTCTCTTCCTCTCCCAGTAAAAAGGACTAAAAGAAAGTTACCCACTATGACTTTCTCTGCTGTTATCAGTTTCAAAACTCAAAGAAATAGCTAGGATGTGATGTAGGCTTAACTCTGCAAAGTTGATTTTTGTTTTGTTTTGGTTTTGGTTTTTCAAGGTATGGTTTCACTCTACCCCAGGCTGACCTGGAATTCACTATGTAGTCTCAGGGTGGCCTCAAACTCATGGTGACCCTCCTACCTCTTGCCTCCCAAGTGCTGAGATTAAAGGCATGTGCCACCATGCCTGGCTTAAAGTTGACTTTTTGAGACAGGGATTTCATCTAGCCATTTGGGCTTAAACCCACTATGTAGCTGAAGATGACCATAAACTCCAAATCCTCCTGCCTCTACCTCCCAAGCGTTAGGTTTACAGGAATGCACCACCATGTCCAGCTTCTACGCACCTTCTATTGTATCCCTCTAGCCTGGCTGTAAAGGTCCTCTGAGTCTCTGGCTACCATACAGGAATGTTTCAACTAAGATGAGACAAATATGCAAAAGCATATTCCCTCTTACTTGGGTGGGAAGTTCCAGACTGTGTAGGAAGAAGATGAGAATAGAAAGAGTTTATGAGACAGCTGGGTGTGGTGACTCATGCCTATAATGCCAGCACTCAGGAGACTTAAGTCCAGCCTGGGGCTACAGAGTAAGTTCTAGGTTAACTTGGGATAGAGTAAGACCCTGCCTCAAAAGAAAAAAAAAGGGGGGTGCTGGAGAGATGGCTTAGCAGTTAAGGCACATGCCTGCGAAGCCTAAGGATCCAAGTTCGATTCTCCAGATCCCACATAAGCCAGATGCACATGGTGGCACCTGCATCTGAAGTTCGTTTGCAGTGGCTGGAGGCCCTGGCACGCCCGTTCTCACTCTCTCTCCCCTTCTCTCTCTGTCTCAAATAAATAAAAATAAAACTTAGAAAAATAGTAAAAAAAAAAAAAAAGTTGATGAGAAGTAGAGAGATGGAGAGTACAGTATAGCTCTCTTGGATATGACTTGGCTCTCTGAATTCAAAACTGTGTCTGGAAATGAACGAGATCCAGACCATTGTCAGACTTCAGAGCTTCTCCAAGAAGGAAGGCTGGAGAGATAGATGGCTTAGTGGATAAGGTGTTTCCCTGTGAAGCCTAAGAACCCACGTTGGATTCTCCAGGTCCCACATAAGCCAGATGCACAAGGCGGTGCATGCATCTGGAGTTCATTTGCAGTGGCTAGAGGCCCTGGTATGCCCGTTGTCTCTTTCTCTCTCTCTCTCTTTCTCCCTTTCTATCTGTCTCAAATAAAAATAAATAAATTTAAAAAAAGGAGCTATACATTTCAGCCCTGAAGGAAAGTGACTGTTCTCTTTAGATGAGGACCAGAACTGTAAAGTTTGAACTTTTCAGAGTTAAGTAGCTGGGTGTGGACAACAAGATAGATAGTAAAGAGAATATTTCAAACTTTAGTGTACTGAAGAATTATCAGAAAAATCATTTAAATTGCTGATTCTGCTGCCAGAAAAGTCTGCTATAATAGGACCAAGAATACTTGCATCTATATCAAGCAATCCCTTCACTCCCCCAGGTTTTCCTTATGCATGAAGCATAGCCTTAACAATCTAAACTCTTAAATTGTAAGCAAAATACTGAGTGTGCATTTTTTTCTGGAGAAGGGGGTCCATAACTATCAATAGACTCTCAAGGAGTTCTAAAACCAGGAATGCTAAGAACTGTCTTAGTAAGTGCCAAAATTCAGAACTAAGGAGCCCTCATTCCAGGATCAAGTTAGAGGGCAAGGGAAAGGTTAAAATACACACACATGGGCTGGAGAGATGGCTTAGTGATTAAGCGCTTGCCTGTGAAGCCTAAGGACCCCGGTTCAAGGCTCGGTTCCCCAGGACCCACGTTAGCCAGATGCACAAGGGGGTGCAAGTGTCTGGAGTTCGTTTGCAGTGGCTGGAAGCCCTGGTGCGCCCATTCTCTCTCTTTCTTTCTCTCTCTCTCTCTCTCTCTCTCTCTCTCTCTTTCTCTCTCTCTCTTCTCTCTATCTCTCTCTCTGCTTGTAAATAAATAAATAAATTTAAAAAAAAATACACACACATAGCCAAGATGCAGTACAGCTGAAGCCAGTAGGGTAAAGACTCAGGAGGATGTCAACAAAAGAGCTTCACCTCTAAGACAGGACTGTTGACAGTTTACTCTCATTAGACACAGGCAACTTGTGCAGAGTGTGTATTCATGCACTTGAAAGGCTTGGAGATAAAAGACACATTAGTCTGGAAGAGGGAAGGAGAGAGAATTTGGAACCAAACAAACCTTCTGACCTTGCCACTGACTGCATCCAAGATGAATTATTTTAGGGCTGCATTTCATCATCTGTAAGATGGGGATAATCATCAAGTTGTGGTAATATAAAGTACTACAGTCAGCTTCGCATTGCTAGCAGAAAACACCCAACCAAGAGCAGCTTATGGTAGAAAAGGGTTTATTTTGGCTTACACACTGGAGGGGAAGTTCAGTGATGGCAGGGGAAAATGATGTCATGAGCATAGGTTCAACATCACCTCCTAGCCAACATCAGGTAAACAATAGCAGCAGGAGAGTGTGCCAAATACTGGCAAGGGGAAGCTAGCTATAACACCCATAAGCCAGGCCCCAACAATACATCACCTCCAGCAAGCTCCAATTCCCAAATTGCCACCAGCTGGTCAGAACACATTAAGTTTATGGGGGACACTTGAATCAAGCCACTACATTAAGCAAGAAAGGATAACACACAAAGTTTATGTCATTCCTCCCCACATAGAGCTGAGCTAAAGATTAAATATCACTATATTCTAAATACTTAGGAAAATGTCTTAAAATAATAGGCACTAACCAGGTTGTGGGGGAGCAGGCCCATAACCCCAACTACTGAGGAGCCTGAGGCAGGAGGATCACAAGTTCAAGATCTCCCTGGCTACGTAGCAAATTTCAAGGACAGTATGGGCAATTTAGTGAGACCCTTTTCAAGAATAAAGAATTGTGATGAAGCTCAGTGTTAGAGAGCTTGCCTAGCATTGCCCAAAGCTCTGAGTTCAAGTACAAGTATAGGGCAGGGAGTGGGGAGCAAACACTATTTTCACCATCATGGTATAGACCTGGAATTGATAAACCTCTACATTCTGACTCAGTAATCTAAACCATCATTACCTCTTGCCTAAAATCATGCAGCTTCATCTATCTGAGCACCAGTCTTTTTCCTTCTATACTCTTCTCTATAGCTCTAATCTGGTGACATCATACTTAGGACTCTTTGTCCTCAGAGTAAACAACCAACCATAAGTTCCTTAGGGACAAGGCTTGTGGTCACAATGACTTCTATTACCAGCATGAGGGCTGGCATACAGCAAAGTACTTAGTAAACACATGTTCCTTTTTTTTTTTTTTTTTTTTTACTTATTTGCCAGCAGAAAGATATGGGCACACCAGGGCTTCAAGCCACTCCAAATGAACTCCAAATGAATGCACCACTTTGTGCATCTGGCTTATGTGGGTATTGGGGAATCAAACCTAGGTCATTAGGCTTTATAGGCAAGCACCTGAACTGCTGAGCCATCTCTCCAGACTACATGTGAATTTTTATGTTATTTCATTCATCTCTCATAGACTGTTCATAAAGATTACTTCTTTATATTCCAGGGATTCAGCCATTCAGAAAATCATGGTATTCTGCAAGGTGTCTTTGTCCATCCTATTCATAAAAGCCTATGTGTTACCAAATGTTACCACCAGACTTAATGTATACTTCCACCTAGGCCAGTCACAAAGTAGTCTCTTAGATCTTTTCTTTGACTCCTGCAATGATCACTCCCATAGGTACTCACATTTAGACATCTATAACAGGGCCTGGACCAAAGAAGTATAAATACCTACCAAATAACTAGTATTATCTTCTTACCCTAATCCAGAGGCTGGACATGTATGCCACTTGCTTATTTGGGGTGGCCCTTAAAATCATCCTTGAAGTACCTGGATATAATGACTGGGCAGAATAATAAACTAACTAAATATGAACACAAATTATGTACACACTTAGGTAGAAGAAAACTACCTGGTGATAGGTTCAATAATACAGTATTTCAAATGTGGTATCTCATACCTGTAATCACAGCACCAGAGAGAATCTATCACAAAGTAATAATCATGGGCTGGAGAGATAGCTTAGCAGTTAAGGTGCTTGCCTGAAAACCCTAAGGACTGAGGTTTAATTCCCTAGTACTCATGTAAGTCAGATTGCACAAGGTAGCACATGCATCTAGAGTTCATTTGCAGTGGCTAGAGGCTCTGGCATGGCCATTCTCTCTCCCTCTCTTTCAAAAAAATAAAATATTTGAATAAAAGTAATAATCATAATCTCAGTATGTACCAAATACTGTTCTAAGTGCAATTACATTTATAATCTCATCTTATTTTTCATCATGCATAATGTCAGTACCATGATGACAAGCACCACAGGTTGAGTTAGGAATGGTGACTTCCCGTTAAGATGGTGGCACAGGAACCACACTAAAGCAGCCTAGACAGCAAAAGTCAAAAAAAAAAAAAAAAAAAAAGCAAAATACACTCTTCTATTAAAAAGTAAGGTGTATAAGAAATTACCAGTGGCAGCAGAGAAGTAGGAGAGATCCAGAGCATCTCGAGCTCACATAGGCAGGCAGAAGTGGCTACAGCAGCAGTGGCACCAGGTCCACAGGGCCACAACTGCAAGGCTCAGCTTCACCATAGGAAAAGCCAGGTGAAGGGATTTTCCACTCAAACCAGAGCTCCTCACAAACTCAAGAAACATGAAGGGAGGACCACAGTGACCAACGGAGGAGAAGATCATGAGGTAGAGGATCATGTAGACCAGCGGGAGAACTAGAACCACCATCCACAGCCTCCCCCACCACACCACCAGCGCAAGCGCCAACAAACACCAGAGACCTGGGGAAGAGAGCTCACAGCACCCAGCACTGGCAACCAAAACAGCAATCCAATGACCCAGCCAGCCTACTTGAACCCACAGTGCACCAAAGAGGGACGCAAACAGGGGTGCAGCATAACTGAGAGCAAAATCATCCCAAAAGGTAACTGAGATTACACCAGGTCAGTACCCACCAAAGAAGCCTGGTATATAAGCTTGAATCAGAAGTGCTAATTGCACCTTCCATATCAGGATAAATTATATGTTAAATCTGATGGATGGTCGGATTTCCCATTCTTAAATAAGCTACATTTTTGGGCTTGTTATTTGTTGCTTCCTGATTTATAGTGGTTTCGTTTCCTCTTCTGTTCACTAGGGAAGGGTCTCACTTGGTGACAAGCTGAGATTGAACCCTCAACAGACCAGAAATCTTAACCTCCTTGTTGACAGGATTAAGGGTGCGGGGCAACACATATCCTAAGGGACAGTGACTTTGTTAGAGGATCTGGTTGTCATAATATCTACACTTGTATAAATACTCTGTGCTGTTTTCATTGAATGTGTACATTCTTTAGTAAAATTTTAGAATCTATCTGAATTTTGTTCCACTCAGCCTACTTGAATACTGTCATAGCAGGCAAATCCAACATCAAGGGTCACTTATGTAGATACTCTGAGAGTCTTAAGAGCCACATCTGCCACCATAAGCACCTACCCTGAAGATATAAAACATCAGATTTATTGATACATCTAATAATACTGTGGATAACTAGGAAATCCAAGCATTTAATTAATCCAAGAGGCAAAAATATATACATTATAACACAAAAACACCAAAAATCAAGACAATATAAATCCACCAAAAAGAAGTAAGGCATCAGAAATGGCCTCCAGTGAGAATGAGTTAGAGGAAATGCCTGAGAAAGATTTCAAAAGAATGATTATAAATATGCTAAAAGAAGTCAAAGAGGAAATCAAAGGAATGAAAGGAGATATCAAAGGAATCAAAGGAGACACAGAAAACCAATTTAATGAAATAAAGAGGTCAATACAAGACATAAATAAGGAAATAGAAATAATAAAGAAAAACCAGTCAGAATTACTAGCAATGAAGAACACAGTCAATGAAATGAAAAACTCTGTAGAAAATCTCACCAGTAGAAGAGATGAAGGAGAGGACAGAATATCTAAACTAGAAGACCAGGTGGCAGATCTAATACACTACACAAAGAGAAAGACAAACTAACAGGAAAGTATGAATGGGAATTTCAAGATATTCAGGACACTATGAAAAGATCAAACATAAGAATTCAGGGTATAGTAGAAGGAGAGGAATTTCACTCCAAAGGCATAGTAGGCGTCTTCAACAAAATCATAGAAGAAAACTTCCCCCAAATTGGGAAAGAGTGCCAATGCAGACAAAGGAATCCTTTAGAACACCAACCAGACAAAACCTGGAAAGAACCTCTCCTTGCCATATCATAATTAAACTACCAAACATACAAACCAAAGAAAAAATACTGAAATCAGTTAGAGAGAAAAATAAAGTTACCTACAAAGGTAAGCCCATCAGGATCACAGCAGATTACTCAACACAAACTTTAAAAGCCAGAAGGGCTTGGAGTGATGTATTCCAAGTTCTGAGAGATAACAACTGTCAACCAAGGTTACTTTATCCTGCAAAGCTATCCATTCAAATATATGGAGAAATAAGGATACTCCACAACAAAAGCAGGCTAAAGGAACACTTGAAGACAAAACCACCTCTACAGAAAATACTTGAAAGAACCTTCCATGCTGAAGAAAAAGAAAAGCACATATATAAGGAACCTGGAAAAAACAAACCATACTCAAATACTAGTTAATACAAGAGAGCAAAGGTAAAACCGGAAGAACTACCCAAAAAAAGGCAAAAATAAATACACACCTTTCAATAATATCTCTTAATGTCAACGACCTCAATGCCCCAACAAAAGACACAGGTTTGCAGACTGGGTAAAACAGCAGGATCCTTCAATTTGTTACCTCCAAGAAACTTACCTTTCTACAAAGGATGGACACTATATTAGGGTGAAAGGTTGGAAAACGGTGTTTTAAGCAAATGGACCTAGAGAACAAACAAGGGTTGCTATCCTAATATCTGACAAGGTAGACTTCAGAACAACATTAGTTAGGAAAGACAAGGAAGGTCACTTTATATTGATTAAAGGTACACACCAACAGGAGGACATTACAATCCTAAACGTATATGCACCTAACATGGGCGCTCCCAACTTCATCAAACAAGCGCTATTAAAACTAAGGTCAAAGATAACACCAAACACAGTTGTAGTAGGTGACTTGAACATCCTACTCTTATCAATTGACAGGTCATCCCAGCAAAAAATAAATAGCAAGGCATCTGGATTAAATGAGGTAATACAACAAATGGACCTAACAAATATATACAGAACATTTCATCCAAATGCTACAGAATACACCTTCTTTTCAACAGCACATGGAACATTCTCTAAAATATGTTAGGACACAAAGGAAATCTTAACAAATACAGGAAAATTGAAATAATACCTTGCATTCCATCTGACCATAATGGAATCAAACTATAAATCAATAGCAAGAAAAGCTATAGAGAATACACAAAATCATGGAAACTAAACAATACACTACTAAATGATGAATGGGTCATTGGAGAAATCAAGAAGAAAATCAAAAAATTCTGAGTCAAATGATAATGAGAACACAACATACCAAAACCATTGGGACATAATGAAGACAGTCCTAAGAGGGAAATTTATAGCTTTAAGTGCCTATACTAAAAAATTAGAAAGGTCTCAAGTAAATGACCTAATGATTCACCTTAAAGCCTTGGAAAAAGAAGAACAAGGCAAACCAAAAATCAGTAGACAGGAAGAAATAATAAAGATTAGGGGAGAAATTAATGAAATAGAAACCAAAAAAAAAAAAAAAAATCCAAAGAATAAATGAATGAAAGAGTTGTTTCTTTGAAAGGATAAACAAGATTGATAAACCCTTAGCAAATCTGAGCAAAAAAAAAAAGAGAGAAGAGACACAAATTAATAAAATTAGAGATGAAAAAGGCAGCATCACAACAGATACCAGAGAAATTCAAAAAATCACAAGGATATACTATAAAACCATACACTCCATTAAGTATGAAAATCTGAAAGAAATGGATGATTTCCTTGATTTATATGACCTACCTCAATTAAATCAAGATGATATTAATTGCTTAAATAGATATAATAAGTATGGAGATCCAAGCAGTTATCAAAAATTTCCCAACTAAAAAAAGTCCAGGCCCAGATGGATTCATAGGTGAATTTTATCAGACCTTCATGGAAGAACTAACACCATTGCTTCTTAAACTTTTCCATAAAATAGAAAAAGAAGGAATCCTACCAAGCTCCTTATATGAAGCCCACATCACCCTGATGCCAAAACCAGGCAAAGATAGAACAAAAAAAGAAAATTACAGACCAAAATCCCTCATGAACATAGATGCAAAAATTCTCAAAAAATAGTGGCAAACAGAATACATAAATATATAAGAAAGATCATTCACCCTGACCAAGTAAGCTTTATCTCAGAGATGCAGGGATGGTTCATCATATGCAAATTGATAAATGTAATATATAAGTGGAATGAAGGACAAAAATCACATGATCATCTCATTAGATGCAGAGAAAGCATTTGACAAAATCCAAAATCCCTTCACGATAAAAGTCTTACAGAGACTAGGGATAAAAGGAACATATCTCAACATAATAAAGGCTATTTATGACAAGCCTACAGCCAACATATTACTAAATGGGGGGAAACTGGAAGCATTTCCACTAAAATCAGGAATACAACAAGGGTGTCCACTATCCCCACTTTTATTTAATATAGTACTGGAAGTCTTAGCCATAGCAATAAGGCAAGAGACACACATAAAAGGGATTGGAAAGGAGGAGATCAGGTTATCATTATTTGCAGATGACATGATTCTATACATAAAGGACCCTAAAGACTCTGCCAGCAAGCTGTTAGAGCTGATAAACACCTATAGCCATGTAGCAGGATACAAAATAAATACACAGAAATCAGTAGCCTTCCTATATGCTAACAACAAAAACACAGAGGATGAAATCAGAGAATCACTTCCATTCACAATTGATTTAAAAAAAAAAAAAAAGGACCTTGGAATAAACCTAACCAAGGAAGTGAAGTATCTCTACAATGAAAACTTTAAAACACTCAAGTGAGAAATTGCAGAAGACACTAAGAAATGGAAAGGCATCCCTTGTTCTTGGATCAGAAAACTCAATATTGTGAAAATGGCAATCTTACCAAAAGCAATCTACACATTTAATGCAATCCCCATCAAAATTTCAATAGCGTTCTTCATGGAAATAGAAAAAACAATCCATAAATTCACTTGGAAGCACAAAAAAATCTTCAATATCTAAAAAAATATTGAGCAACAAAAATAAGGCTAGTACTACCATCATACCTGATTTTTACCTATACTACAGAGCCATAGTAACAAAAACAGCATGGTACTGGCACAAAAGCAGACATGGAGATCAATGGTACAGAATAGAGGACCCAGATGGAAGTCCGGTAACTATAGCCACCTGATATTCAATTAAAATGCCAAAAATAATCATTGGAGAAAAGACAGCCTCTTCAGCAAATGGTGCTGGGAAAACTGGATATATATCATTAGAAGAATGAAAATTGATCCTTCTCTCTTATCATGTACAAAAATTGAGTCCAAATGGACCAAAGACCTTAATATCAGACCTGAAATGCTGAAATTGCAGAGGAAAAAGTAAAGGAAACCCTTTAACATACTGGTCTTGGCAAAGACTTTCTGAATATAACCCCAATTGCTCAGGCAGTAAAACCACAGATTAACCACTGGGAGCTCATAAAATTACAAAAATTTTGTACAGCAAAGAACACAATGAATAAAGCAAAGAGGCAACCTACAAAATGGGAAAAAATCTTTGCCAGCTATACATCTGATAGGATGTATAGGATATATCTAGGCTATACAAAGAACTCAAAAAATTAAATAGTAAGAAATCAAACAAGCCAATTAAAAAATGGGCTATGGAACTAAATAGAGAGTTCTCAAAAGAAGAAATACAGATGGCATATAAGCATCTGAAAAACTGTTCTACATCCCTAGTTATCAGGGAAATGCAGATTAAAACTATGTTGAGATTCCATCTCACTCCTTTGAGATTGGCTACCATCATGAAAACAGGATGACCATAAATGCTGGCAAGGATGTGGAAAAAGATGAACCCTTCTACACTGTTGGTGGGAATGCAATCTCGTTCAACCATTGTGGAAATCAGTGTGGAGGTTCTTAAGACATCTAAAAAGAGATCTACCATATGACCCAGCTATAGCACTCCTAGGCATATATCCTAAGGACTCATCTCATTACCTTAGAGATACTTGCTCAACCATGTTTATTGCTGCTCAATTCACAATAGCTCGGAAATGGAACCAGCCTAGATGTCCCTCAACTGATGAGTGGATAATGAAGATATGGCACATTTATACAATGGAGTTCTATTCAATGGTAAAGAAAAATGACGTTATGAAATTTGCAGGAAAATGGATTGATCTGGAAAGGATTATACAAAGTGAGGTAACCCAGGCCCAGAAAGCCAAACGTCACATGTTCTCTCTCATATGTGGATCCTAACTACAGATGATGGGTCTTCTGTATGAGTAGGAAGAAAACTCAGTTACAAAGGCCAGTAAGCTAGAAAAGAGATATAAAGGGAATAAAAAGGAAGGGAGGGAGTAGTTAATAGGATTGCATATATGTAAATAGAAGAATAGATTAATGGGGGTGAAAAGGTCTAAGTGAGATCAGGGGAAGAGATTGAATAAAGGAAAGGTGGAGGGAGGGCTAATCAAAGTCTAAGAGGAGGAGCTGGGCATGGTGGCACACGCCTTTAATCCCAGCACTCGGGAGGTAGAGGTAGGAGGATTGCTGAGAGTTTGAGGCCACCTTGAGACTCCATAGAGAATTCCAGGTCAGCCTGAGCTAGAGTGAGACCCTACCTCAAAAAACCAAAAAAAAAAAAAAAAAAATCTAAGAGGATATAAATAAATCATATGGAAACTTACTTTTGTGGACAATGGCACACTCAGGAACCATAGAAAATTTTCAGTGCGAGGGATGGGATATCTTCCAGTGAGCTATTGGCCAGGGAGGTTCCTGATGCCCCCAAAACATTACAGGCCATTGCTGATGCCTTTGGTTTCCCACCAGGTATAGATGGCAAGACCCTATTGCTTAAGACTCCATATACTTGGGCTGCAAGGACACTGAGAAATCCTGCTGGAACTGAGCTGAAAACCTCCTCCATGTAGACCAGCTGACAGAAAACTGGAAGAAGCCATTCTGCATGCAGTTCAATGGGAGAGGGAGAAATCACCAGTGAAGATACTCAACAGTGGACACTGAAAGCCTTAGATTTGGCCAACCAGGCCAAATGAGGCAATGGGTGTAATAGTGGCATGTCTGTCATGGGGGAAAACAACACCCTCCAATTTGACTGGATGTCCACTCCATGGGAGGGAATACATCCCTGATACTGAATACCTACAACAGGGGTAGTCATGAGCCCTAGGGGTGTAACGTCTGCTGCTGTCTGGCTAAATTTATGTACTATGCCCATCAAACTGCCCAGTAAGCACTTCTCTTAATGTTCATACCCATATATTAATGCTACTCTCACTTTTGGTAGAGAAGCTTCTCTTTTCAGATGGCAGTGACCTTGGGATAACTGAGAAGGCATCATGGTGCTGGGAAGAAGTGACAGAGGAGTGCTCAGCACTGCAATATCTATCACACCTTCCAAGGCTCAGGGTCTTTTGTGGAAGAGGTGGCAGAAAGAATGTAAGAGCCGAAGGAAGGGTAGGACTCCTTACAATGTGCTCCTCCAGACACAAAATGGCCTGGATATCCATGACCTCACAGTGCCTGACACTACCTACACAAGACCATCATAATAGGAGGAAAAGATGATGACATAAAAATAAAAGAGACCCTGATTGAGAGGGGGAGGGGTTATGGTGGAGAGTGGGGTTTCAAAGGGGATATTGGGGAAGGGAGGGCATTACCATGGGTTATTGTTTATAATCATGGAAGTGTATAATAAATAAATAAATATAAAAAATAAATATAAAAGAGTTAGGAATGTAGTGCAATGATAAAAGTGACTGCTTAGCATATGCAAAGCTCTATGTTCAAGCACTAGCACTACCAAAAAAGAGAGAGAGAGAGAAAGAAAAACATTTGATAATGAGTTCTGGGAGAAAATCTCAGCCAGCTCATGCTCAGATGATCCTGAGACAATCCAACTCCGTCTGTCTGGGTTCCCTCAAATGTTGCCCAAGGCCTGGAAGTCCACAAGAAGAGAAACCCTGAGGAGACCAGTTTGCTGTGTGCTCATTCTCATTAACTCCTTACTTTTATTCTTTCACCCAACATTTGCTTCCAAGACTATCTTCCTGCATTCTATCAATACACTTTCAAGGTCCTTTACAATAGTTCCCCCTCTCTGGGAGATACTAACTACCATATTTCTATATCCCTGTTCAAGAAATTCAAGATCTGACATCATCATCTGCTTTCCTCTAACAGCAGTTAGAGTGTCTTCTTATGGGATGGGGGAATCAGAGGGGGGTACAGTTAGGGTGACTGGACCCCTGCAAGTAAAGAAGGCAAGAAGCCGGGCGTGGTGGCGCACGCCTTTAATCCCAGCACTCGGGAGGCAGAGGTAGGAGGATCGCCATGAGTTCAAGGCCACCCTGAGATGACAGAGTTAATTCCAGGTCAGCCTGGACCAGAGTGAGACCCTATCTCAAAAAAAAAAAAAAAAAAAAAAAAAAAAAAGGTAAGAAGGCAAGAAAGTCTGCATTTGCTAGAAATCAAAGGTGATCTGACTTCTTATCACTTACCAAGTTCCCTAGGCCTGTTTTTTTTCAAACTACCAGGACCCCTTCTGGGAGAGAGGTCTTTCATAGGATTTAAACATTGTGGTTGGTCAAGTTCAGCCCCTGGAACTTTCTATCAGGGGTAGCCTCTTCCTGAGACAGCCCCTAGCCCTTAACAATGAGCTGTCCCTCTGGTTCACCTGAGCTGGAAGACAGCCCACCACTATAAGGTTATACCTTATATATACAACTATAAGGTTGTACTTTACAACACGAGAGCAGTGACCACTTGGAAACTTCCAGCTGTGGGTGAGTTTTTCTCTAGCCCAGGCCCGGCCACACTGAACCAAGGGGAGGCCATTCTAGCCCTTATTTTCCACATGGGTTCTCTCTCCCCTCCAACTCCCCACATGGCAGGAGCTCCTTAAACTTCTTTTCTCTTTTTATTTCCATGATTTTTCCAGGCCTTTAAGTGGGATCTCTAGCCACGTGGGTGCCTTTCCTGGGCTCTGTACTTCCCTCAATAAATATAATAATTTAATAATTGAAAAAAGAGAAATCTGCAAAGATCACAGAGCTGTGACAGAGGAAGAGCTTGATCTCAAGAAGAATGAAGCCTGAGCTTGGTGCTGAGGAGTTTTATATAGGTCATCATTCTGAATCATCTCAGGAATCCATATGCTACATCTCAGACACTAACCCAGACACAGAAATAAGGAACTAAAGCAACAGGCATTTGAATAAGACATTAGGTAGAACATCTTGCTTTCATATAAAAACTGATGCCATATATTGAAGGCAGGTTTGAAGTACATCATAGAGGAGACATATCTACTGCAAATGTGCCACCAACTGAGAAACCTAAGCATTCAGAACATACATGTTGGGTTAAGGTGCTTGACTGTGAAGCCTAAGGACCCATGTTCGACTTTCCAGATCCCACATAAGCCAGATGCACAAAGGTGAGGCAAGCGCAAGGTCACACATGCCCATTAGGTGACGCAAGCATCTGGAGTTCGACTGCAGTGGCTGAGGCCCTGGTGCACTAATTATCTCCCCCCCCTAAAAAATTTAAAAACATAAAAGTATTTTGTTTATTGGCAATTCCTCAATCAAACCACCAAAATGGTACACCATTAATGGTCCAAATTTTCAGTTTATGTCCCTAACAAAGACCTTGGGGCCCAAGACATGATTAACAACGCTGAAATGAGCTTGAATGCCCAGTGTTCCCTAGTAATCTCTCCCAACCTGAAGTTAGCAGCCTCAAAAGTTACATCTCCACCATGTTAAAGGACATCCTCCAACTTTAGTCCAATCCCACTCTGGATCAAAGCCAGTTAGAATATGGAAGGCTTGCCCAGCATGGTGGCACACACCTATAATCCCAGCACTCAGAAGGATCTGTAAATTTGAAGCCAGCTTGGAGCTACAGGTAAGTTCCAGGTCAGCCTGGGCTAATGTGATACCCAACCTTGAAAAAGACAAAAAACAAAACAAAACAAATAAAAATATATGAGAGGCTATTAAAATAAAATTTTGTTCGCTGAAGAATCAGCAATTTATAGAATGGCATGGCTGGAAGTTGGAAGAGAGTCAGTCCCCAGACAGTCAGCGCGTCTAGTGCCAGAAGGTGCTACATGGGCGACTGGGGGAAATTGACCAATATCTGTCAAAGCAACGCATGGTCTAACCTACTTAGCAGCAAATAACTTGTTGTGATGCCCACACAAGTGCAGTGGTGGCACACAGCCATGGTGGGGAACCAACTGCTCTCAATTTGGCTAACTGATCCCCTCACTGGTATGGGACCCATAGCTGGAGCTGGGAAACAAGTCAGAACCAGATCCAAACATAAGCCCACTCTCCAATATCAAGCTACCATCAATTGTGGGCTACAAGAGGGCCTACACCTATTAAATTCTCTATTAAAAAAAAAAAAGTAAGGGTTATCGCATTTGTCCTGGTGCTAACTTACTCTCCGTTGGAGAATCTGCTTCTCTTTTTCAGATAGATGTAGATCCTAAGGAGAGAGCTACCTCATTATACCTCAAAAGGGCCCCGGCTGAAACTAAGAAAAATTGGAGAAACAAGCAAGGGGGCTGTTTTCCTGATGAACCGGATACCAGCACAAGGGGGAAGGAGATCAGCACAGAGAAAAATCAACTCCTACCAAATCAGAGAGCCAGAGCCTCAGAGGCCCCCAACACCTCATCACTGAAGCAGACCAAAAATGAACCCAACATGGCTCAGGGAAATTTTGCGGAAGAGGGGGTGGAAGGAATGTCAGAGTCACATGTTGGGTCATGATATGCAGAGACATTTAGCTTACCCATAACTGTGGGCTAACTCCACAATGCATGACCCGTATACCTCAACAAGGAGGGGCCAAGAGGAGGGGGTAGGTCACGGATGAGCCTAATAATGGTACCAAACTGACTGTATTTGCTGAATACAAAAATAACTAATAAAGAAAAATTAAAAAAAAAAGAATCAGCAATTTATGAGTCAATGAGATGTAAGTATTCTGTTTTGCCCTTTTTGTCTCTTAAGCCAAGCTGACCAACCTACACAGCAGCCAATGAAATTTTTTGTTCATTTATTAACTTTGCCTTTTTTGGAGACTTGCTCCCTGTTTCTTTGCACTTCGCCACATATATTTATCCACTAGCGTCAGCTGACCCTGGCACTAGAATACAGATGTAGGTACGTCCCTTGTGGTGGCAGCTTGGGATCTTAAGTTTGTTCCATCAGATAAAGCACCAGTTCCAACTCCTCAGCCTCCTTTTACCTTCCTCTCTCTCCACAACTTTTGGCATTTTATCTTCTATGTCTATTTGTTAGCGGTTGTTCTAGCTAATACATAGACTAGGTTTCACAAAAGTTTTGCCATTATTTCCTTTCCTCCCAAATATGAGACTGAAATTTTTGTCCTAATCACCTTTTCAACTTACATGCCATTGTCTAGTATTCTACATTTCCCCCAACAAATTACATGCTGCTTTTATAGTGGAGATTTACTTGTACCAGCTTTATCACTAGTTAGTGATCATTGGTATGCCTTTACATGTGGTTTCTAAGCTCACTGAACCTCATTCATGCCTTATTATACTCAGTGGTAATGCCAGTATTTTTAATACTGAAGGATCAGCTTGTGAGTCCATTTGCTCCTATTTTGACTTCTCACTCAATCCTCTATTTCTTCGTGTATAATTTCTGAGCAAGGCTGGTCATTTGACTTCCAAGTTCCTAGTTGTTTCTCAATCATCAGAGTTGTGCTGGCTTCTGGAGAACATCTGGAGGCATGACCAATTGAGTATCACTTTAAAGTCCCTCCTTACAGTTTGGGGGGCCAGACAGGTAGCCTAAATTTGGACTGCAAGTCCTTCCATGTATTACCAGGGTGGAGACAGTCTCTTGTCCCCTTTTTTTTTTCCTTGTCCCTTTCTATGGAGTTCATTTCTGTTCATCTTTACGGAGGGCACGTGGCTCTATGTTCAAACCTGCTAAGTTCCTCATTGTTTCTTTCACATATTTCTTAGAAATGCTTAAGGTCTGCTGAGTTTGGCAACAATTCTGAGTAAATGCTGGCTTTATCTGATACCTGCCAGAATTCCAATTTCTGCTTGTTTTTTAAGATAAGGTTTCTTGCCTTTTTTTTTTCCCCCTGCCTCCAGCAATGTGCTTTATAAGTGTGGATTCTTTTTTTTTTTTTTTTTCCTTTTTAAAGAGCTGGGGGTATAATGCACTGTTAAGAGTACTTGACAACTGAGAAATCCCGCTGAAACTGAGCTGAAAACCTCTTCCATGTAGACCAACTGACAGAAAGCTGGAAGAAGCCATTCTGCATGCACTTCAATGGGAGAAAGAGATATCACCAGTGAAGATACTCAACAGTGGACACTGCTAGCCTTAAATTTGGCTAGCCAGGCCAAATGAGCCAATGGGTGCAATAGTAGCACGTCTGTCATGGTAGAAACCAACGGCCCTCTAATTGGACTGGAGGCCCACTCCATGGGAGGGAATATATCCCTGATACTGAAAACCTACCACAGGGGTAGTCATGAGCCCTAGAGGTGTAACATCTGCTGCTGTCTGGCTAAATGTATGTACTTTGCCCATCAAACTGCCCAGTAAGCACTTCTCTTAATGTTCATACCCTTATATTAATGCTACTCTCACTTTTGGTAGAGAATCTTCTCTTTTCAGATGGCAGTGACCTTGGGATAACTGAGAAGGCATCATGGTGCTGGGAAGAAGTGACAGAGGAGTGCTCAGTACTGCAATATCTCTATCACACCTTCTAAGGCTCAGGGTCAATTGTGGAAGAGGTGGCGGAAAGAATGTAAGAGCCAAAGGAAGGGTTGGGTTCCTTACAACGTGCTCCTCCAGACACAAAATGGCTTGGATATGCATGAGCTCACAGTGCCTGACATTACCTATACAAGATCATCATAATAGGAGGAAAAAGATGATGTCATCAAAATAAAAGAGAGACTGAGATGGGGAGGGGATATGATGGAGAATGGAGTTTCAAAGGGAAAAGTAGGGGGAGGGAGGGCATTACCATGGGATACTATTTACAATCATAGAAGTTGCTAATAAAGAGTAATTTTAAAAATGAGTACTTGGGTTGGAGAGATGGCTTAGCAGATAAGCGCTTGCCTGTGAAGCCTAAGGACCAGGTTCAAGGCTTGATTCCCCAGTACCCACATAAGCCAGATGCACAATGTAGTGCATGCATCTGGAGTTCATTCGCAGTGGCTGCAGGCCCTAGCATGCCCATACTCACTCTCTCTCTCTTTCTCTCTCTGTCCGTCTGTCACTCTCAAATAAATAAACAATTTTTTTTAAAAGAGTACTTGACAAACATGTGTGAAGCCTTTCTTCAATCCCTAGGAAATCCATAGGGAAAAAAGTATATTTTATAATATTTACCCAGAATCTTACTTCCTTCTACTGAAAAGACTTTTCAGAAAATCCAATCCACCATACCACCAAAAACAAAAGCCTGAATCATAGAAAGAAAGAAAGAAAGAAAGAAAGAAAGAAAGAAAGAAAGAAAGAAAGAAAGAAAGAAAGAAAGAAAGAGAAAGAAAGAAAGGAAGGAAGGAAGGAAGGAAGGAAGGAAGGAAGGAAGGCAGGCAGGCAGGCAGGCAGGCAGGCAGGCAGGCAGACAGACACAGACTAGTGAATAAGAAGTGACTGGAACATGACCAGGTATCCTTACTTCTTTTCCTCAGAGACCTTACAGCATTCAGACCATTTGCCCATTAGCCCTGGAGACTTCAGGAAAAGACAGCAAGACAGAAATTGCTTGTGTCTTCATAAAAGTAGAACAGCCCGTCCTTTTCAACAATGAAAACAGAGAAGCTTAGTCCTCTCAGGCTAATGTTGCAGCTTGCGTAAATGCTTACAGCTCCTACAGTTACAGCAACGATAAACCTCCTGATTCACTCCACTCATGGATGGATAGCCCTAGTCACTGCATATTACATAAAAGAAAGACACAAAGTCTCAGCAACATAAACAGATCAAAATGATTATTTTTATTGTCATTTTACCTACCTTGTTTCCTCACAGCTTTCTCTCCATTCACATCTGCCAGGAAATTCTGGGTAGAGCATCCAAAAAACTAATGCTTTAAGTGACACACTTAGATGGCAGGGTAATCTAGGCATCTAAGTTAAATGAATAAATTTGTTTCTGGCAATATCTTAGTTCTTATAATTTTATACATTCTGGAGGTAGGTTCCCTCTCTGGAGTGACTCAGTTTCCAGACCTGACTTTTTGAACAATGGCCCATTTGCTCCCTACTTGAAGTAGTCTTTGTAGCCAGAAGAGATGCATTAGTCAGTAGATGCAGTGATTTTCTCTGCCCTAAAGAACACCATATTCAGAACTAGATTCCCACCCTGCAGGGTGGGCACTATGTACATGATGTGTAAGGTAAGGAGTTATCCTACTCCGATGCCACAGGCCAGCTTCTCCCTACTAAGCAAGCAATTCCTTTGAAGTAAACATTGTTTCCCTTATGAACTGTCTTCCTATGGTTACCATCATCACTTATCGACACCTACCATGAAACCAGTATCACTGCCAATGGAATTAGTCAATCACTCTGTGTCCACTTGGAGGGAATAGCCTTAAGCAAGTTGCTAGATCAGTGTCTGAAGTTAGTTAAGGGCTGAGGAATGGCTCAGCAGTTAAAGGCTGCCGGTATGGGTTTGATTTCCCACTATCCACATAAAGCCAGGTGTAAAGTGGTGCATGCACCTGGAGTTTCAGCAGCTACAGGCCCTGGCTCAGCCACTCCCCTCGCAAATAAATAGTTGATTAAATGACCACATGCCTCATAATAACCTGGATCATTTCACAAGATTTCAGTTTCCTGAGTCCCACCATCAACTGAATCAATTTTAAAAATGAATCATGGGAACCTATGGTTCATGGCCTTGGACCTGCTAGGTAAGCACTCTACCACTGAGCTACAGGTACACCCAGCAGCCTAAAGTTTGTTTTTGTTTTTTCTTTTCAAAATATTTTTTATTAACAACTTCCATGATTATAAAAAAATATCCCATGGTAATACCTTCCCTCCTCCCCCCTTTTTTTGATGATACGGGGTCTTGCAATGAAGCTCTAACTCTCTTGGAACTCATTATACAGCCAGGCTAGCCTCAAGCTTTTGACAATCCTTCTGCCTCAGCCTCCCAAGTGCTGAGATTACAGGCATGTTACATCACAACCAGCTTTGGAATCTTTTTTTTTTTTTGGCTGGGGGGAGGGTTGAGGTAGGATCTCGCTCTAGCCCAGGCTGACCTGGAATTCACTATGTAGTCTCAGGGTAGCCTCGAACTCACAGTGATCCTCCTACCTCTGCCTCCCGAGTGCTGGGATTAAGGCGTGTGCCACCATG
Source organism: Dipus sagitta (assembly GCA_036346955.1). Lineage (NCBI taxonomy): Eukaryota > Metazoa > Chordata > Mammalia > Rodentia > Dipodidae > Dipus > Dipus sagitta. Next base: position 171,705,286 of record CM070770.1, read on the forward strand.
CCTGGCTGGAATCCATATTTTTAACAAAACCCAAGTAATCCTCATGAATTGGCTCAAGTCTGTAAAGCTAGGTCTACTTGGTTTATAGCTATCACAGTACAAAGAAGCTGTTTTCTTCAGATATAAAAATAGACAAAATGAGAAAGAATGATATTAAAAGACTGGTCCATAGTTCCTTGATGAGATGTTTCCACCTCATAATAGTTCCCACAAGAAAGAACAAGTGACTAAATGAGGTCACAGCTCCGAGGTATCTGAAAGTATGCCATATCAAGATTCATTTAAAAATAAAAACCTCAGGCCTATTGTTAAACACTTTATTGTTGTTGATCATAATTTTTAACCACATCCCCCAAAACTGAGATTGTAACAAATTTGAGAATGTATGAACAAATTCTTGATAAATTCCAAAGGTTTTCTAATGCCAGTAATGAGTAAGAGGTCAAGGCTTCAAAAGCATTACTAAATCAGTGTCAAAAACCTTAGCAGAAAATTTGGTGTAGTGGCTTACAGATCACACCTGTAATCCAAAAGGATCACCACAAGTTCCAGGCCAGACAAGTCTACATAGGAAGACTGTGCCTCAAAAAAAAAAAAAAAAAACACCCAACCAGCCAAGCAAACAAAAAACTTGACAGATAAGGGGATTTTAAAGACCTATGCACACCTTTAATGCCAGCACAGGGGAGGCAAAGGCAGAAGGATCCCTGTGAGTTCAAGGTCACCCTGAAACTATATAGTTAATTCCTCAAAAAAACAAAAAAAAACATTTTAAATTAAAAAAAAAAAAGGTGTGCACCACCATGCCCAGCAAAGTAGTATATTTTACACCTCATTTTATATGAACACAGCCACATATATATATTTGAGACAGGGTCTTGCCATGTAATCCAGGCTGGCCTCAAATGAGTTATCCTCTTGCCTCTGTCTGCCTCCTGAGTGCTGGCACTACAAGCCCCACCAATGGGGCTTGATCTATGATCTTTGAATAACATCTGTCTATAGCCAAACATGATGGTACACACCTTGTAATCCTGGCACTGGGAAGACAGAGGCAGAATTGTTTGGTTGAGACCAGCCTGAGCAACATGGCAAGATGGTGTCTCAAAGAAAGGAGAGATCCAGGTGTGGTGGCACATGCCTTTAGTCCCAGCACTAGGGAGGCAGAAGTAAGTGTATTGCTATTAAGTTCAAGGCCAGCCTGGGGCTACAGTGTGAGTTCCATGTCAGCCTGGGCTAGAGTGAGACCCTACCTCAAGAGAGAAAGAGAATGTATCATAGATCTTATCTACATAAGATTTTTATGGATTGGATCCATCTGCTTAATTCACTAAATTTAATCTCTACAACAATGCAGTAGGGTTTGCATCTAGCTCAGTGCCAGTGAATAATAAAAGAATTGAATGAAAGTAAAAGACTACTAACCCATCCTTATGGCTTCTCTTTGGAAGACAAACTCTAGCACTTCATTCTAGTGTAAGACTGCAGTGTAAACACAGCTACAGTGCTGAGCTTCCCTGGTCTCACTCACCCTGCAAAGTTCTCACATCCAAGTCCCACTTGAACAAAATAGTTAGGGACCATCATTAGGAACTTATCAGTGTTTTTAAAGATTCGGTCACTTAGAAAACATTTTATACAGATTTTCTTGAGGTTTTATAATTATGACAGAATATAAGGGCCCCAGAAACAAATGAGTCTTCCCATAGGCCTAAATCCTTGGCATCTGCAATGAATGAAATTCCTAAGTAACACATTATGTACCTGTTACCCACCCACAGAATTTGGCAGGATGTCCTGTCAATAAGCCCAGTCCATGACAACTGGAGAAGCAAGATAATGGCCCTGTGATCAATGTTTACATATACATGCCTTTGAAGTCTACATTCTTTCATATTTCTTAGGATGGCAGTTAGTTAGGACAGCTAGCTTCCAATCTTCAATGTGTTAAATTCAAAAGGGCCATTTAGTACAGAAAGATTTCCTCAATGTAATCTTGTCAAGTAGTGCACAATAACCACAGACTATGGAAGCCAGCGATTCTTCACTCCAATCTCCTGTCTCTGAATTAGCAACGCTCCCCATGCTCTACTGAAGCCACATTCAAGTTCAAAGAATCTTCAGATGAAAAAAAAAAAAAAGTTTCATGTGCAATTAAAAAGAATATTGCAGGGCTGGAGAGATGGCTTAGCAGTTAAGGCACTTGCATGCAAAGCCAAAAGATTAAGGTTCGATTACCCAGGTCCCAAATAAGCCAGATGCACAATATAGCACATGTGCCTGGAGTTCATTTGCAGTGGCCGGAGGCCTTAGTGTACCTACTGTCTCTCTCTCTCTCCTAAATAAATAAATAAATAAATAAATTTTAAAGAATATTGCTTGATAAGAGTTGGGACTCAGCTCAAAATAAACCCATCCTGGTATAACTTCCTTCTGGTTTTCCAGAAAGATAAAGAACACTGATACTTAAGGAAGTAACCAAGATGAAGAGAGGGAAGAAATACAGCTTGAAGTGAAGAAATGACACAGACCTCCCACATACACACTTTAAAAACTTTATTTATATAAAAAACTCATTTGTTTTTAAAAGCATTAACAGACAGAAAGAAAAAGAGCAAAGGTATGGAGCAAAAGATATGCCCCTTAGTAGTATTCGGTGGGAAGGTGGGATTTTTTGGTTTTCTGGAATTGAATGTTTAGTGTTTTTATAAATGAAGGAGGAAAAACAAAACAGTTAAAGGTCCCCAAAAGCCCATGGCTATTCTATTACCCACACCCCACCGAGATAAAAGAGCACCAGGAAGAGCAGAGAAGGACAAGAGAAACCAAGAGTGGAGCCTGATCTGAATGGGGGAGGTCCCTGTGCAGTATGCTCTGAGCATCACAAAGAGCAAAAGGCTCCTTTTTGCCAGAAAGGGTGTATGGGAGTAGGAAGAAATGGGAGCAGGAAGGTAAATAAGGAATTTTAATGCATGGGGAAGGGGGTTGGTGGGTTGTGCACTTCTCTCCTACCCCATAGCCTCAGTGTATTAGGGAAAGGGAAGAGAAGGATAAAGAATTCCAGTTGCATTGAATAGAGCTTTTAGATTAAGGGGAGAAACCAAATAAAGTAAAAAAAAAAAAAAAATCAACCCTCAGAGCAGCTGATTTCTCTAGACCAACCTGCAATATGCACTAAAGTAAGCGAGGGCATTATGGGTGTGAAAGGAGAGCTGGGGAGAACCCCCCTACCACCTATAACCCCCTCAGTGACAACTGGTAATTCTGTGCAACTCAGGAGTGGGAGTCACACCACTGACTCCTGGCAGCCTCACCAAGACTTATCAGTACACTTGTACAAATCCCAGCCACACACCGTTGAGCAAAAGCTTGCTATGACTAAACTCAGAGGCTACACCAATCCCAACAGAACTTGAGGCTTTCTAGGTCACCTTTCCTCTCCTTTCATTTCCTTTCAGCTACTGAGGGTCAAGAGTGGATAAGAAAACAACAAAATCCAACTTGCAAAATCAGGAGAAATGAGACTGCAGAGGCAAAGAAAGGCACGTGGAAGGGAGGGAGAAGATGCACCCCAGGCTGAAGGCACAAAGAGGAGGCAAAGCCAGGGTGATCCCCACCTTGTCAGGGCAAAGGGAACAGAGTTATGTACATCAAGTCCTGTAGTTGGCCAACAAATCCAGGGAGGATGAGAGGGAGGGCAGGCCTAGAAGGGAAGGAAAAGGAGAAATGGGGCAGGGGAAGTCAGCGTTGAAGCTTCCTGACAGTTTCAGACTAACCACTTCACGTACATTCCTTTTAGCTCCTCCTAAAGGCTCCTCTTCTTCCCAAAAGAATCTTTCTGCTTCTTCTTAACCAAAGTCTTACATGGCATTCTCCTCTTTATACAAATGGTCAAGCCAAGTTAGCAGACTTATCACAAGGTAGGAGAGGAAGGCTGTAGGGTTAAGGACAGCCTCAGTAATGGGCGGCAGCTGCCCAAAGCTGGCCTGAGGCTGGCAGAAGAGATGGAGTCTGTAGGTCCTTCGTGGTCCCTGCCTTGGAAGAGAGGAAGCAAGGGTTCTCAATCCCAGTTCTAGGAGACCTTCATTTACTCGAGGGCTCTTGCAAATGGAGTATGCCAATACTGCCGGCCTTCTTGGCTTCAAAATCAGCCAGTGGAATGAGGGAAGAACTCATACTTCCCCTTCTCCAAAAGAAATAAACACCCCTTCCCCACCAGGAAAACAGTCTCAGAATCATCTGTTTGTCAAATTGCTGAACATTGTAGATACAGCTTGTAACATTCTGTTCTTCCGACAGCTTCCAGTGAAGACTTCCACTCTCTCCCTCCCTCCACACAAGGCCAAAAGTTCCAGGGAGAGCTGGCAAAAAGAGCTAATCTGCAGCAGTTTCTCAAAATATGCAAATAAATGAATCAGGTTTCATGGGGAAAATTGGAGGTAGGGGTGGGAGGACTTGAGTGAAAAAAGTTGAGAGTTGATGGAATGAAGGCAGCCACTTGGGGCTATAAGGGCAGGAGGCAGCCTGGCAGTTGGCACAATAGTCCAGCAAATAAAAGGAAAAATCATCAGTCCATTTCACCACCAAAAAATAAAAGTATATATATATATATATTATAAGCCCAGGTGGAGCAGATAGAGTGGTGCTAAATCTTCTGCTGTAAGGAAAAAAGAGAAAGAATGTTAATAAGATTGAGAATAAGAAGATTGGAAGAAGAAAAAGGAAAACCAAAAACACAAGAATGAATCTGGAGAAAGGAAAGCAGCCCAGGGGACAACCATCACCAGCCACATGTCCAACTTTGAGGTAATAATCTCAGAAGCAGAATCCCACATGGCTGAGACTAGTGCCCCAGGCCAGATCAGAGCAGCATGATTGGTAAATTGCCGGCACATAGGAGCCTCATTCCTCAGAACCAGCTTGGGAGTGACTGGAGGACAGACATACCATGGGGGGATAAGACACTTGGTCCCCCTCATCATCCAAAACCAACACATCCAACTCTTCCTCCAGAGATTCCTGCCCCTCGTCCTGCTGTGAACACATGCAATTTGTTAGTATCTTAGTCAAGATAAGAACTTGAGTGTGTGCCAGACCTAGAGAAAAATCCCAAAATGTGATGGTTGAAACACACACTGTAATAGTAAAAGAGTGGCCAAACATCCATGAACAGACAGGGGCAAGAACAAGGTGAAGTTAGTGTTAGTCATATCAGTAGCCCTTTTACAGACTTCCTCTTCTCCCAGTGTGACCGATGCAGAATAATATCTCAAGAAATTCCAGGGTGGGTCAAAACCCCTACTTTTCCTGAAAATGCCTGCTCTTTCTCTTTTTCCTCCCCAACCCTATTACACAAATTATACAGGCTTCAAGACAGAACTAGCCTTAGACATAGAACAATTTCTAAAGAATTTACCATCAGGGGTGTTCCCTTCAATGGTTCCATATCATTCAGATCCCCAGACCGATCCAGTGTTCTGTTGTGGTCCCCTCTCTCATTCAGTGTGGAATAGTTGTTATCTAGAAACAAAAAAGAAAAAAAAATGTGCACAGAAAAAAGATATCCCCTTCTAATGTAAAATATGTGCAAGTAGATACATGTGAATTAGGCACCTCTGATAGGAAATGAGCTTGGTCAAACAAAATACTCCAAAAAGACAGTTAAAGCCTTTGAGACTTAATAGGAACCTGAATATAATGGGAATAATATATGGGGAATAATAATACATATGAAATTCCCAGGGCTAGAGATATTGCTCAGTGGTACAGTGCTTAGCACTGGATTCAATCCCTACCACTTCAAAAGCAACAAAAAGTATTCAGAAAGCTGGGTGCGGTGGCGCACACCTTTAATCCCATCACTCAAGAGGCAGAGGCAGGGGGATTGCCATGAGTTTGAGGCCACCCTGAGACTACATAGTGAATTCCAGGTCAGCCTGGGTTACAGCAAGACCCTAGCTTGAGGAAAAAAAAGAAGAGAGAGAGAAGGAAAAAACATTCAGCTTATATGTTATAAGCTATGTTAATAAGACTATTCCAAAGAGATGTGCTCATATGGGGTTAATGGAATGAGGAGAGTGAAGTATGCTGCAACAGGAGGTGCCACACAAAGGAGAATAGGATTTGAGTTTAGCGTTTAGAGATGAAGAAAATTTAGGACAGCAAATGGAAGGGACACTTCAGTATAAGGTATAGTATAAGCAAAATTTTAAAATAATGCAGAAAGTGCTGGGTGTTATGGTACACACTATAATTCCTGTACTTTGGGAGGTAGGAGGAGAATCAGGCATTTAAGCTCATCCTCAGCTACATAATGAGTTTGAGGCCATCACTACACAAGAAACCCTGCCTCAAAAAACTAAAGCAAAACAATCAAGTAAAATAAAACAGTGTAGAATGCAAAGATACAAACAGTGGGAGGCAGGAAGATTGGGAGTTCAAGGTCATTCTTAGCTACATAGTAAGTTCAAGGCCAGCATAGACTGTGAAACCTGGCCCCAAGAAACAAATTTAAAAACATAACGGCAAACAGATCAGCTAGGCTGAAATAGAGCAGAGAGAGAGGAGACAAGGACAGACATTGAGGCAGACTGTGATACACATATGAAGACTTCAAAGAACAAATGTGGAAAGAAGATCATGAGTTCAAGATTATCCTCAGCTACATGTGACAAAGTTTTCCTATATTTCCACATGTGCTTTCAAATGGATGACAAATCAATGTGATTCTAGCAGGGGGAGGGGATATTCAGAGAGAGAAAGTGTGTGTGTTGGGTATCGTGGTGAACAGCCATAATCTACTTGAGAAGTAGGGGCAGGAGGGTGAGAAAGGAGTTCAAAATCATCCTCAGCTGACAGTGAATTCAAGGCCAACCTAGGTGACTGTCAGTAGGGTGGGGAAAACTACAGAGTGCCCAGTTCTACTCATCCCAATTTAACACTACTAAATATCATTAAGCAGGAATTTATCACCTACCTAATGATCTTGTATTTGATCCCATATTGCTCATTTGAATTTCTTCCCGGTCAGGTTTCTTATCTATATGGAATTGAAAATTGTCCAAGTCATAATTTAACATATCAAGGCAGGCGTGGTAGTGCACACCTTTAATCCCAGCACTCGGGAGGAAGAGGTAAAAGAATGGCTGTGTGTTTGAGGCCACCCTGAGACTACATAGTGAATTCCAGGTCAGCCTGAACTAGAGTGAAACTCTACCTTGAAAACTCAAGAAAAAAAAAAAAAAAGAATGTTTAAAAAAATTTAACATATCAAAGCCTAAACACATAATCTCTTTCTGTCTGGTCTGTCCTCCTTCCTTCACTGCTTAGTGCCACTAAGTGCCAAGCACTAATCACAACCCTACAGTTGTTAACCAAGCTTTCATGGGACTTGGATCCCTTTCCTATACACTCTAATATAACGAACACTTTGATCTAAGCTAGCAGCTTTATAAAGTTATTTGGTCTAAAGCCCCTTTGCAGACTTTTTTGGGAAGGAAGGAGGGGGGATGTGTATTCATATGTGAGTGCTGAAGGCAAGTGCATACTATGGTGTGCATGTTACAGAGGAAAATCTTGGGTATGTCCTCGCCTTCCACCTCATTTAAGGTGGTCCTCTAGTTCATTGCTATATCCTTGCGTTTTCCAGGCTAGTTAGCCCACAAGCTTCTAGAAAATTCATTCTCTACTTCTCATCTTTGCTATAGGCACATTGGGATTACAGGTGCATGTTACAGTGTATGTACAGCATAGTGTGGGTTCTGGAGATCTAACCTTGGCTACTCATACTTTATCTACTGAGCCATTTCCCCTTCATCTTCACAATCTTAAAAATTATGAGGATCTGAATGGAGATGTAGCTCAGTGCTGGACAGAACATTTGCTATCATGACTAAGGGTCTGGGTTCAATCCCCAGCACCCCAAAAAAAAAAAAAAAAAAAGCCAAGGACACAAAGAGGAAAAAATTGAGGCTGGGTGCCATGGTGCATGTCTTTAATCATAGTACTCAGGAGGCAGAGGTAGGAGGATGACCACGAGTTGAGGCCAGCCTGAGACTACAGAGTGAATTCCAGGTCAACCTGGGCTGGAGTGAAACTCTACATTGAAAAACCAAAATAAAATTTTGAAAATGGTTTAAATTATATTTACTGCGCTGGGAAATTCAAATGTCTATTTCATTTTAAGAAAGTTTTTAAATATTTTATTATTTATTTGAGAGAGAGAATGGGCATACCAGTCTCTAGACACTGCAAACAAACTCCAGACACGCACCACCATGTGTATCTGGCTTTACGTGGGTACTGAGGAATCAAATCCAGATCTTGGGCTTTGCAGGAAAGTGCCTTAATGGCTTAGCTTTACATTTTTTGCATACCTCTTTAGAATCTCAAGACCTAGAAGGCAAGCACATATTCCAGTATGCAGGAGGCACAGTCAGGAAGATAGCTCCAAGTTCCAAGCCAACCAGGGTCCATAGCAAAGCCACCTCAAAAAAATTATTCAAGTATCATTCTGAAACATCGTGGCATTGAGCACCCATAAGATGTTGGTTCAGGAATGGAGTGATGGCTCAGCAGTAAAAGGTGCTTGCATGCAAAGCCTGACTGCCTGGGTTGAATTTCCCAGTGCCCAAGTAAGCCAGATGCACAAAGTGGCACATGCATCTGGAGTTCGTTGGCAGCAGCAGGAGGCCCTGGCACACCTATCTTCCCTCATTCCTTCTCTCTCAAATAATAATTTTTTTTTTTAAGATACTAGTTCAAGCCAGTTGTGGTGGCAACACGCTTTTAGTCTCAGCACTCAGGAAGATCGCCATGAGTTCAAGGACACCCTGAGACTACATAGTGAATTCCAGGTCAGTCTGGGTTAGAGTGAAACCCTACCTCAAAAAAAGATACTGGTTCAGTTAGGCCTAGTGGCACACACCTTTAGGGCTAACACTTGGGAGGCAGAGGTAGGAGGTTCGTTGTGAGTTTGAGGCCATCCTGAGACTACAGAGTGACCTCCAAGTCAGCCTGGGCTAGAGTGAGACCCTACCTTGATAAAAACAAAAACACAAACAAAAAAAGATACTGGTTCACAGAATGATGCAAATATTCCAAAAGTTAGCACATTTTTATTATACATACGTGTTTTTCTTTTCCACTGATGTTTGCCTCCCACTCGCATTCTTGTGAGGTTATTCTGGTTTTATTCGTTTGCTCTCCTTTTGTTTGTTTTGTTCCCCCCCACCCCAGGCCAGATTCTCATTTTAGCATAGGCTGCCCTGGAACTCACTACAACTACAGTCCTTCTACCCAAGACTCCTGAGTGCTGGGATTAAAGGCATGAGCCATGATGCCTTGGCTGCTCTCATTTTTGTGGGGCTCTAGAAAGAAGATAAACATATATGTTCAAACTACCATTTTTCTTTAAAATTTATGTATTTGGGCTGGAGAAATGGCTTAGCTGTTAAGGTGCATGCCTGCAAAGCCTAAGGAACCAGGCTCAATTCTCCAGGTCCCACATAAACCAGATGCACATGGTGGCGCATGCATATGGAGTTCGTTTGCAATGGCTAGAGACCCTAGTGCGTCCATTCTCTCTCTCTCTCCCCCTCCCTTTCTCTCTAATAAATAAATAAATAAATCTTAAAAAAAAAACTATGTATTTGTGCTCGTGTGTGTGTGTGGACATGCTAGGTCCTCTTATCCATGCATTTTAAAATTTTTATTTATTATTTGTATGTGAATGAGCATGCCAGGTTCACTTGCCACTGCAAATGAACTCCAGATGCATGTGCCACTTTGCATTTGGCTTTATATAGATCCTGGAGAATTGAACCTAAGTAGGTGGGCTTTGTAAGTGAGGACCTTTAACTGATTCCCCATCTGCCTAGTTCCTATACTTACATTTCTTAAAGTCACATTCATATCATCACATATTTCATTAGAAAGGCATTTTATGTTATTGGGAAGTTACTAGGCTCAAAGACGCTGATGAAGTTTTCCAAGATTATATTTTTTCAGTGTATGGGTGTGTCCACATGTGCATGTACATGTGGAGGCTGGTGATGCTGGGTGTCTTCTTCAATTGCTCTCAACATTATATGAAACAGGGTTTACCACTTAACCAGGAACTCACCAGTTTGGCTAGACTACCTAGCCAGCAAGGCCCTGTCTCCACCTGCCATCTCACTGTAGGTGATTTGGGATTATAGATACACACTACAGTATATGGGATCCCCCTGTCTCTACACAACTACACCAGGCCTGTTTACATGGCAATGAGGATGTGAACTCAGGTCCTCATGCTTGTGTGGCTAGTTTAGATTTTTGGTTTTTATGAGACAAGGTCTTACTCTAATCCAAGATAGCCTGGAACATACTATGTAGTCCAGGCTGGCCTCAAACTCACAGCAATCTCCCTGCCTCAACCTCCTAAACGCTAGAATTTCAGGTGTGAGCCACCATACTGAGCCAATTATAATTTTTATTTGAAAATCCAGGGAGCAAATAGTGTCAATTATTTTGATCACCAAGATAATCTATTCATTTCTGAGGAAATGTCTATCAAATACTCACGTCTTAATCATAGTTTGAAACTGAGTGTGGTGGCGCATGCCTTTAATCCCAGCATTTGGGAGGCAGAGGTAGCCGTGAGCTCGAGGACACTTGAGACTACATAGTGAATTCCAGGTCAGCCTGGACTAGAGTGAGACCCTACCTCAGAAAAAAAGAAAAAAGAAAAAAGAATCATAGTTTATATAGTATAAATGTAAGCAGAAGAACAGATTAAGGGGAGTAAAAAGGCCTAAGTGAGGCCAGGGGGAGAGATTGAGTAAATGAAAGGTGGAGGGAGGACTAATCAAAATCTAAGAGGATACAAGTAAGTCATATGGAAACCTGCTTTTTTGGATAATAGAACACTCAGGAGCCATAGATTGTTACTAGAAAATTTTCAGTGCCAGGGATGGGATACCTTCCAGTGAGTTGTTGGCCAGGGAGGCCCCTGATGCCCCCAAAACATTACAGGTCATTGCCGAGGCCCTTGGTTTCCCACCGGGAATAGATGGTAAGACCCTACTGCTGAAGACTCCACATATTTGGGCTGCAAGGTCATTGAGAAACCCTGCTAAAGCTGAGCTGAAAACCTCCTCCATGTAGACCAGCTACCAGAAAGCTGGAAAAAGCCACACTTGCATGCAGTTCAATGGTGGGGAGAGAGAAATCACCAGTGAAGATACCCAACAGTGGACACTGCAAGCCTTATATTTGGCCAGCCAGGCCAAATGAGCCACTGGATGCAATAGTGGTATGTCTGTTATGGGGAAAACCAACCACCTTCTAATTTGACTGGAGGCCTGCTCCATGTGAGGGAATACATCCCTGATACTAAAAACCTACAACAGGGGTAATCATGAGCCCTAGGGATGTAATGTCTGCTGGTGTCTGGCTAAATGTATGTACTATGCTCACCAAACTGCCCAGTAAGCACTTCTCTTAATGTTCATACCCATATATTAATGCTACTCTCACTTTTGTTTAGAGAACCTTCTCTTTTCAGATGAGAGTGAAGTTGGGATGACTCAGAAGGCACCATGGTTCTGAGAAGAAGTGATAGAGGAGGGCTCAGCACTGAAATATCTCTATCACACCTTCAAAGGCTCAGGGTCCATTGCGGAAAAAGTGGTGGAAAGAATGCAAGAGCCAAAAGAAGGGTAGGACACCTTATAAGGTGCTCCTCCAGACACAAAATGGCCTGGACATCCATGATCTCACAGTGCCTGACACTAACTACACAAGATCATCATACTAGGAGGAAAAGACCATGACATCAAAACAAAAGAGAGACTGATTAGAGAGGGAGGGGATATGATGGAGAGTAGAGTTTCAAAGGGGAAAGTGGGGGAGGAAGGGAATTATGATGGGATATTGTTTACAATTATGGAAGTTGTCAATAAAAAAAATAAAGAGAAAAGGAAAAAGAGAAAGGAAAAAAGAAAAAGAAATAAATAAAGTCAGGTGTGGTGGCATACACCTTTAATACCAGCACTTAGGAGGCAGAGGTAGGAGGATCACTGTGTGTTCAAGGCTAGCCTGGAACTACAGAGTGAGTTTGCAGTCAGCCTGAATTCACTATGTAGTCTCAGGCTGGCCTTGAACTCATAGCAATCCTCCTACCTCTGCCTCCCAAGTGCTGGGATCAAAGGTGTGCACCACCACACCTAGCTATGAAGTGGCTCTTTTATTAACTGTAGGCTACATGGTGTTAAAGACAACTCATTCTCATGGGGAAATGGCTTAGTGGTTAAAGCATTTGCCTGAGAAGCCCAAGGACCCTTGTTTAATTCCTTGGGACCCACGTAAGCCAGATGCACAAGGGGGCACATGCATCTGGAGTTTGTTTGCAGTGGCTAGAAGCCGTGGCACACACCCACTCTCTCTTTCTCTGTCTATCTGCCTCTTTCTCTCTTTCTCTCTCTCTCAAATAAATTAATTAATTAAATATTTAAAAAGAATTTTAAAAAACTCATTCAGATGGGTGTTGCTTAGCCTGGTTTACACTAAGCCACACTTCAAGAACCACATATCTAAAGCCAAGCATCATGAACATAGTAAAGGTTACGATACACACTTTCAATGATGAGAAAACGAAGCACTTAATTCATCTCATGAGGGAAAAGGTGTTTGCTCACATGGTAAAGGGTTTTTCTAATATATTTTTTTTAATTTTAATTTTTTTGTTTGTTTATTTATTTATTTGAGAGTGACAGAGAGAAGGAGGCAGAGAGAGAGAGAGAGAATGGGCACGCTAGAGCTTCCAGCCTCTGTAAATGAACTCCAGATATATGCGCCCCCTTGTGCATCTGGCTAACGTGGGTCCTGGGGAATTGAGCCTCGAACCGGGGTCCTTAGGCTTCAGAGGCAAACACTTAACTGCTAAGCCATCTCTCCAGCCCAGTAAAGGGGTTTTAAGGGCTCTAATCTTAGCTAGGATATAGCTCAGGAGTTCCTGACTAATATGTGCAAGTCCCTAACATGTTCAACCCCCAGTAACTCACACACACACCACACACACACACATACACACACATACATGTGTAATATATATTTATTTTATATATGTATATATGTAGAATACATAAAGACAAAGAGTATAGAAGAATCATGAACTCACTGTCTTTCCTTCAATTCTTCTTTTTCATCAATTACATTCAAACAACATAAATGAGCATTGCATGTCAAATATGCAATATATACATATATATATATTGGGTTTTTTTTTTTTTTTTTTGAAAGAGTCTCATGTAGCCCTGTTTGATCTCCAACTCACTCTGTAGCCAAGGCTGGTCTTGAACACCTTAATCTTCCTGAATGCTATGATCACAGGGAACCTCCTACAGTTGCCTGTTTTGATTTCTAAGGTCCAACCTATCCTCTTTTGTATTATAATCCTAAAATGAAGAATTATTCCCTCCCCAAAGACTAGCTCACTTGGAAACACACACACACACATCTTATTAGTTAATAAGCCCATTAAAGAATGGCAGAAGTGGACAAAAGAAGAAGAGTACCCTTTGGATACTGTACCTGATTTTTGGTTCCGGTCAATGAGGGGAAGAGTGCTATCATCATATGAATGACTGCTCTGGCTTCTAGAAGCATTGTTTAGATTCACCTGCAGGCAAACATAAAATCTAATGTCAGAAAACTGAATATAGCCACTTCTTTTAAAATATATTTGTGTGCATGTGTGTATGGATATATCATGGTCTCTTGCCACTGCAAACAGATGCCCATCTGGCTTTACCTGAGTGGCTAGAAAATTAAACCTGGACTAGCTGGCTTTGAAAGCAAGCACCTTTAACCACTGAGCAAGCTCCCTAGCCTTTACACACTTTTTTTTTTTTTTTTTTTTTTTGAGGTAGGGTCTCACTCTAGTCCAGGCTGGTCTGGAATTCACTGTGTAGTCTGTCTCAGGGTGGCCTCAAACTCATAGCGATCCTCCTACCTCTGCTTCCGGAGTGCTGGGATTAAAGGCGTCTGCCACCACACCCAGCTTTACCTTCTCTATACCCATACACCCTAGCCCCTCTGACACACCTTATTCCCTAATGGGCTGAGGTCTCTTGTTTTAGAATTACAACTACAACTCTTAGAAAAAGTGACTGGAGCTGGGAATATAGCTTAGTTGATAGAATACGTGGCTAGCATACATTACACCCTAGGTTCAATCCCTAGCACCACATAAACTAGGCATGGTGACCCACACTGTGCCAGCACTTGGGAGATTGAAGCAGGAGGATCAGGAGTTCAAGGCTATCCTTTGCTATGTAGTGAGTTAGAGGCCAACTTGGGATAAATGAAACCCTGTCTCAAAAAGAAAGAAAAAGCAAGTGAAGCTAGGTCATGGCACATGGCTTTAAACCCAGTACTTGGGAGGTGGAGGCAGGAAGATCAGTTCAAAGTCATATTGAGTTCATAATCAGCCTGAACTAGCAAACAGAGAAGGGAGGAAAAGGAGAGAAAGAGAGGAATTAGCCAGGCATGGTGGTGTACACCTTTAATGTCAGCACTTGGGAGGCAGAGGTAGGAGGATCACCCGGAGACAAAGGCCACCCTGAGACTACATAGTGAATTCTCCAACTCAGCCTGGGCTAGAGCAAGTCCCTACCTCGGAAAAAAAAAAAAAGAGAGAGAGAGAGCGATTAAAGAAGGGAAGAAAAGCTGGGCGTGGTGGCGCACGCCTTTAATCCCAGCACTCATGGAAGCAGAGGTAGGAGGATTGCCGTGAGTTCAAGGCTACCCTGAGACTACAGAGTGAATTCCAGGTCAGCCTGGGCTACAGTGAGACCCTACCATGGAAAAAAAAAAAAAAAGAAGGAAGAGGAAAGAAAAAAGGAGATTAGTGAGAGTTCAATAAATACCCTGTTCAGTGAAGCAAACAGAAAAGGAGATGACCAAGGTCTCATACATGGTATCAGAAAGCAACAGTGACCCTAGAAGGGTCACAGTAAGTGTGGGGAAAACTTCCAAAGGCTGTCATCATCCTTCACCATCACCAGCACCTACTGCACATGATGACAGGAGGACACTAGATCTACTTCAGCAGAAATCAACTCTTTAAGAAGCAACATAGCAAATAGTGCCTTTACAAGTTGAGAGACTTGGATTAAAAACAGATTTAGGGACTGGAGAGATGGCTTAGTGGTTTAGATGCTTGCCGGCAAAGCCAAAACCCCCAGGTTCAATTCCCCAGTGCCCTCATAAAGTCACAAGCACAAAGTGGCACATGTGTCTGGAGTTCGTTTGCAGTTGCTAGAGGCCCTGGTATGGCCATGCTCTCTCAAATAAATAAATAAAATATTTATTTAAAAAACAAAAACAGATTTAATAGGATAGTAAAATAAAGCACACCAAAGAAGACAGAAACATTAAACATGAGCCTTTTCTTTTCTTTTTTTTTTTTTTTTTTTTTTTTTTTTTTGGAAGTAGGGTCTCATTATCTCTCAGGCTGACTTGGAACTTATTCTGCAGCTCCAGGCTGGCCTCAAACTCATGGCCATCTTCCTATCTCTGCCTCCTGAGGGCTGGGACTAAAGGCGTACACCACCATGTCTGGCTCCATTTTTTTGTTTTAAAGTAAAATTCTGTTTCATGAGAGTTATATACCTGAAAGTCTGATTTCTTCCATCCTTCTTTTTCCAGTGGTTTCCGTAGTTCCTTATAGCCCCAGATTGTCTGTAATACAAGTGCTGCTGCTCGAACCTCTTTTTCTGAGCGATTCCTGTTGAAGAAAATAACATTATGAAGTTTGGGTATAAGACCAGGATGATGTAGAACCTATACAACACAAGATAAATTCTAAAATGGGTGAACAAATTTCATACTCTGTTCAAAACACTGATATAAAATATTGTTTGAGCCGGGTGTGATGGTGCATGCCTTCACTCCCAGCACTTGGAAGACAGAGAGAGGTAGGAGGATCACTGTGAGTTCAAGGCCACCCTGAGACTACATAGTGAATTCCAGGTCAGCCTGGGCTAAAGTGAAACCCTACCTCGAAAAACCAAAAAAAAAAAAAAAGGTAAAATATTGTTTGATCTAAGGGTCTGTTAACCAACATTAATACTGAAAATACATCAATACCTCTTCACACTTTACATGTAAGAAGTCTTCTCAGAAAGGAAAAATGGAAAGGTCCTTTTAGCAACCCTCATGTCATACTTAAATTCTTCCAGCTGTGATTTAAGTGTAAACTCACCCTGATTTGTTGATCAACACCAGCTTCTCAATACCCTGTGTCTCTCGAAGCTTTTTGGCAGCCTCCAAGTTGTCAGCAATAACCTCATTGATGGTGTTCAAAATAGAGACCACAGTGTCCTCGGAGAAATTCCAGGAGGAGTTCTGTTGACCTCCTGGGAGATTCTTTACCAAGTTAGGAATAGCATGTTTACCTACAGCAGTAATACAGAAGGGGAACATATAGTGAGAAAAAGCAGAGTTAGATCATTAATCACATCAAGTATAAGTTCTATCCATACAGATAACTTCATTATTCTAAAGGATTACCAAATCAAAATGGCAAAGAGGCCTGGTATGGTGGCTCACACCTTTAATTACAGCACTCAGGAGGCAGAGGTAGGAGGATTGCTGTGAGTTCAATGCCACCCTGAGACTACATAGTGAATTCCAGGTCAGCCTGAGCTAGAGCGAAACCCTACCTCAAAGAAAAAAATTTAAAAAGACAAAGACAAAGAAAGATCATAGAAGAACCATGAACTCACTGTCTTTCCTTCAATTCTTCTTTTTCTTCAATCACATTCAAACAATATAAATGAGCATTGCATGTCAAATATGTAGCAATCTTTTTATATAGTCAAAAGCAATGCTCAATACTGCAATAATGCAAGAGAACAGTCATATGAATTTAATTTTTTTTTTTTTTTTTTTTTTTTTTGGTTTTTCGAGGTAGAGTTTCACTCTAGCCCAGGCT
This sequence comes from Dipus sagitta, assembly GCA_036346955.1. NCBI lineage: Eukaryota > Metazoa > Chordata > Mammalia > Rodentia > Dipodidae > Dipus > Dipus sagitta. The sequence continues at coordinate 171,722,264 of CM070770.1, forward strand.
GACCTGGAATTCACTATGGAGTCTCAGGGTGGCCTCGAACTCACGGCGATCCTCCTACCTCTGCCTCCCGAGCGCTGGGATTAAAGGCGTGCGCCACCACGCCCGGCTGAATTTAATTTTAAAAAAAAATCAACAACCCTAGACTCTCTCACTAACTATATTAACTCAGGACAAATAAGTTAACTTCTTTTACCCTATTTCTTTATCCTATTATTAAAAGGGGGGGCTGGACGTGGCAGAGGACATCTTTAATCCCAGCACTCAGGAGGCAGGTAAATTCAAGGCCAACCTGGTAGTATAGAGTAAATTTCAGGTCAGCCTGGGCTAAAGTGAAACCCTACCTTGAAAAAACAAATTTAAAAAGAAAAAAAGTACTTGGGAGGCAGAGGTAGGGGGATCACCATGAATTCACGGCCACCCTGAGACTCCATAGTGAATTCCAGGTCAGCCTGGGCTACAGTAAGACCCTACCTTGAAAAACCAAAAAAAAAAAAAAAAAACGGGGGGTGCTGGTGCTGGTGCTGGAGAGATGGCTTAGCAGTTAAGACATTTAAGAAGCCTAAGGACCCAGGTTCAATTCTCCAGATCCCTCGTAAACCAGATGCACATGGTGGTACATGCATCTAGAGTTCATTTGCAGTGGTTAGAGGCCCCATTCTCACTCACTCACTCTCTGTTCCTCTCTCTGTCTCAAGTAGATAAATAAAAATAATTTTAAAAAAAAAGGACCTCTGCAAAGTGGTAGTGAGTAAATGAAAAGAGAATTGCTTAACAACGGCCAGCAACAGCATCAATGCTCAATAAATAATAGCTGTTCTTAGTTCTATTTTTGAAGAATCATCATTTCTTATTTTTCCCAAAATCAAACTATGAACCAACACTCAGAAACATGAAGTATGGAAAGCCAGGCACCTTTCCTTTAGTGATTTGTTTTTTTCAAGATAGGGTCTCGCTCTAGCCCAGGCTGACCTGGAATCAACTATGTAAGTCTGAGGCTGGCCTTGAACATACAACAATCCTCCTATCTCGGCCTCCTGAGTGCTGGGATTAAAGGTATGTGCCACCATGCCAGGTCTCCCTTTAGTGATTTTAACAAACAAATGACTAAGCAGCTGCTGGCTTCCAGGCCTATGCTCGACGCTGAAGCACAAGTTGTATTCAAATCCTTACCAATTAACTCTTTGTTACGAGCATCCACAGCCAGATTTCTCAGTGCTCCAGATGCAGCTTTCACTACCCGCTCATGTTCATTGGTCAGGAGGTCAGCTATGGCAGAGAGAGCCTTCTCTTGGCGCAAGGCAGAGCGGATATATCGGCCATACTAGGAAGCACAGGGAAAGTGGTAAGCAGTTTACAAATGGCAGCAAACTAGTTATCTATACTTTTCATCTCCCGTCCATTTTCAAAAAGGTACTCACTGTCCAACGCCCAGCACACAAGTTCTGGATAGCTCCAGCAGAGGCTTCTAGGATGGCAGGAGTCTTACTCTCCTTAAGTAGTGAGATGTATATCCGTACCACCTCTGGCTGAAATAAGAGTTCATAGCCTGCACAAGAAAGGGCAAGAAGGCAGAAAAGGCTAATCAATACCTGTAAACTGGGCTCTAGCTCTTCAGAGTCCAGCCTTATTACTTGAGTCTGATGCATTGATGTTCCTAATCATTAGACTCCCTGAACTCTTATCCACTCAGAGGCTTGACTCTATGCCTTGGATTTTTGCTTTGTGTGTTTTGTTTTGTGGGTTTTTTTTTTTTTTTTTTTTTTTTTTTGATTTTTTGAGATAGGGTCTCACTCTAGCCCAGGCTGACTTGAAATTCACTAATAGTCTCAGGCTAGCCTCAAACTCACAGTAATCCTCCTCTCTCAACCTCCCAAGTGCTGGTATTAAAGGTGTGCGCCACCACGCCAACCTTGTTTTGCTTTTTTTTTTTCTTTACTTTTTTTAAATCTATTTTATTTATTTATTTGAGACACACACACACACACACAGAGAGAGAGAGAGAGAATGGGCATGCCAGGACCTCCAGCCACTGCAAACTCCAGGCGCATGTACCACCTTGTGCAGCTAACATGGGACCTGAAGAATAGAACCTGGGTCCTTAGACTTTGCAGGCAAGCGCCTTAACTGCTAAGCCATCTCTCCAGCCCCTTGTTTTGCTTTCTAATGTGTGTGTGTATGCTTGTGTGTATGAGTACAAGCGCATATACGAAGGTCACAGAACAACCTTGGGTACTATAGGCCCTCACTTTCCACCTTGTTTGACACAGGGTCTCTTAATATCCACTGCTGCGTAAGTCAGGCTAACTGGTCATAAATCTTTGCCACTCATCTCATCATGTCTGTGCTGGAATTACATACATGTACTATTGTGTCTAGCTTTTACTTGGGGATCTTAACTTAGGTCATCATGGATTGCATAGCAAGTGCTTTTACCCACTAAATCATCTCCCCGGTGTGTTTTCATATCTTTTATTTATTTACTTTTGGTTTTTCAAGGTAGGGTCTAGCCCAGGCTGATGTGGAATTCACCCTGTAATCTCAGGGTGGCATCAAACTGAACAAATGGTGACCTCCACTTTGGCCTCTCAAGTGCTGGGATTAAAGACATACATCACCATATCCAACCTGTTTTGTCTTTTGACACAGGGTCTTATTGTGTAACTCAAACTGGTCTCAAACTCATAATCCTTCTGCTTTACCCTCTTTCAGTGAAGGGCTTACACACATGTGTCACAACGTCTGGACTTCCACTGTTGTTGCTGGGCTTTTTTAACTCTTCTCCAAGTTCAAAATAATATTCACAGCATCTTCTAAAGTTTAGCAGAGTTTTTAAAAATGCATTTAACAGCCAGACTTGGTGGTATGCATCTTTAATCCCAGCACTCAGGAGGCTGAGGTAGGAGGATTGCTGTAAATTCCAGGCTAGTCTGAGACTAATTCCAGGTGACCCTGGGCTAGAGAAAGACCCTAACTTTAAAGACCAAAAGAAAAAAAAAAAAGCATTTAAGGGCTGGAGAGATAGCTTAGTGGTTAAGGCACTTGCCTACACTAAGGACCAGGTTCAATTCCCCAGTACCCATGTAAACCATATGCACATAGTGGCAATTGCATCTGGAGTTCATCTGCAGTGGCTAGAGGCCCTGGGGTGTCCATTCCCATTCTCTCTCTCTCTCACACGAATAAATAAAAATTAAAATGTTTTTAAAATACATTTAAATTTAGGAGTATGCCTACATAAACACGAGACCTATTATAAAAGTAATTGAAGTAGACACTCAAGAACCAGAGGACTGATAAACTCATGAAGAGCTGGAAGAATTTTTCAGTTTTTCTTTGTTTTGGTGTTTTTTTTTTTTTTTGGTTGCTTGTTTTGTTTTTCAAGGTAGAGTCTCACTCTAGCCCAGGTTGACCTGGAATTCACTATGTAGTCTTCTCAGGGTGGTCTCAAACTCACAGTAATCCTCCTACCTCTGCCTTCCAAGGGCTGGGATTAAAGGCATGTGCCACCATACCCAGCTGATTTGTTTTTGAGACTGGCCTGAAATTCACTACAAAGCCAGGCTATACTCAAACTCATCATCGTCCTGCCTCTGCCTGAGTTCTGGAACTACAGCCAAATATCACCACCATGCTTGGCTGAGTTCATACCTTCTTAAGAACAATTAGCCTATGGCAAAAGTAGAAGAGACATCAACTCCATCACATATATTCAAATCCTCTCTCTCCATCCTTTCTGGCTCTCATACACCACAGCTTCCTTGGTTCCATCACAAGCACTCAGGAGACTCAGTTAGCCTATCAATACCACTCAAGACTCATAGAGGCCTCATCTGAGCTAGAGAGATGACTCAGCAATTAAGATGTTTGCCTGCAAAACCGAATGACCGAAGTTTGATTCCCTAGTACTCACATAAAGCACAAAGTGGTACATGCATCTGGTGTTCTTTTGCAGTAGCTAGAGGCCCTGGCATTCTCATTCTCATTCTCTCTCCCTCTCTCCTTCCGAATAAATAAATTTAAAAAGATGCCTCATCTCAGATGAATTACTTCTAATGTAACTCAGCCATTCACCATACAGTGGCTATGACTAAATGAAAAAAACTATTGCAGATTTAACATTTATATTTTTCAAATTCATGGAGAGCTGAATACTTTAAATTCATTAATACAATGGGTCCAGAGATCTAAACTGTGATAAAGAAGCTTCTTCTAACAGTAAAGTTTAAGTCCCCAAAACTGTAGTGGCCACTTTCAGTAGCTAAGTCTTTACATATGAAGATGGGAGGATGTGTGTGCAGGTAGATGTAGAGGCCAGGCAATGAGCTCAGGCATAATCCTTCTCAGGCATCATTCACCTTTTAAAAGACAAGGTCTCTCACTGAAATTCCCTTAGGATGCTTGATTAACCAGCCAGTAAGACCCAAGGGTCTGCCTGTCTGCACCTTCCCAGCACTGAGGTTATAGGAACATACTTGGCATGCTTGGCATTTTCTTTTATTTGAGTTCTAGGGATTGATGCTTCATGCTTCCAAGGTATATACTTTACCAACTAAGCTATCTTTCCAGCACACCCTTTAATAATCCTTTAATTTTTAAATTTATTTGCACATGTATGTGCATATTTGTGTGTGACTACATACATGTGAGTGAAGGTGTGCATATACCACAGTGTGCCCTGTGGAGATTGGAGAACCACTTTGAGGTCAGTCCTGGGCTATGAAACTCATTTGAGGCAAGGCTTCTCATTCTGGATTCTTGCTCTGCTATACTTTGCTATGATCAACACAGGCTTCTAGGAAATTGGCCTGTTTCTGTCTCCTGTCTCACCATCAGCATCAGAATGATACGCTGGGATTAGAGAAGCTCTTCGTGGTTCCCTGCTTTTTACATGAAGTCTGGGGACTGAACTCAAGTACACCAGTTTATGTGGTGTTTTATCCACCAAGCCATTTCTCTAGGAACCTCCTCCCTTTTTTTTGAGACATGGTTTCACTCTGTAGCCCAGGCTGGGCTTGAACTCACAGCAATCCTCCTGCATCAGCCTCCCAAATACTGGGTTTACAGGCAAGAGCCATGCCCAGCTTAGTTTCTTCCTTTAGACTACCATCAGTACCTTATCCAATCCTCAAGTAATTAAAACCCTGCCTTAACAAGCAGTCCTTTGTAAATTTTTCCCAATATCTTCACCATCACTTCAAATCCATAAGTCATGGAGAATAGTGAACACACTGATAAAGCATGTGGTCACCATGACCAGATATGTCCACCAGACCTGTGGACTGTGTTTATGAGACATTTAGAAACTAAGAAAAAAAGGATATTTACCTCGAGCAGGACTAGTTCTTTTAGGAAAATCCACTGTATCATTTGCTGGATCCTCTGTGGGTTTTTTCCCTATAGACATGGGAAAGAAAGCAGGGAGAACAAGTGTGAAAAGTTCATGGAAGGTAAAATTCTAACTGACATATTTTTCATCCTTCAGTCAGAATCTTCAGATCAGAGATGCATCAAAAGGGGCAAAAGAAAGGAAGCCCTACTCACACCTGTCCCAGCAGGGGCTAGGCAGAAACAAGGACAAAGCCCAGCAGTAGACTGGTACAAGGACAACCACTCTCGCTGCTGCTGACCTGAGTTCTGATAACAGAGACTGCCCCCAGAAACAGCATGCCATGACCCAAGAGCTAAGAGAGCTAAATTTATATCTGTTTTTCCTCAACTGAATTTTCCTGCATGCAATCACAGGGAAGAGTTAGGCAAGGAAACATTTGAGAAGGGAAAACCAAAACATGCAAATTAGAATAAGACAAGTGCCTTAAAAGAATCCACTCACCTCTGGAGAACCACTCATCTTCCAGTGCATCACCAAGGTGGAAAGCAGAGGAGAGAAATGAAGGAAGTAAATGCAGGAGAAAGATGTCAACAGCATCATGGGCAAGTAAGCAGGAAAGCACAGAGAAGAAACACAAAGGAGGAATGGGGAAGAAGGCCCCATGTTAGTTGAGTTCTTGTCTTAAACTGCCCCATACACTGATATACCACCACCACCTCCACCACCAGGACTGCCATACTCCCAGGTCCACCACCACAGCTAAAGCCGCCGCCACCATTTCCACCACAATCAAAGCATACAAAGTAAGGGAAGCAGCAGCAACAGAGCAAAAAGACAGACCCCCATACTGTTTGCAAGTACCTAAAGCTAAATGTTCCTTTCTTTTCCTATTCCACACTATAGAGCAGGAATTACAACTCACCTTTGCCCTTCTTGGCCCCAAAGCAACTGGCAGCATGTGGCCCAGTATTGTTAGCGACACTGGGAGGTGCCTCTTGGTAACGCTCTGCCTGTGGGATTTCCCGGTGAACTTGATAGGATAAGTTCCGAAGGAGGCAAACACAGTTCTCCACAAGCTTAGGGACATATGACAAAAAGTTCAATAGGAGAAAACATTGCCTATGGTGATTTCCAAGGAAGTATAAGTTGCCAATAAAATATCAACCTTAAAATGCACAACTTCGGCTGGAGAAATGGCTTGGTGGTTAAGGTGCCTGCCTGTGAAGCCTAAAGACTCTTCTTGTACTCTCCAAGTAAAACGTAAGCCAGATGCACAAGGTGACGCAAGCATACAAGGTCGCACATAACACTAGGTGGCATAAATGTCTTAAGTTTGATTACACTGGCTGGAGGACCTAGTGCACCAATTCTCTCTCTTGCTCTCTCAGATTTAAAAAAAAAAATTTTTTAAGCCAGTCTGTTGACCTTGCCTCAAAAAAAAATAAAAAATAAAAAATAAAAAATAAAAACACTGGATCAATCATCTCTTAGGATGCCTCTTCAGCACCCCATGCTTCCCAAAATCTTGTATCTTCAGGCTAACAGAAGGTCTAATTATAGCTATATAATGGCTTCTGCTATTATTTGGTGTGTGGCACCAAAATTTAGGCCACTCTTTTCCCTACTTAGAAAACATACAATCTAGGGCTGGAGAGATAGCTTAGCGGTGAAGGCCTGCAAAGCCAAAGGACCCCAGTTCCATTCCCCAGGACCCATATAAGCCAGATGCACAAGGGGGCACATGCATCTGGAGTTTGTTTGCA